>JAWWLV010000011.1:2937018-2983014 GCA_035041135.1 Platyrinchus mystaceus | reverse complement strand
CCTGTGAGGTATCTGAATACTTTGATTCCTGGTGGGACCTTCTCAGAATAACCTCAGAAAATTGTTCTCTCCTACTAAATTCCCAAAAATTCTGCAAATATGAAGTATGGAAGTTGAGGACTTAAGGGTTTATGTTTGCAGAACTTGCAAGGATCGATGGTGTGAACAGAAACATTAACAGATTTGCTTCTGTGTATCTGGCCATTGAATGTTTAAATAGCTGGCACAAGTATTTATTCTTTTATTTTAAATAGTATATTCCAGCCTTAACCTTTACTGTTCATTTTTCTTCAAAAGTATAAAAAGATTTATTGCTATAATATCTCTTGCTGAGCAGATCAGGAGACTCGGTGCATTACAATAAAGCAGAAATTATTTCAAGGAACTTTGTCACTGGAAGTTTCCTGTCTTTCCTGTAGACCTGATGTTTACAAAAGTTAGGAATGTGAAGTCTTTACTGATGTCCTGATGTCATCAGCTCAGACATTAATGAGTAAGGGGGTCTGTGTTATCAGGCACAACATGAAAGGGGGGAAAAAAAAATCCAAATTTTATGTTCTCCAAATGTAATTGGGAATAGCTGGAGACACATTCCTCTCTTCTGGACAGTATTTCCATGCAGGGATTGAGGCAACAGACAAGTGTTGTACAGACTGCTGAGGTGCCAATAACTGGGTCCCAAGAAGTGGTGGGAAAGGCTGAGTTAGAGAGGCAGCTTGGAACAGCAAAGGGCCAAGTGACCCCGAGGACCTGGAACATTTGAACCCACCTGACTCCTGGAACTGCTGGAAATAAAGGGAGTTTGTAACTCTTTATAGAGAAAACTGGACAATCTGTCCTCATTTCCCCCCCACATCCGTGCTGGTACTTCCTCTGAGACTCCTCTCCAACCAGGGCTCTTGCAACCTCCTCATTTTTCATTTGTCTATTTTTTTTTGGCACCTTTGTTGTCTTCAGTTCTCCTCTTCATCTTGACCAGGCCCAACCTCCTCCCCTCCAGTGCTGCAGAACCCACAGCTGAAGCTCTTTGTTTGACTCAAGTGCTGTTCCCAGAGTCAGGTAGCTCTGGGTTATTCTTCCCAGGGCTCTCGAGCCTTTTGCTCTTGGCTATTGCTGACCACTTTGGCCCTTTCTCATCTTCTGATCTTAATTGTAAGGCAGAGTTTTCCCACTCCTGGGAATGAAAGCTAAGATCATGGCTTGTCCTTTGACAGTGGAGATGGATAATGGGCACTTCAGTGCATTTTTTTCAATGCAAAAACAGCTGAGCTAACTGTTCCCATAAAAGCCCAATTGATTGCTGTAGGCATTATATTCACTCTGACAATGATAAAATGATTGCTTTAGTATCTGGCTGCATAACCCACTTACAGCATGTGCACCAGTATTATGAGAATGTTTCAATTGTGAAAATCATTGAGATGTAAATGTCATGATTATAATTTATCTTCATTAAAAATTCCATCGGCAGAGGGGGAAATTAATACATGGGCTGTATGGAGTCCCAGCCACTAAAAAGTAATATGTTATACTGAAAACAGGGACTTAGGAATGTAGCTACATCAGAAAATAACTCACATTCTGGTGATGTGACAGGTGGTTATCTCAAGGGCACTGCCAGAAATATTTTAGTGGCTCTCAGTTCTGATGGACAGTGGTGGAACGTTTCATCTCCCTCTAATAGCCATCTTAGCACCTCTTTCCCCCTCCCGCCAACACGGACACTCAGCCAAACAGAAGGGATCTGTCACCATTGGGTTTCAGTGATCAAAAGTGATTGTATCACCTCAAACTGCCATCAGCTTCCAGCACAAAAGCCAGCTCGGAATTTTATTAATGTCACAGGAAAGGCTTCCATTAAATTCAGTGATTTCACATGATTTCTCTTATAGTCGTTCGTGGTTCTTTTATAGTTCACATTTTCATTGTTTTATTTATTTGCTGACTAAAAGTTTTTCTTTTAAATTCAACCTATATCAGCTCAATCAGGTGTTACATTTCTATCACAGATCCAGAATTGCCTGACTAACTATCTATTGGAAATCATGATTTTTCTCTTACCACAGAGGACTTTAATCTATTACCTTCTTATACCCAAAGTTTTGGGGTGTTTCTTTCCTTTATTCATTGACTGTGTGGTGTTGATTTTTTTAATTTTATTTTTTGTTATCTAGTCCGAATAAAAATTGTGATTTCTGTTCCGTTTCTGTTTTAAATAAAATGAATTGTGTTTGGTTGGTTTGAAATCAAATTTTAATTTTAATTGGAAAGCAGTGGGTGGCCACTGAGTATTTATAGACTGATGTTGATTAAATTTAGTATGTTCCATTGCTCTCAGATTTTTTTCAATTTTATATTTGATGGCGTGTCAGCTCTTTGCCTGTGGATGAAATGCTTCATCTCAGTGATTTTCTTCTCTGCTAGATTGAAAAGAAAATGAAAGATTCATTGTTCATGTTATGTGTTCTATAATTGGCAAATCTCTCTGTAAATACAGAGTAATTGCTGAATTTATGTTTATTATTTTATTTGCTTTTATGTCTCGAGGAGTTCTGATTGTCCCAGGATGACCTTTTTTTGGTTGTCTGTCCTTCTACTGATACATTCATAATATCTTTGCCAGTGTTGAGCACTGTCTTGTTGCCACAGCTGCTGCCAAAACTCTGCGATAAAAGATGTTTTATGATTTGAGAAGTTCCTATTAATTGCCAAATTCTCGATGTTAAGGAATTGAAAGGTATATTTTTTTCCTGAGTGCTCGAGTACATTAGATATCCTGTATTTTGCCTGTCAGATCTGGTTTGCTCCTCTCTGCCTTCTTTTAAGTACAGTGGTGAGAAATGTCTTGGAACAGGAGAGGGAGCCATCAGCCTGGATATGGAGGAAAGGGCTGGATGGGAAGGGAGCTCCACTCTGCCCTGGAAAGCAGAGGGAAGAGGGGTTATTTTTACCTGCCATTCCATGTTTTATCCATAGTTATCATAGTTTAGTCATAGTTACAGGTATCTGAAAAGATGGAGTGTGACTGACGTTGAAAATGAAATAAAAACAATTAAGGAAGGTCGGGAAAAGGATGAAGTTTCGGAGTAAATGACTCTACATGTGACAGTCCAACAGAAAAATGGAATTGCTCCCAGGGGTGAATGATGGGGACAAAAGACATTTGGAATGAATGTTATGGAGAGCCTTGTTCTTTTCAAGTTTTATTTAACAGAACTTTTTCCTGTTTGTGCTGTCAGGGATGCAGATTTTTGGAATCGTTTTACCTGACTGGTCTTGTTGGAGCTGTCGCCTCCTCTTCCCTGCATCCATATGCTCAGGGATACAGGTACACGAGCCTTTCTCACAGGCAGGCAAACAAAATCTGCTGGATTTATGGCATAAATTGGCAGGAATTTTCTCAGTTGGAAGCACAGTGGAGAGAAAGTCACACAGAAAGGCTTTGGCTGCTCTGTCAGGGCTTCTGAGCAAACATTTCTATGAGGCAGTTTGTCTTCAGTTCTTTCATTCAAACATTTTTCTGGGTTGTTTGGCTTGAACTGGTTGTGACTGAGTCATTTCACAATTAAATTATTTTACTTTTACTAAAGACTGTGGAGGTTTTGCAGGTTTCCATTAAAAATAGGAAAAAATACACAAAATAACCACAACAAAGCGCTTCCACCATATTCCAAGTAACAATTTTTGTTCAAAGGAAGAGTTCTCTTTTAGAAGCAGGACAGGTATTCTGTAAGCTTATAATATCTGTCATCTTGAGTGCAAACAAAATAAACAGCAAAACAAACTACTACTGTCTTCTCAGAAGGCTTTTTATATGTTTCCCTAACAGCACATACAGGGAAAAACCACAATAGCGTGGAACAGCTTGGCCAACTCTTAGAGAGCTATCTCAGATTTCATGTTGATTAGTAATTAGTATAAATTGAAAAATGCTTTGAAGAAGAAATAATTTACTCTCCTCTCGAAATGTAGCTTTTGGCAATGATCAGGCCAGAGATGTTGTTACCATGAAAATCAAGTTTTTTGAATTTTGGGTCAATAAATATACTGTGATGCTGACACTATACGTGAAAAAGAATATTTTGATCACTTGCAGGTGATTTGTGGGATTAAAAAGAATTCCAATATTCAAATTGATTGAGTAGCATTTTGTACTCTGGCTTATGGTGAAAATATAATAATTTTTTTGAAGTATCCTGTAATAAGTTAAAAATTTCCCTGATGCCCTTATGTTTTGAAAA
This sequence comes from Platyrinchus mystaceus, assembly GCA_035041135.1. Taxonomy (NCBI): domain Eukaryota; kingdom Metazoa; phylum Chordata; class Aves; order Passeriformes; family Tyrannidae; genus Platyrinchus; species Platyrinchus mystaceus. Next base: position 2,978,773 of record JAWWLV010000011.1, on the reverse strand, counting down.
ATGACAAATAAACAGAAAACAGGCTAAATGAGTGAAAGACCCAAGAGGTTTTCCCTGTATTCTGTGACAGGACATATTTTTATTTATAATATCTAAAAGAACTACATTTATATGTCAATTTATTTGAATAAGCATATTTTAATATTCATACTTCTGGCCACTATACTAATTATTAACCTGATATGGTTAAGGTTTTGGTTTTTATGTCACGCAAAAACATAGCAGATGAATAGTATGACAATAAAAACAAGGGTTTAAAGTCTATTGGAAGGTTAATATAGATATTAATATTTGTTGTTTGTTTTTTTTTTTTTTAATTTGCATCCATGTAGAGGAGAAGGAAACCCACCAAAATCAGGTGAGTTACACAGTTGGAAACCTGTAAATATTCCTGCACTGTAGTGAAAGTCTTTCCAAAATGAGAACTTTCGGGCAGAATTCTAAAACACTGAAACATTCTGTAGCAAATCTTATGAGTGGAATAGGCAGCAGAGATGTTGTCCAGGGGGCAGGTGAGGAAATGGTCATGTATTAATTTTTGTGGTGGCAAAGGTTTCCAAAATATTACCGTGTTTTGGGTGTGCACAAGGGTTGGTTCTTTGTTCTGTGTTAGCCTGTGGCTCACGCTTATATCTAAAAACTGTGGCAAAAGTGGCTGTCAAGTAAACCAAGATGAGAACATAAACCTGAGCTGCTGCTTCAGAAAATGAGAAAGTCAATAGAAAAATGTTTTAGAGGGACTCCTAATGATCTGCTTGATCTTTACAAAAATGTCCCCAAGGAGCCACTTGTGCGGAGTCAAAAATACAACATCGCTTTTAAGAACGTTGCTCCATTTGTTGGTGTGTTTTCCTAAGGAATGAACAGTTCTTTTTCTGACATTCAGAGCGCTGAAGTACCATTTTTAACTTGGTATAAATGCATATTATTAAAGCCTTAACAGCATATGGCAGCAAGTAATAACATCTGTGCCTCTCAGCCTCGTTCTTTCCCAACGTACTGGAGGCACATTTTCTTTTCAGAGCTGTGTCAGAACCACATAAAAGTCTGTTTCAAAGGAAAACCAGACAAGAATATGAAGTTTTGTCAGTGGTGACACCCAGATCTGGGGACTTTGCCCTTGAACAGTGTCACACACAAAGTGTAAGAGCAAAAGGTGGGACTGGTTTAAGGTTCAAGAGCCAAACTAAGCTCCTGGATCAAAGCACTCTAGATTCCCAAGTTTAGAACCTTACTGGTTCATTAGTGTGGCACCCCAGACCCCTGTGCTGTTCCACTTTTTGGGAAAAGTTGTTTTTTATTCAGTTATTTGGTTGGAATTCCCATCTGGCCTCTGAGTTTTGGAGAAGGTTTTAAAGATCTGTAGACCACAGACCCAGCTGTCAAAAACGGGGTGTTTTTCACCCCCCTGATGTCATGAACAGAATTATGTTAAGAGCAGGTGAGATATCAGGTGTTCTTCTCAAATAAAAGAGCATAAAGAACACCTCAAGTAAGATCCCATTAAAATGCACTCAAAGAGCTTTTGGTTATTATTGGGAACAGGTTAATTTTCCACTAATGTGAAATAGAAAAAAATCCCAAATCTCTCTGTTTTGCATGTGTGTTGTTATGCATATGTAAAATAATGGGTTTTTTTAAGCAGTTGCTACAAAGTGGATATTGCCTTTTATACTCTTTTTTTATTCTGTGAAATGTGCTACCTGCTTGTGCTACTTATTATAACATCTTGATGTGAGTTCCCATTAATCTGCAATATAAATTTCAATTCTACGTGTGCCTGTATTGGATTAAGGCTTAATCACTCTTTAAAGGGAATGATCCAAACTGAACCCTTGTATAAATGTGCTCAGTTCCTCAGGACAGTAGTCAGAATTAACCCCATTTTTCTGGCTACATTTTGTTTACTTTCTGTAAAACCTCTGTCTTTTGTACTCAGTTATCTGGTATATTCTCCTAGAAAAAAAAAAAAAAAGGAATTGCTTATAAAGTTTTAACCTTGCTCAGTGGAATTTTAACCACTCACAATACAGCCTATAATTGCCTTTTTTATCATCATTTGTTTAGTCATAAACCCAGGGGTTGTCCTTGAATAAGGAAAAGATGTAGATTTTAGAAATGGTGGAGAGTTTAAGAAAGTGAATTATCTAGGAGCTCATTTCTTGAAAAATGCTTTGAAGAAGAAATAATTTACTGCCCAAAATGTATCTTTTGGCAGTGATCAGAACATAGCTGTTGCTTTTATGAATTTTGGGTCAATAATATACTGTGATGCTGACACCATACGTGAAAAAGAATAATTTCATCAGTTTTGAGGCTTTAATCTTACTTTCAGATAATTTTTGGGATTAAAAAGAATTCCAATATTAAAATTGATTGAGTAGCATTTTGTATCATGGCTTATGGTGAACATATAATAATTTGTTTTATGCAAGTATCCTGTAATAAGTTAAAAAATTCCCTGGTGCCCTTATGTTTTGAAAAATGCCAAATAAACAGAAAACAGGCTAAATGAGTAAAGGATCCAAGAGCTTTTCCCTGTATACTCTGGGAGGACATATTTTTAATGCATATGAAAATTATTTTTAATATCTAAAGGAACTAAGTTAATTGACTTGTAGTTTTATTTGAACAAGGGCATTTTAAGTTATCATACTTCTAGCCACTATGATAATTACTGTAACATTGATTTTCAGGGCTTTCTCTGATTGAGAACTACTTAGAACTTTGTATTAATATTAAGAACACAATCACGTTGGATTCCGTGGTCTGGATTAATGTTGGGAAGTGTTTGCATGGTAAATATCAGAACTGTCTGTGGGTTTGAGGCAGGTGGAGAACTGGGAGAAAGAAAATTGATGTCTTCCTTAGAAAAGCAAAGTACAGGAGCCACGATTTGCAGAGCAATTGGCTTTATTTTACTTCTCATAGATGATAAGAACCAACAGATATTTTTTAAATAATGATCCATGTCAGACCAGTCTGATTCCTTTATACCACAGATACAACAGTCTTTGTGGGTGGAGTAGAGGCTTTGTTATGTGTCTTTTGGTGCAGTTAATATGAGAGATTAAAAGCATGCTGAATAATCATTGATAAGGAAACCAAACTAGAGAAATACAAATGGATGGGAATAAAGACTGGTCCCATCCAGCCATAAACACACCACAGGCAGAATTACCTCCCTGTGCAGATGGAAAACACCACCCAAAGCTCAGCTCTGTCAGTCCCTGCATTAAAGAAATGCAAATAGTAGAGAAACTAATGTTTAGTTTACATGGTTTGGACCATGTAAACTAAATATCACACACCTGTGTTAAAATGTGTGCTAGAAGGGACCAAAAAAACCTCCTCAGAATGTAAAAATCTTATAAAGATTATGTAAATAATATTATAAAGAAGCAGTTTTACATGAGCACAGACAGATTTGTGATTAAACTTCTTGCTCTCCACCACACACAGGTCTCAGATGGTGTCCAATTTTGAGCACTTCAAGAGAGATGAATCCATTAGGAAGAGTGGCATGGAGAAGGAAGAGCATCAGGTTCTAGGAAGTGATTTTGTATTTTACATGTTGGTTGTTTGTTTCCAATCAAAGGCTGAAAGGGGGCATAGTGAGGCCTCTCAAGTGTGTAGAAAGCTCCTGAAGAAAAAAATAAAAAGTTATTTAGATAGGATGTAGTGGGTTTAAGTTGCTGACAGAAAGATTTGGATCAAACTTGGAGAAAAAGGGCAGTAAGACAATGCAACAGATTGCTCAGGGTGCTCGTAAAGTCATCCCCAGAAGGTCAGATGCTGGTGGATGGGCAGCAAGTGTCTGTCATGGCAAATGAAGTTAAACTGCTCCTTCCTTTGGGCATGGGGAACAGACTGGGTGACCTCTGAGTGCCTTCCCTCCTTGAGTTCTATGACTACATGGAAAATGTGTCTAAGACCTTAAAATAACCCCCCCTGAATGCTTATTAACATGACAGTGGTTGTTAACATTAACTAGACTTAATCAGGGCTACTGTCCCTTCCTGCAGGACGAGAATGAAGCGACACAAGCTGTGCCAGCAGCACTTCCCCTGTTAACAAACAGGAGAGAGATGATCTTGTCATCTACAAGGATTGTGATCCTGTAAGAAAGTGAAGTGTTTAATGAAAACTAGACGTCAAACTGACATTCAATTTTAAATTAAAACCCCTTCAAAACATAGCATAACGTACTTATGGGTAATAAACAGGAGTAGTGAGGTTTGAGCACTCTGTTTTTCGGCTCGGATGGTGATTGAATGGGGCAGGTGATTGATGGTAACTGGGGGGGTGCTTGAATCATGTCCTGTGTGTTAATCATAGAATCCCAGAATAGTTTGGGTTGGAAGAGACCTTAAAGATTCTCTCATTCCACTCCCTGCCATGGGCAGGGACAACTTCCACGATCCCAAGTTGCTCCAAGCCATGTCCAACCTGGCCTTGGACACTTCCAGGGATGGGGCAGCCACAGTTTCTCTTGGCAAACTGTGCCAGGGCCTCCCCACCCTTCCAGGGAAGAATTCCCTCCCTATATCCCATCTAACCCTGCCCTCTGGCAGCAGAACAGAGCAGCAGCAGCAGCAGCTTGAAATTCGCATCAGGACACCTCCAAATGTAACCCCGTGGAACTATCCATACCTTTATGTTAATGCCTGTATTTATTTATTGTTATTTATTTATTTATTTATTTATTTATTTTCCCCCAATTTTTAAAAGAATAATATCATAGTTGTGAGAAAAGACCAGACTTGCTTTGAAGGGACCTGTGCCTTTAAGAACATGCAAAGCTCATGGGTTAAAGCAGATTGGGGAGTCTGTGTTGTCTCCATCAGCATCTTGATTTTTCATAGATTTTTTTTTTTTTTAAACCAGGAAGGATTTGCCAGACACCATCCATGCCAGAGAGAATAGGATAAGTCTCTGTAGTGAGCCCATTGTCTGGGTATCAGTCTGATTGTTAAAGGCTTGACATAATATATGAGAATTAAGGAATTTTAAAATACCAAAGCACTTCTGGCCTTTATTCAAACAGCAAATCCAGTCAGAGTAAAGCATCTGTCTACAGACATCTTGATAGAACTCTCTTTCAATCTCTCCAAGCAATAGTTTTTTAAAAAAAATAATAATTTACACCTATCAATACTCGGGAAAGGAATTCTTAAAGAAATCTGTTTGCTTTTCCCTTTCATAGGCAATATTAGGCATTTTTTTATGTGATAAATTTTTGTTATTACAAAAATGATCTTGTTTTGACTTCATCAAGTGACATTCTAAAACGATGAAACTTATCCCAGTGAAAACATTTGGATTTGATAAAAAAAAAAACTTTCCGTTAAATATTTGAATCAGTCCCTCAAACTCCATGAGAGAAATCCCATCCTCATTAATTTCAGAAGTTTAAAATTAATGTTTACTATAATAATACTATATTATAATATGATGACCTCTTTTTCTCACATTGGGAAATATTCTTATCCACATTAGAATTTCTGAAAAACATAGAATGCTTTCATTTTAGTTTTCTCATGGTGCTACACAAACAAAAAAAAACTGTGTAAGAGATGAGATGGACTCAGTCTTTTCTCCCTCCTACATTTGCCTTTTCCCAAAATATAGTGAACTCCCAAATATCCTAAAGGCAGCGTGAAATTGAGACTGAGTTTTCCTCTCTGTATCTCAGTTTTTTTATCTTGATGACAACAGTTGTGTTCTTTGTAAAGCACTTTGAGTCTGGTATGGAAAAATGCTGCAGAAAAAGCTCATTTTTTTCTCATTTAGCTTTTACAGACAGATTACAACAGTCATATTTTACTACAGTATAGGCATCATGTTTATATGATAATGATGCTTTCCTCAGTAGGTATAATCTGTTTCTGTCCATGTGTGCTAAATAGGAACATGTTTTGTTGGAATTTTCCATGTTCTAGGAATTTCTTGTCCTTAACCTGTAAACCAGCAACAAGGAACTATAAGTTCCTCAAATTGTATTTCTCTTAGACAGAAAGTATGTGTTATTTTTTCTCACCTTATAGTTGCAGCTACTAAAGGAAACTGTGACACAGCACATTCTTTCTGCTTGGAGAAAATGAAATCATGTAATGGCTCCACTCTGCTAAAGGAACAATGTTCTCCACGAGCAAATTTATAAATTTTCCCCTGAAAAGAGCCAGCCCTCAAGTTCCACAATACCAAAATTTCATGCCAAAATGTTAAAAGATGTGTCCCTGAATCCCACTTAGTGTGAGACATTGAGACTTGCTTTAAAGTACCTTTGCATGGTATAAAGGGACCTTAACACAGCTGAAAGCCGGGCTTTGATCTCAGTAAGCTCATACTTCCCTAATAAGAAGTTGTTCCTTACATAATTCTGAAGAATTAACAGTGCAGCAGCAAAGAGGAACCCACATACATTTTCTGAGAGTCAGAAGGAACCAATTTTTCACTGCAAAGTGCTTCATATTGTGCAAAAGCACGGAAAGGTAAATGTTTCAATGAGGCATCACAGGAGAGGCCTCTCAGAGCCCATATAATCCAAAAAGGTCTTCAGGGAGGGCTAAGAGGGAAAGGTATATTAGAAATGCTGGAAGGAGGACCATGATGTCCTGATGATTTAGACCACAATGCTAAGGAGAGTCTTTTGAGAGATTCTGGTGGTGATTCACAATTTAAAAGCCCAGTGCTGCCCAAAACAGAAGAAAAATGAAAATAAGAGAGGAAAAAAAAAAAAAAAAATCCTGGTTCCTTGTAGGGAAGGATTAGTGAAATGGCAGGTAATTACTCTCCACCCTGTCATCCAGGTCATCAGAGAACAAAGTGAACCTCTGCAATATTTAATAATCATAAACAAACAGCACCAATGGTGTTTGTGCTGCAAAAATTGCCAAGTCCCCGAAAGAGCAACGAAAGAATCCAGGCAAGTTATCACGGTGAGAAAGTTATTATTGCTGCCTAAGTGACACTGAGTAAATAAAATTAAATTAAAGCTGTGAGCAAATGTTGCTGCCCTTGAGATCAGGATAATTTTGTGGCACATCATATCAAGGAATATATGTCAGTGCTGACAGTGGAAATGCATCAAGACCCCAAAATTCCTGTTCGGGACTCACTGGCATCACAAAATTATTCTGATTTTAGTGTCTGTGCCCTTATGGAAGAAAGGAAAGTTCTTTTTCTTGTTCCTGCCAGTGATGGGATGTGTGGTTTTCGTGAAGTCATGTCATCTTCCTCCCATGTATGTCAAACCACCGTTCAGAGCAGAGAATCACTCCCCGGGCTGTCTCTGCCTGTGCATTTACAAAGTGCTTGGGAAAATAACAGGTTTGTGTGGTATCATAATAATAACCACCTACAGACTATTCTCACAAGCTGAAATCCTAAACAAGCACTATAGGGTTTGGCCTAATTACCCAATTCTCATTCTCCTCTAGTCAGCAAAACCTTTTTCTCTGACTCTGTGGTTGAGGAATGAAAGGATTTCCCCGTGCAGATAAAATGTGTTTGATTTTGCTTTTATATTCAACTGGCAATTGAATTGATTTTTTTTTTTTACCCTGCTAAAAATAGATTCTGCTAAAAATAAATCAAAGTTTCAGGAAAATTATAACATATCATCCTCTAAGGTTTGTTTTTGAGTTATTTTGAATAGATGAAACGCTGAAGAGAAATCACTCTGATTTCACACTTAATGTACAAAATAGTTTTTTTTACTCTGTTGATTATTACATAAAAATTTTAATATAGTGATGACATTGAATTCAGATGCACTGTAGAAACATGTTCTAATTTTTATCCATTCTAAATCCAATTTTATCCAGTGTTTGATGCATTTCCTTTGGTTGGTACTTGAATGACTATATTTCATTAAAAGTGTGCTGTGTCTTGTCTTCATAGCAATTCACAGGGATGGTCACCAGTATCATGTCCAAAAGTAATTTTGATTGAGTTTGGAAGTAGCTGATAAATTTTATTTATTTGAACAACATTGGATTTATTTTCAGAGACTTTGAATATACATCAAAAATAAGGTAGTTTTAAGTCAGTATAAATCAAAACATGGTCTGAAATGTTAATACACTACCTATGTCACTGGTAACAATTCTATCATAAATTCCATTAGATACCAAATGAAAAAAAAATGTTATTGAATAGATTTCTGGTTGATACACATAAATTTGCTGCAAGGTAGAAGTCCCTCTATATATCAATATCATGCAGGTCATTATAAAGTTGGAATAAAAGTTTGGTGTTGGAGTTGTGCACAGTCAGTTGTTTTTAGGAAAACATTTAACTGCTGTGCATTTCAACAAATGATAATCTTGCTATCTTATGAGATGATGGGGAAAAAATCCATTAGGAGTGTAAGGATGTGGTGTTCAGATAAGTTATTAAGGAAATTAGGTTATTAAGGAAAATGCTTGTTGGAGACATAACTAAAGTATGTTTATTTTCAATGACACTTCTTATCTTGGCCACTTTGGGTTCGGAGTTGGTTCATTGCAAGGGAAAGACAGTGATAAAATTGGAAAAAGAAATAAAAAAGGAGGAGGAAAAAGCAATTAAAACTAATAGTAACTATGTAGAAGGCTTTTTCCAAGCCACGTTTCAAGACTCAGTAACTGTCTTTTCAAAGAACATTCAAGGGGAAAGTATTTCCATGGAATGATTTGTATTAATTCTTGTACACTCTGTTATCTGAGCTGGTTTTATTATTTTTGTCAAATTTTTTGTCTTTTATCTCTTTGGTGTAAACTGTGTTCAGGAGCCTTACACAGGTTTTTAACTTATTTTGTTGGGAAAAGTTAAATTTCTTTAGTAATTTCCCTCTTATCAGGAATGAATTTGGATTCTTGTACTTTTTCCTCTATGAAATCTTTTGGTCTCTCTTGGATTACAGTCTCGAGTTTGTCCACACAGAAAAGGTTAAATTGGCATGTTAAAAATATCATCATTAGACATCAATACTGCAGAACAATTTCTAGGAAACACTTTCACCAATGGAAATTTAGCACCAAAAAACCCACAAATCCTGTTTATTCCAGGTTTTAAAAAATGTTGGATTTTGGAGAGTTGTGCTGTGACAAGAGACAAGTCATTGGAAATCCCATTGCTCTGAAGTCATAGATATGTCTGGATAAAAACTCATCCTTGGGGTTCTTTGTCTACTAACAAAGAGTCCAGGATTATTTATTCCTGGTTCTCTAAAAGAATTGGTAGCTGGACCTGTGCACAAAGCTTGGCTTTACTGCAATTGTTTCTCCAGCTATACAATATAAAAATAAACACCTACCATATGGGGATGCAGGGAGGTTAATTCATTAATATTTATGTAGCACTTTTAGACATTTTTATAGAAGGGACTATAAAAATGCTTATACAGATGAGGCTATAAAAATGGGAAATTGTATTCCTGCGACTTATAAATTTTTTGGCAGTAATGACACACACCCTGTTTTCAGTATTGATTCTGTTCTTTTATGCAGGGCCTTCATTTCGAGTGGGATAATTTTAATCTAGTTTTAGTCACCTAAAATTTAGGTATGTAGTCTAAGCCAGTAATTGGTATTCCTGCTAAAGGAGAGAATTCCACAAATCTAAGCTTTGGTGCACAATTTTTAGATTCTGAACATTTCTTGAGATGAATCTCCTCTCTTTAGTAGAAGTGTCCAGTAACCATCACACCTTCCTGGCTCTGACACCCTTCTGGGGGTTTGCAGGTTGCTGATGCTTTTGGAATGAAACTTATCCAACAGTTTGGCATCATCTCCTCCAGATGTTTCTGGTTGGCTTTTGAGGATTTTCTCCTCTCCTCTTTATTTAGATTTTAAGGCAATGCTAATTCCCAGAAACACAACTAAAAATGCCTCTGTTATGTAGAAAATGGATATATGTATTATTTCACATAATTCCTGCATAGAATACATGAACCTATGACTGTTTGTTCTTTTCTATTTTTAAAAACCGTTGTGTTTGTTGCCACTTCAAAATACAGATTGGAACTTGCCCAAGCAGAAAGGGAAGGATACATTTTCTTCCATAAAAGCTGAGGAGATTTTAGCACAAGTCCGAGTGTGTTAACAGTATTAAACTCCTTGACTGTCACACTCATCACTGAAACACTTAAGTGCAGCCTTTTATGACTAAAAGCCTGGTTCAAAATCTCAGAATCAGGGGAGACAGAGGGTGAATTCTGTCCATGGGCTGGATGAAAAACATATGAAGAATTGATAAAATAACAGAGAGTTCCAAGAGAATTTTGCTTCTGTTGGTTCCCAAAATAACTCATGCAGAAATTCAGATTATCACCGGGTAGAATATAAGAGGTGATGTGAGTTATAACCAACCTGAAAGAAAAACCAACACTTTTTTTTTTTAATCTGGCATTATAAAATTGACTGGTATCTATCTATCTCATAAATGAGGTGCATGCTTTTATGTTTTATTACAGCAGGTTCATAAGATGAATCCCCTCAAGTGTGAGGCAGAACTGGTTTAAACTGAAGAACTGTTCCGTAAGCAATTCGGAGACATAATAAACAATGATTTACTTCTTGGAGCATTCCATTTTCCAGTATGATAATGACATAACTGTAATGAACCATATCTTCTTGTTATGAAAAAGAATCAACCACAGTTGTTGCACAGACCTCCTGTGTATCTTGTCTGACAGCACTTGCTTTTTTTTTTTTTTTCCAGCTGCATGGATTTGCTTGTAGGGAAATGGCAAAGCTTATCTCCAGCCTCAGTGTTGTAATGTGATAAACATGTTTTCCTTTATGCACAGGAGACATAAATGCATTCCTGCTCTTAGTTTATTCCAAAAGAAATTCTAGCTCTGCAGTAATCCTGTATCCCTCAGAAGTCAATAAGCCTTTTCCATAAAATAAGCCAACTATCCATCTGTTCTGCTGCATTCTGGACCTCTGGTAGGTGAGCACAACCTGCATGGGGTGTAAGTCATGTTCCCAGATGTACCATGATTGATCATAATAGGGATTTCCACATATTAATGTTTTTTTGGGAAATATTGTGTATAAGATGAATGCTATCTGTTTGTAAAGACTGTGAAATTAAAGAGAAGAACAAAAAGAAAAAGAGAGTAAGGAAATGTATTTCTTTTGATATCCCTGAGACTCTGACACAGAATTTGATATTAGCCCTGATTTCAGGTGACTCTTATGAATGCACTGTAACTGTAGCAATAAAATGGTCTTTTTAAGTTCTATTTCTTACCTTTTTCAAGCAGTTTTCCTCCATAATGAGTTTATGAATAATGTCTGTATTTTAGTAGCTTGAATTGATGAAAAGAGAAATTTTACTACTGATTTCCAAATACAGAACCTCAGTCAGGCAAACAACTAATTGCTCAGTTTTCTGTATGAACAGAAAAGCTGTTGTCAGTGGCAGCCAACTCAGAGAAATAACTCTGGTACAAAAGCAGCTGACCTTGGCCTGAGGTGGAGAGAGAATAGAACTCAGCAGAATAGCAGTGACATTATACCTGTATTGGTGACATTTGGATATAAGGAGGGTGCAGAGAGGTAAATCAAAGTGCCAAGAGGAGTTTGTATGCGAGAATCTTCTAAAAATAGAGAGAATGGTATGTCTGACAAGGCCTAAATTCATGATGGGTTAAAAGTGATGCCTTTTAGCTGGAGATAGGATTTAGGAAATCCTGGCAGATATGGGCTGGGTGGGAAGTGTCCTTTAAAAGGAGCAGAGCCACTGGTTTTCCACCCAAACCAGTTGTTATCTCAGTGAGGGCAGCCAGGCTGTACCTGGAGTAAAGCTGGGGAATGGTCGGAATCAGTCCCAGAAATATGGAACATCCATCCCTAGGCGTGGGATGGGTGGTGACAAAGTGGTGGCTGGTCAATGAAACTCTTATTTTTACATATAAAAGTGATCAGAAAAGGGTTGACAGTGACACAAACATGCCCACCTGGGAACTGGCAGTGATGTTTTGTAGCTGATTCGTTCCCACAGCCTGATATCACACTGGGTTTGTAAATGTAATCAAAGACACACTTGAAATATTCCCATTCTCAAGACCCCCTGGCAGCTGAGGGGGAGGGAGCATTTGCTGAAGAGAAAACCAAAAAGAAAGGCAGAAAATTCCTGTGTATCATCCAAACAAGGCCTTCAGTTTTCCTTGTTATTTTAATATAAGGCAAATTTTTCATCCTGGAACTTTTAATTTCTAGGAGAGGAATTTCATTCTGTCATAAAGTTTTGAACTTTAAATTAACTTTCTGTAAAGGGCTGATGTCTTAGATACCAGACAGAAAGCCTGTGTAAGCATATAATGGCTAAGGGCATACCTGCCATCTGATGTAATCTTTACATCTATGCCAAAAAAAGATTTATGTTCTTATGAATAAATATGATTTGGTTACTATATGAAAAATGATTTCTAATGGGAGCAAAGTTGAAAACTATAACTCACTTATGCAGCTGTTATTCACCTAATGAAAGTCCTGCAGAAAATCTATTTCTGGGTTATTCAAAAAGTTCATTAAGGTGTCCAAAATGTGATAGTATTTTCTATTAGAAAACACAATAACTTGCCCAAATAATTTAGATTTCTATGTAAAGGGCCTAATTTAGTTTTATTCCCATGCAGAAGTTATGCACCTTCAGTACAAAAATAATAAATAAACAGGAGTGGGTCCAACACTTGAAATTATACTGGAGTCAGGAGAGAAAATATAAATTAAGCAATTCCAAAAGGAGGATCAGTGAATCACCAAAACCTCGTGAGACAATATACAGAGAAAATTATTTTCCCTAAACTGAATTCAAGAAGATAACAGAACAATTTAAGAGACTGAAATACCATATAGATATTGGGCCAAGACACACTTTAAGATTTGACCTTCTCTAAAATTCTGAAAATATTTTCTTCAGTCTTCTGGGGAGGTGGATTTTCTAGAGCACGAAATGTGAATCAAGATTTGATCTGAATCCAGACCTTCTTAAAATTAAAAGGTGTTGTTTTCTCTTAGGCAAAAATATGTGATCAGGACAAAGGATAATTAGCCACTAAACAATGTTTATATCATGTAAGTAAGAATATGGAGATTCCCACATTCCTGTGGTTTTTCCTGTTCTTTACTGGAGTAGCACAATGCACATTAGGCCAGACCTGTCTGGGCCCTGTCTGGGTTAAAGTGATTTCATCATGAATTCATTTTGAATGAATTAACGACTTTTTGTGATCAGGTTCATAAATCTGGTGTCAGTTGGGTGTTGTTTTGGGTGAAAAAAACCCCAACTTCTGAGTACTGTCACAACATATTTCCAGAACACATATTTCAGATATATAATAAAGGCTTTGTTCTGAATATTTGATTCTAAATGTTGAGAATAACCCACCTTGTGTTCTTTATGTCTGATAGCACTGATCTAACACTTTGCAAAACATTTAATACCAGAGTGTTGTTAAATTCTTTTAACAAGTTGATTCATTCAGCTGACGGGCCAAGAATTATTTAACGTCCAATGAACAAATATTGAAAGTGAATCCATTCAGGTGATCAAGTTTGATCATCTAATTGTAATTTTGTCATCGATCACGACTGATTGTGGTCAATTCATGAGCTGAGAACGAGGTGAAATCTTAATCAAATATATTATCCCTGTAGATTTTTTTTTTTGCCACATGCCACAAATAAGAATTCTTCATTTTCTCTAAAATTAAAACATGCATTGCTGAAAAATAATGAGCACATTAGTTATGTACTGACAAGAGACCAGTACTCTGTAGTGACAGAAGTGGAGTCTCTCATTACTGATTGCAACTATTCACATGTCTTAATGCAGGCACCACCAAAGGTTGCCAAGAGTGCTTGAATCAGTCTTTTATATTGATAAATACAGCAAAAGAGACTCTTGCATATGAAAATGTTCACCAGGTGGCACAGCAGCTTTGCTTATATTAACAGAAAACTTTGGGAGAAGTTTGTGGCTAATTTAACCTCTGTGGTCCTCCTAAAGTAAGACTTAGTTACACTGAAATTTGCTTTCAGAATTGGTGTAGACTTTTAATATGCCAGTGGTTTTGGTTTTCTTTCTTTTTTTTTAAATTTATTATTTCTTTGCTCCCTTCTCTGTTGCATTATTCTGAACAGTGATGTATTTTTTGCCATTTTTTGGCTTCAAGTTCAGAAGAGTGTCTGCATTCATGCTCTGAGATGAACAATGAGCTTGAAGTTTAGGTCCTTGGTATTCTTGAAATATTGAAATCTTTTCCTTTGTTTCTTTAATTCAGTAATCATTCCTTTTCCTTGCACAGATATATCTCTATTTCTATATCTATATTCATGCATAAACCCACCCTTAGGTACACAAATGTATAGACAGACCTGTAGAACCACATTTAAAGTAACTAAACTTGATTTCTGGCCAATTTTTTGGGAAAAAAAGCCATCCTTGTAGTGACATTATGGTCCTAAAAGTTATGGAGTAATTGGAAATCTCTAAAGAATTCCATTGTGTAATAGTATGTTAAATTATATTTATTAGTCATGTGAGGAAGCAACCATTAGTAATCTCTCTTTGTTGGATTAATTAATAATGTTTCTCTCTTGCTGCCATGAATCAACAATACATAGCAGAGTGCCCATGTAGTGTATGGTCATATGTATGTGTGTGTTTTTGTGAGTATAATCATATTTTTTAAAAAAAGAGTAACTGGTATTCACACAGTGACCCTGATTTTTTCCAGATTTTGTGGCATTTGGCCCAGATTGGACCAGCAAATATCAAAAAGTGGGTTCCCACGACATCTGATAGATTTTGATGCATTTTTTGCAGGATGACTGGAATTTCAGCACGATTTCTTTGTGCCCTGAGTCCACAGGCTCAGGTAAAGTGGTGATTAGTGTTATATTGCTCCATTTTCTCAAGCACAGACTTCTCAAAATGACTGCAAGGGATGATTATAAATATCCAGATTACAGATGGCTGGAATTAGTCAGTTCCCAGAAGACTGGAATCATTTAGTTTGGTTTCATATTCATCAGTGCTTCATATGTAAAGTTCAATGTTCTAATCTCTGGAAATGCAGTGTCTGGAAAGTTTAAGTTTTCACCTGGAAATGAGCATCTGCAACTTCTTTTGAGTTCTAACAACTTCTCAGTTAGAGTTTCTGTCCTATTCATTGCTTCTGTGACTTCAGTGTCAATTTTGCCTTGAAGAAATCCTTGTATCTTACGATTATTTGGTTTTGATTAATTTTCTCAAGTTGCTGAGCCAGTTCTTCCTTTTCCAACAGCGATGGAGAATCTGTAACAGGTAATTCTGCAGCATGACCTACTTTCAATTTTTAGCTACAGAGGCAGCAGAAAAGGATTAAAAATGTCAGCAGCAAGGGTAACATTTGTTTGGGTGGATTTAAAAATGCAATTTTTACTAGCACAGGACCTCTGCTCCATTAAGAACTTTCAGGACATGTCCTGTGTATTACCCAGGACAGCCCACAAATACACCCACTCCCTTCTGCATCACTTGGAGGCCTCCTCTGGGTTTCATTCCTCTTATAACTCTGGTAAATATTTAAAAGAACTAATCTGGAATTGTATGTAAATTATGAATATGTGTTGAGAAAACTGTACTGCAAACAGGAATCCTATGTTTTCAACTAAAGATAAATAATATCTTTGTTCTCCATCCATTTTAAGCAAACCACCTTTCCTTCAAACAGTTGCACTGTTACATTAGTTGTTCTCCAATGTATCTTGAACTAAAAGGTTGACACATAGATGAGTTTTAGGACATATGTAAAGAACTTTTATCTTAAAGAGTGTAAAAAGTAAGAAAGAATAAATAGGATATGAGGAGAGGAGAGAGGAGAGAGAAGAGAGGAGAAGAGAGAAGAGAGGAGGGGAGAGAAGAGAGAAATACTATTTACCTCCTGGAAGCAGCAATATTAGCAAGGAGAGTTTCAGTCCTTGCTTTCCCCCATTTATATTCTCAAATATGATGGGGGATGGTGGCAGTGGAAATAGTTCAGATGGCTCAAGTGTGCTGAGCTGGCTTTTTGAAGTGATGAATTGCTCACAGCCCTAAACAACTGAGCACAGGCTTGGAGCCAGCAAATGTTGGAAATTTGAAATGGAGAGCACACAGTGTTTTTCAGAGGAGGGAAAGGAGGAAACCTTTCCAGTGGAAAACTTGTTCAACACCTGTTTACTGCAGAGTGTTTTGTACATCTGCCTGGAATGCCAAGGACTGGCCATTCCAATAAATAAGATGCTGAGCAAATGAACCGTTCAGCTCATCGGTTTGTTAGTTCAGACACTTCTCTGCTCCTTTTTAGGCAGCAAAAAAATGCTGGTTGAGATAATTGTGTAATTAACTAAGATTGTTTTCCATAGGATCTAAAAGGAAAATATGATTGGCTTCTTACCTGTTCCTTCCAAACAACTCTGCAGGTCTTATTAAACCCTTTCTCATTTAAATGCAAATATGATGTAATATCAGATGCAGACAGGTTTTGCTCTTGAATGATGAGTATCCCTTTTTCTAACCTGTGTATTAAGCTCCAGAACATGTGAACTTTCAGGCTTTAGTCAGCCTTCAAAAATCATCCAAATACACAAACCACTTCTCTTCCTCAACATTATTCCATATCACTGCTTTATGAGATTTATTTTGTCTTGGTTTCATTTTTTCATCACTTAGGCATGGAGGATGTTCTTTGTTTCTCAAAAAGAAAAAGAAAACAGTTAATTAATTGAGTTGACATTATTCTATTGGAAATTTAAGTCTGAACACTTAATAGCTCTAAGGTAAGGCTGGCATTGATTTCTCAATCAGACTTGCTGCACTCAGATTGTATCAGTGGTAAAATAAGTGACTGGCTTCTAATCATCTCAGATGACTGGTAATAATTCCCTACATTTTGATTTTACACTATAAAATTGATCTATAAATACAGGTTACAGCAGCATATTATCCTGATATTCCTATGTTTAACTTTCAGATTCCAGCCATTCTATTTGTGGTTTCTATAATGCCTTTATGTTAATACAGAGCTTTAGTGTGTATGTTGATCCTTCCTTTTCTTTGAAAAGCAAACAAAGGGATGAAGCAGAAAGAATACAGTGCACAAATAATGTGGGTTTTTTGTGATATAAAACTGATACCTCAAAAGCAACCCATCTGTTGTGATAATGAATGTAATGGGAAAGAGTTTTAATTATGACTGGCATAACCATCAGCCAGAGACTTGCTGTCAGAGCTGACTAAAATGAGGATATAAAAAATCTGGCACCCCACATAAACAGGGCTGTTTAGGTATTACAGCTTGTTAATTACCTCTTTATTAAATCCAGTCCTTCTTTATCATTTTAAAAATATTTCAAAGAATAACGTTGTCGTTATAGAGGTGATGGTGCTGTAAGAAGGACTGAAGTGTCTGGAAGAATGTTTCATATTTACATGCATTTGACACTTATCTATGTGAAGAAAATCTATTATCTTCTTAGAAATTGCATTTATCAGCTTATCTTTGTGTTATATTATGAAGTTTTATGTATGTCTTTATCACACATACATTTTTTCACACATATCTCAAAACCCTACCAAGCCCAGTGCTTTAATCAGACAAATTGATTGATCTCCAGCCAAATATGATCCCAAATATTGTTAAATGCACTGAAAATACCAAAAAACTTCACAGGTAAGAAGAAAATTGTTGTCACTAACTTCATTTTGAGGTATTTTTCATTTAACCACTTTAATTACATGTTGATTCTGTCTGTTCCTGTAGATTATTATCTGTATATGTATATGCACAAAAGATAGAAAACTAAAGATGCATAATTGTCCCATAGAAAGGACTATATCATCTGTTAATTGGACAAAGGGCATTTAGACAAATCTTGATTTCCCAGGATATTTTGATTTTCTTTAGTGCAAATCTCTACTAAATTTAATAAAGCAGCAAATCACTGTTCATCTGACTGAGATTAAACAAACACACATTAGAGTGTATAGGCACTCAACTGGGGGGGGTTAATTTATTTTTCTTTCAGAACTGGCCTGCCAGAATCCCCCAAATCCTGAACATCTCACTGGGAGCAGGACAAAGAACATCTGAGAAAATAATGGCCTTGACTTTAAGAAGTGATCCCTTAAAAGAAAAGTTGAAGTCGCAATGTAAGTCACAGTGCAACTGCCAATCTATAAATTTTTTTTCAATTTCTATTTCCTTCTTTCTCTTCTGTTACTCCCAGAATCCACAAAAAATTATAGTCAGAGCCTTATCCAGTTTATAGTGAGTAAGGATATATCTCTCTTGTTAAGGCTGCACCAGTAAAATCAGAAATGCAAATATTCCAGGTGCTTAAAATGTATGAAGAGATCACACAGAATTTGTAATGAAGCCATTGTGAGTTTGTCCTGTGAACCTTAAACTGCAGCAGGAATTTATAATTATGATGAAGAGCTGAGAATATTCTGCATTTATTAACTTGCTTTAGCCTAAAGTGGACAGGAAGAAAATGCTTTTCTCTGGGAAAAACTCCTTTTGCCTCACTTAAAAATGAAGAAGTACTCTGATATATACGGTATATTTTCAAGATACCATCTTGAACAGAAAACACAGATAATTAAATGATCACAAAGTGTAGTGCAATTAGAAGACTTTGATGAAAGATGTGATTTAAGTAATACAAGTTTTAATGGCAAAAAGAGCAGTTCTCCACTCAAATGCATATTAATCATCACAGTGTGTGTGCTTTGTCGGCTGCTGATAAACTGATTATTTCTTTCTTTCTTCAGTTCGCTCTGAATAAACATCTATTCCCAAATGCCACCCATAGCACTGAGTGGAAAGAATGAGTCCTTCTAGGGCCTGATAAAATGGCATCCTGTACTCAGCAGAGAGAACAGGATCAGTAAAAACAGTTTCTAGAGGCAAAGAGCTGAATAATGCTTGGGAGCAGCAGGGAAAGCCGAGAAATTCAGGATCACGGTGGTTGCATCTGAGTGCAGACTTTCAAACTTCCCCCTTTCCCCCAGTATCCAATATTTATTTATTTATTTATTTGCCCTTGAAATGTGCTAAAAAAAAGGCTTTTCTTTTTATTATTTGCTGTCCCTGGTGTTTCAGCACAAGCTGGAAGTCTCGGGGCAGGTTGATTTTGCAAGGAGGAACATCCAAGGCTGGGGCTCAGGAGTTGGGGTGTAGCTGTGTGGGAGTGCACTGAAGTGCTCTGGGGAGAAAAGCTGGTCTGAAACCACCAAGTTGGAACAGGAACAGCACAGACCTGATCTGTAGAGCTCTTCTCCCAAACCCTGACTCTTTGGCTGCTGTGCCTTTGCTTTCAGACAAAGCACCGAGGTTCCATTCTGTCCAACACCATCATGTGTCTATGAGGCGAATTTCAAAGTCATCTGCAGACAATTCTCTAAAAATGGTATTTTTTTTTTCCCCTCTACACAGTTTTACACATTTTCTGAAATTGGATTTTCCTTCTCATTTTCTTCCTAGCTGTTCAAAGGCCTGTTTTGAATTAACACCTCAGTCACTAGTATGTGTTTGAAAGTAAATGTTCCGTAGAAATGTGAAAAAAAAAAAGTTTATTAACCTCCCATAACAAGTGAATTGTCCTGGATCTGGGGGTTATACTGTGGCCATTACACTATATCAGAGAACAGCCTTAGCTGTGGGGAAAAGGCACAGACATCTGCAGTCTCATACAAGGAACAGAATTGAACACAATGGGAACATAGAGAAACTGGTAAAAATTATGCTGCTGGATGGCTCAGTGAAACTAAATGTTGCATGACATGTTTTTTGTTTTTGCAGTGCTTCAGCATTCAAATTAATTAAAGAATCTTCCAGAATGAGGTGCAATGTTGCTTTGGAAATATATTACTTTAGCAAGCTGTAATGGGCAACTCAGGACACTTCTGTAAAATCAGCCTGCAACTTGTACCAATTAGAGTTGCTATGCTATAAATGAATTTTTAAAGTTCCTTATTTCAAAAAGCCATTTTTGAAACATAGAACCATTAATGCTTTTTCAGGCAGCTATAGCAGCACATTTCAGTTGGTTATCAAAGGTTAAAAAGAAAGAGATGATGAAATTTCACACTGATTTTCTTTTTCAATTCACAGTGGGGAAAGTCTCTCTTGTGTTAGTCTGACCATCAGAAGAAAAGGCACTAAAGTCACCAAACGTCCAGTTATTGTGGGATACAGCTAAAGATCGGACTCCAAACTTTAAGGTGGGCTGATTTCTAAGGATTAAAGATTATATGCACATACAATTTGTGGATGGAGCTGGAGTTATGAAAATATCTCTGCTCAGTAGCACAAGAGAACAGCTCAAGTCATAACAGCCATTTGGCCCCTCTTAAGGACAGACATTGCAGCAAATAGAAGAGTAACTTGTCACTTCAATTTAACCTGAACCGTGATCAGTGTGGTGTCATCTCATCTGATTTTGTTCCAGCGAAGAAATGAATTGTAGCCTTCATGATGGAAGATTCTCTGCTAATTGGGATTGCCAAAGATCCTTCAATTTGCTGCAATAAGGGTGTCTTATACCAACTGAACATCAGCTGTCGGGTTCTTATGGCATCTTTATCCCGTCTGAGGTAAAGAACATGTAGGGGAAAATGTAACCACCAAAAGTGCTACAGTTTGGGGTCTGGATCCACAGATGGCTTTTTACCTCAGGTAATTGTAATGTCTCAGTAAAGACAGGCTTGTCCCATAAAAAATTATGAGGAAAAGAGATATTCATAAGCGTTTCAACGTGGTTTATTCAAGCATTCTTAAGTGACTCCCCACAAATATTGTGCAAGGAAGCAGAAAAGGAAAGGCCACTTGGTCTGAAATATGCCCAGAGGAATCTGTGTGAGCATGAAAGGTTTGCACTGTGTTGGAATTAAGGGAATTTATGACTTACTCTTTAAATGCTGCTTTTTTTTTTTTTTTTGAGATGTGGGTAAAATATTTAACAGCACATTCTTGATAGTAACTCTGGAGGTTTTTTTTTTGCAGTTAAGACATTAAGGACAGATTAGAAACTCTCTAGGGCAGTGTGGTGGCCAGCACTGAACCTGGAGCTCCTTTTGGTTTTCAAACTACCATTATATTTACAAAAAATTCTGAATTGACTGACTGAATAAGAAGTTTTAGAGAACACTGTTAGTTTTTTATTCACAGAAAGGGGCTTTCACTTGACATTAAGATGCTTTTAATAAACTTCTCACTGGGAATAATGTTTGATGCTCTGTACATGACCCTTTCCTAGAGCTCTCAGCCAAGCAGGGCAAACTCCTCGTTCAAACTGTTGAAAATATGAACATTAACTCACTGTGTGGTTACTTCTTACTCAGGTTTTTCTAAAGGTTAAGCTGAGAATTGCCACACTTGAGTGACAGAGACCTTATGGGAAATTTATCTCACCAGACATTTAAAAGGCAGATACCTACATCTAAACTGGTCATCAGGAGCTCTTTTAATTGACCGACAGAGAGGCTCCTCAATGTTAAATTGACTGCCCTCAGAATGTTTATTTTCCTGCTATGAGGCAGAGCTGGGGTGGCTGGTTTAGATGTAGCACCTACAGCTGAGGCACCTGAGCAGAATCACACCTTCAGCCTCACTGAACATCAGCCCCTGCTTTGTGAAATTTTGATTTCGTGTTTTAGTTCTGAATTTTTATACTGTTTTTATTTACTGCTTAAATAATTATTTGCTAAAATACTGTCCTCATCCATGCATAATAATTGCAGTAGAATTTTGGTTCTGTACAATCTTTTTAACTGCTCAGGACCTGCTACCTGAAAGACATATAACTAATTCTTCATCCACTGGAAGATCATCAGCATGAAAAAAGACAAGGACGAGACCTACCATGATATCACAGCTGTGGAAGAAGAATTTAGCTTTGTTTCTGAATATTTTCAAGCCCATTTGTATTTCCAGAATGAGGAAAGTAGGAACTTTCTTCTCAGCATTCTTAAAGTCAGACTCTTTGTGTGTGTGACATCCTTTCCTATTTCCTGTTTGACTGATAAAGATGAACCTCATTGAGAAGAACAGGTAAGGAGAGGTACAGAATTTTGGAATGCTTGACATTAACACCAGTGCTTGCAATCACGCATCAAGTAATTCTTAGCTCAAGCAAAGGTCCTCATTTTGCTCTTCTGAGAAATGGCATCACAAAATACGGACCTCTCAGACTTCTTGAGTGAAGGAATTGCTTGAGTCACTTATTTCCTCTCCACGTCTCTCTCTAACAGAGTATCATTCACTCATGACATTAAGATGGGAGAGCTCTGCACTTCTGGTCCCTTCTCAGCCCAACAGCTGGTTGGGATCTCTTCTGCTTAATCTCCTTTTGGTGAGTATTTATTTCAGTGCTTTCTTAAGCAAATTGGTTGCGACTGTTTCAGGGGAGCTCTGGGTCCTGCCATTGCAGCTCGTGTTTGTGCTTCTCCTTCTGTGTCACTCACACTCTTGTCCTGGGTGGAATAAACAGGGAAATAGGAAGGGTCTAGGACTTTGTAAACTTGTGTACACTGAGAGCAGTGGCAGTGGAGTTATCCAGCAAGCACGAGGCTCACTGCCTCTGCATTGTAATTGCCGTTTGATCCCCAGTTACTGAGGCTGTGACTGTGAGATTTGGGGGGTTTCCTGCAGATCATCCCAAACTCCCTCACACTGGTGTGTAACGCTCCACAAAGCTATGAAATGGTATTTCTCAAAACTGATGTGCAAGGGTGAATGAGTTAAAAAAAGAAGCATTTTAGGAATTGTTCACTTGCAGTCGATGTCCCACACAGAACAACCCAGGTACCACCCTTAAGAGGGTGCCCTTTTTATCATAAAAGGTTTGACTTGCCACAGGTTTCTTGGGCAACATTTTAGACACCATCAGTAGCAGAGAATCGGTTACATAAAGTCTTTATAAGTTCTCTTCTTAGAGGAGATTCACTGTTGTTTGTATTCCACAGCCATGACTCTCATAACTGCAAATCTTATTTTTCACAGGTGCTGTGAAAAGTGCTCACTGAAAACACTGATTCAGCCCCCCACCCTGCATGCAACCCTTTTCAAAAGAAAACTCAACCCACAGAATCCATAAGGGCACCACAGACTTGTTGTTTTCCTAATGAACTGGAATTACAAGTCTTCAGGTGTAGAGAATGAGAACAAAATGTCTTGAAAGCAGAGGCCGTGGGGGTGAAATGGAAAGCAATTTATGTGAGAATACGTACCGTGTTAGTTTGGATGATCCCAGAATTAAAGAACAAATACACGAAGAAAAACTGTGCTGTGATGTACAGTCATGCTGTATTTTATGGTACCCATATAAAAGACTAAAATATTCAATTTTTTTTATTCATGTTGCTCCTCAACATCTTACCCGTTTGTCCATTTGCTCAGTAATCAGTGTCTAGTGTCATTTATCTTCATTTACTTAAGCTGGTTGAACAATGCAACATTGCTCATCCTAATCTTTTTGGCAATCTCTGTTTGACACTGTTCATTATTGTCTGCCTTTCATCATGTCACCATTTCGAGCTGACATTGTTTGTCTTTGCTCACCACACACTTATCTGGTGATTATTGTCTAAAATCGTTAGTCTTGGGTCACTCCTGCCCACTTGGAAATCACTGCCTGACAGGGTTCACTTCTGGGGGGTCAGTTGTCATCAGTCAGGACTTGAAAGAGTGGGAAAAACTTCCTTGAATGCTTCAGAAATTTAAATTGGAAGTCCAGACTCACTAAAGGGCTCATTTACCGTTGTTTTATCAAAAAGGGAGAAGCTGAGGCCCTGGATATGGTTGGAGGTTTCAAACAGCTAATTAATTTGCTAATTAAGGACTGTGGAAAAACCAAATCAAACCAAACAAACCCTTAACTTTAAACAAAACACAGTTGAAACATAGAGATGTGATTTTTTTTTTTTCTCTCTGGACTTTCAATGTTTTATATACTTTTCATGATGAGATTCCATCTCTAAGTGGGATCTTATTTTAAACTAATTGAAAAAAGTCATGTTTGATCCTCAAAAATCTACGGTCTAGAATATCCAGAATGTAATTTATTTACTTTTAGAAAAGATTTTTAGGGCTTTACCATTACTTTTTTGTTGTTTTATATTTCTTTGGCAAGTGGTTTCAGTTTTCTCCCTCAGAGATTGAATATTGTCAGTACCTTGGAAAAAGCCTTGATTTGGGAATGTTCAAACAGGTTTTGGTACCTCCAAAGTAGTTTGAAATTTCTTTGTATTTGTTGCAGTGATGGCTGTTGGTGGATGAGAAAGACCTGGAGCCCAATATATTTGAGAACTGTCCTTGTTTTAGTACATAAGAAGCAAAAATTATATATAACTGATCATATGGAGTTTAAACAAATTGCATATGAAAGTGAAAAACACCTGCTGCCAGTCTTCTTTGGAAATGATTCAGAGTCCAAATCCAAGCCAGAGCCCTGAAATATTTAACTACAACCAAAAAGGTGCTGAATGTGGTTAAATCCACTGTTTGAAGGTTGAGCTGTGTCTTGGCAAGGTAACAATTCCACCCGTAGTTAAAAATCTGAGCGTCTTTTCTGCTCTTTGAATATGTAGAATCGAAATTTCCTGGTTGGCGTCCAGTTCTCTCTCTCAGAATTGTCAGAGAAGTGCTAAATGAAGTGGCTCCAAAATCTTGGAGCTGTAAATTGTGTCTTGTCTCTGCAGAACAAAGACTGGCTGACCTCCATTCCTGCGAGGTTGTTCTGAAGATGAAGTCGATGACAAGTCACAAAGCCCGAGCTGAGCCATGTTAACAACTCTGTGTAGCTTTAAACCATGACAAATTGTGTCAGCTACTTCATCTGAGCTGCACTCTGAAGTAAAATAAGTTTTCTTACATTTGGTGTGGAATAAAGCAGAGCACGGAGTCATCTGTTGTTGATTTTATGTGCGTTATCCTTTTAAAAGGTGACAAGTGACAATTTGGGCTTTATTATTATTTGCTTGAGCATGGTCATTTAACACAAAAAAATATGTGTCATGGCTTGAACTGTCTGTACAATTTTTGCTATAATTTTTTTTTCTCTAGTATGCCAGAAATATAGGTCAAAATTTTCCTCTTCAGAAAGAAAAGGACTTTTCTGGGAGGGTTTATGGATACTTTACACTGGCTACAGACTCTGTATTTTGTACATGTCATTCTAAATATAAATAAGCAGACTCGGAAGAACTAAAAATAATGACCAGACTTGATTCTGTTTCAAATCACTGAATCACCCAGGATCACAGAATATTCTGAGTTGGAAGAGACCCACAAATGTCAGATGCCATTTCATATCTGCAGTCAGATACAGTTCATGTTGTTGATTTGTTCTGTAACTGGCTCTGAACAGTTGGCAGAAAATTTTGAACGTTTGAGACACCTAAAATTTGGTTTTCTCAAATGAAAAAAAAAATTGTAAAGATCTGCACACACAAATGTGTCCAAATCTTTTTAACCAGCCTCTAATTTAATTCAAGAGAACAAGTTTATTATTGAACATAACAATGCACATTTCCTTTCTAATATAAAGTTTTCTGATTTAAATCAGGGTTATTTGGTTATACTCCTGTTTATGTTTGAACAGGCAATACAGTGATTTTGGAGACTGAATCCAAATTTATGCAGATGATGAAAAATTAATCAATTTGCTTCATATATATTCATTTTAAGGTAGGAATAATATCTCTTGAGCAGCCCCTGACTGCTTTGCTACAAGCCCCTGAATGATGCAGGCATTAGTTCTGCCTTTGTTGGTACAACATTAGCTAAAACACTGTTTAAATCCAGAAATAACTGGAGATACCACTTTAATTACTGTATTTATACATAATATTAAATATACTCTCACATTCTTGCAGGCAGCAAGTGTATAGAAGATGTAAGAGCAAAAAAATTATTTAAATGTCAGAAAATGATCAATAAGTTGAACACAATTTCAGAGAATATCTCTGGAGAACATTAATCAGTAAGTCAGTCTTGGTGACAGATGCAGTCATATGAGATAAGGAACAAAAAAGGTTGATATTTTATGTCCTTTACACTATAAAGTGCACTAAAGGTTATTGAATCACAAATACCTCAATGTCCACAAAGCACAGTGTCAGGAACTCTGGGCTCAGCACAGAATAAACTTTATCCTTTCATAATCTGATTCAGTTCCCACCTCGTTTTAAAAACTTCTTCTCTCCAGCAAAGATTAAGTTCGTGGCTCAAGATGGTCCTGAGTGCAGAAACAAGGTTGTCTGGATTCCCTGACCCTAAAAATCTTTACAGGTGAGAATGTTTGGAGGAGAGACACCCACTGGAGTGTTGATGCTGTGGGAAGGTGGCCAACTGAGGTCAAAGGGATCTGGTTTTCAAAAGAAGCCGATGTTTTGCTCATCAGTTTCTCTTGACACAGGCAATGAAAAGATTAGTCAAGCTTGGGTGACACAAACCCACAAGAAAGATGGAGAGGGACTTTTTAAAAGAGCATGAAGTGACAGGACAAGGGGGAATGGAGTCAAACTGAAAGAGAGGGAGTTTAGATTAGATATCAGGCAAAAATTCTTTACTGTGGGAGGGAGGTGAGGCCCTGGCACAGGTTGCCCAGAGAAGCTGTGGCTGCCCCAGACCTGGAAGCATCCAAGGCCAGACTGGAGAAACCTGGTGTAGTGGAAGGTGTCCCTACCTGTGGCAGGGAGTGGCAGAAGATGATTTTTAGGATCCCTTCCAACCCAAACCATTCTGGGATTCCACCTCTTTGCTTGGTCTCCTTCGTAGTAAAAATCACTTGGTGGGACTGGGTGATCTCCAGGGAATCAGGTGGAGCTCCTAAAAGAATGCATGATGTCTGTGATGATTTCAATGTCTGCACCCCCAACAACATTTGATACTGTTTTCTCATCCTTTTGATGCAGTGACCTCCTCAGAAGGCTTTGTTTTGTGCCAGTGTCACTCCAGGTAACGCTTTTGTCCCTGGATCCCCCCAACACTTTGATCTGTCGCTGGAGGTGAGGGCACAGCGTGGTTGGTACTACAAGTAATGATATTCACAGTCTCTCCAGGCAAAGTAGGTCATCATGCTAGTTTTGCTTTTATGTCACATCAGCTATTTCCCTTCACTAGTACCCTTCATATTTCCTTGAATAAACATCCTTCAAGTGTGAACAGTAGCAACTGTTGGAAAGAATTCCTTTCTTCGCTCAGAGGAAGTTCAGTTTTGTCAGAGTGGAAGTTGCTGATGTACACGTTAGGCCATTTCTTTTTAAAAATGCCATGATATACTGATTTTGGATGTGCTGAGAGGCCCTGCATTCTCCCTTACAGTGGTGGATTCTGCTGAGAATCTCACGATTCTGACTGGGAAAGATAGTGTGAAAAATATTGGGAGGAAAAAATATACGGGATAAACAAAGGGATAACACAAACCATTCTTTTTCATTGCTTCAAGATTCTGGGACCAGGAGATATTTCTTTCACAAGCAATGGAGATTCTTCACACCTGCTCTAGTGGAAGGTGTCCCTGCTCATGGCAGTGGGTTTGGAACGAGATGGTCTTTAAGGTCCCCTCTGACCCAAACCATTCCATGATTTTACGATTCTAAGAGGGGCATCCGTTAATAAAACTTATAATTTTTACTCTGATTGAAGCCACAAACTAGTTTTGACACAAGTATGTTACTGAAGTGAGCAGAAGATTGTATTTGATAGTGAAATAAGTTTGGTTCTTCCTCTTCTGTCTATAAAGTTAGTCTTTAATCCCAAACCTCTTAGAGTCAGTGATGGCTTTCATCTTTTTTTGGTTTGCCTTGAATTACACCCTGTTAAAGAAACCTTTAGGTTATGTTAAAAAAAATTAAAATGTCCATTTGTCAAGAGCTTAGATCATAGAATCACAGAATCAACTGGGTTGGAAAAGACCTCAGAGATCATCAAGTCCAACCCCTGATCCAACACTGTCTGATGGCAGATAAACAATTTTATCAGTATATAAAGAAATCAAGCCAGTTTTTCTCAGTATTTCTACCAAGACTGTATAATTTATTTTATTTTCCTTTCCTTTTTTATTTTTTTCCTCTTTTTCTTACTACAACAGCCTCTGCATGACTATGGAATACCGTTGCCATAGTGAATCTTGTCTGATATCAGGGGGGTGACAATCAGGAGGAGTTAAGAAACTAAATGAAATGCTGTTCATATCATTCAGCAAAACAATTATTAGTTGGGAAACATGACAGGATGTGAAATAAAAATAACTCTGTCCTTCTGTTTTAAACTAAAAATGCTGTTGTGTTATAGCTGTATACATATATATATATGTATATAATGAAGAAAAGCAGATTTTTTAATGTTTCTTTTAGAATATTCTCAGATTCCTTTCCTAACCATGTTCCTGCTGTCACACTGCTCTCGTTAAGGTGTATAAGTGATGGTCTAATTAGCAGACAGCACTAGGCCACTTATGTCAATTGACATTTATTAGCTGAGGGAAGGCAGGAGAGACACAGGAGGCTTTCATCCCTCTGGGGGCTCAGCCAGCCATAGTCCATCTCTTATCTAGGCACAATAGGGAAAACCAAGTGAAAAGGAGGAATTAGTTGTGGTGCTTAATTTTGAATCCCTTCACTGAAACGTTCCAGCCACCTCTGGGTGTAATATTGAAGCCCAGGAGGAATATTTTTTTTTTCCTCCATGAAAAGATTGGTGTTGGAGGACTGAAGAGAAAGAAGCTGTGCCTTAAAAAACTCATCTTATGAAGGGGAGATATTCCAGGATCTCAGCATCTTTTCTGGAAAGGGAATATCTCACCATTTTCATTCCACACTGTAACTTACAGTGCCTTTCCATTAAATAATAACTGCTGTATGTAGGAAGGGTTATAGTTATTTCAGTAAAGAAAACTAATTGTAGTCTCCCTTCTCATCCTGTATGATTATTCAGTACATAAAAGAAGTCAGCATGTATGGTCTGCATCAGTATGAGTCACTTAGGCAGAAGGAACACAAAGAATGCAGGGGAAAAACATACCAGGAAAAGGAGTTATTTTCTTTCTGCCTTCCTTCAAAATAATAAACCTTCAGCCCTCACAGTCTTTGAAGTTCATATTTTCATGATGTCGCTGCAGCTACTTCACTGTGACATTCATTACCCAGAGCCCACGACTACAAATGTTAGTAGGGCTCCATTCTCTTCTTGAGTTACTGATTAGCTGTTAATTTTTTAGTAAAGTGGAAATATTAACCTCTGATGTTGACAGATCTTAGGCCCCACTTTGACTATGCATACAGTAAAATTTTCTTTGCCTGTGTTTGATCAGTTCACATTAGTGCCTTCAAACAATCAATATCACACTGTGTTTAAAATTATCTTTTAAGGGACACAAAGTATTCAGGTGGAAAAAAAAAAAAATCTCAAGAGACCAGCATGAAACTAATAAGATTTACTAATAGCTTTTGCTTTCGTAATTTGCAGGGAAACCAAAGTGTAGACTCTGAATAGCTGGATTCTTAATTGGATATTGATCTAAACAAATATTCTCTGTCTAAGGGCCTGTTAAAATCAGTTACTGCTATTTGTTGGGACACATTATATTTATCCTTATTCCTGTAGAAGTGGTGTTGCTTTTCAAAGTTATATAAAGATGCATTAGCAGTACACTTTTAATAGACCTATTAAATTCACTTTGCTTTGATTTACTTAGTATTTGAGTGTAGGCTGAGTATTGTGTACAGCTGCAGAAAGAGGAGTAGTGAAAATAATGTAATTATCACCATTTATGCTACTATTTATTTTGTTAATTTGCATGGAACTGCAGTTTATGGAGCACTTGTGCTGTATCCACTTTTAAACATTCCTTATATGTTGCTTAATGCTATTTACCCTCCACTTTTGCTGAAAGATCCTGCTTTCAATGGCATTTTCTAGGTTTGATTTTGCTTCCTTGCTTTCTTTTTTGTCCCTTTTGTAGGGAGAAAACATAGCATTTTTCCAGAACTTATATATCATTCTTTTTCCAGACAGAGTCTAATTTAAAATCATCCAATCATACAGGCAGAGCTGTGAAATGCTGATAGAACATACAGTGACCCTTTTTTCCCCCTTTGCCAAGTTTCTTAACAATTATAGAAACAAAAAAACCTCCCAAACAAATCAAACCCCAAAACCTGTAAAATTAAATAAATTACTTCCTAGATAGATTAATGGAATACGATGATAAATACAGTTATTTGTGGATTTGGGTTTGGATCTTTATGGTATAACTCAAGATGCCATATTTCGAATCAAACCCAAGCAATAATTTGGATTTTTGTGATTAATTCTTATTCTGACTTATTCACACTTGATTTTATTTATGTCTAAAAATGGATAGAATAGAAACATGATATTTGGGAGGTAAAAAAGCATAGGAGTACAGGAGGTGGAGTTATATCTCTTTTAAGCAGGCTTTTAGAGGGTAACCAGATCCTTGAGGTTATACCATTATAAATATTTAGAAGTGTAGCTCAGCCCCTAAACTGTTTTTGTACTGAAAATAAAAATAATAAAAAAGACATTAAAACTGATAGCTTGATTTTACTCAACAAGGAAATTAAACTAATTAATAGCAGTTGTAGCAGTTCAGGGAAACTAAGAAGTGGCTGCATCTCGAACTATAGAACTGTTGACCCCAAATTAATTTGGCAGCAACATATTTGGCAACTAGGATTGAAGAATTGCCCCAAGAAAGCAAAAGTTATGGTTAAACTTGCAAATATTCAAAGTCTTCTCTCTGTCCTTCTCAAATACATTTTTCATTAAACTTGAAGCGACTTAAATCTTTATAAATCTTTTACTTTTCCATGAAATGTATGAAATCTGCCAGTGGGTTTGAGAGCAACTGGGGTTTTGAAAGAGCCTGTAAAGAATGAGTGAGTGGATAAATCGGCTCCCATAATCAAGGGTAATAAAAAAGGCACCAGGAATATTCTGACTGTCCTGTATAATCCACAGCACTGGGCCTGGCAAGAGCTTCTTCAGCCTCTGCAAATGCTAAAGGCAGAGAAGCACAAAATCTGCACTGAATAAGAGAAATAAAACTGTTGGACTTAGCTTGGAAAATGAGTTAACCATGCCAGGTGACTGCTGAGGGGATTTCTAGATAAGCCTTTGGTGGCTGAAGCTCCTGGTGTGGAAGGGGAGCTTGGAATGACGGAGATCTTCAAAACAATTGTTTTAGTTGTTGATGTTCTGGCTGCAGAAAGAGTTTTCAGTAACATGCTGATGTCTCTCAGCAATGTAACTTGAGACAGGTCCAGTCCTGTCTCCTGCTGTATCTCCAGGTAGAGCCAGGAAGGTTTAAAACCAGGAATGTGTTCCTCTCTTCCACTCTGAGACAGGCTTTGTGTCTCACTCACCCCAGTTCATCAACAGGCAAGACCTGGTGGATCTTCACAGTTACAGTTTTTGTGGTTGTTTTTGGTTTTTTTTTCCTGCAATATATTATTCTGTTTGTGACTAAGATGAAGAAATACTTTTGTCTCTGTTCCAGAAATGCTATTTTGTGAGTGGGTTTTGTATGATATTTATATTTAGCCTAAAATAACGAAACTTGCACAGACTGTACAGACTTCAGAACTCTGCCTATATATGTCTTATTTATTTGTCCTCTGAACAAATGTTTTCATAAAAAAAAAAACCAAACCAGGAACCTGTAAATACCAGCAATAAAAAAGTACTGAAATTAGACTGACAAGTCTGGAGAAGACCTGAAAAGGTAATTCATTCTATCTCTGTTGTAAGTCAGGTTTCACAACCTACTTTGATATCTCCTACATATTTAACCTCTTCTTAAAGACCTGGAGCACTGGCAACTCCCCAGTCTGCTCCATTGCTTAATCATCTTTACATAATTATTGTGTTTTTTAGGATTTTTTGGTGGGTTTTTCCCCCCATTTGCTTCTATCCGTTTCTTGAGAAAACTTTCTGAATTTTTACTGTCCCTTTTACTATTTTAAAAATTCTTTTAGCTATTTTATTTACTATTCATTTTTAATGATATTTACATATTCTTTAAATATTTTAAAATATTTTAAAATATGTCCATACTTTTTGCTGTTATGTAGATATCTTGCTATTGTTTATTATGTCGTCTGCCTTTGGTCTTCTCCAGCCAATGATTGTAACTGGTGATGCTTTCTCTATAAATCACAAAAGCTCATTTTAATAACAACTTTTTAGTCACTAACTCAGATGTATATTTGTGGGATTAATTATTCTCTGAGTTCTACTGGATTCTTGCAGGTTTTTCAGATCCCATCTCAGGTTTGTTGCAATCACCTTGATTTTTGGTAACTCTGCTGTCTCCACACTGGGTTTTAAATGCACGTATTTGAATTATTACATCAACCCACGCACAATCACCATATAATTTTGTATTAAACTTATCTAAATATATTACAATTTGAGGGTGGGGAGGCACAGGTTGCCCAGAGAAGCAACTACCTGATTTATCTTCAGACATTTTAGAGAGAACTACTAAAACTCAGGTAAGATGGAAGTTTAAGAGAATGATTTGCTCATTTTTGCATTCAATTCTTTCAAATTCTGCCTCTTTGCTGTTCTAAGTCATTATTTGATTGAGTGTCTCTGTCAGATATAAAGGATGTTACACAAACAACCTCAGGTCACACTGGCATTATTTAAATGTCCCTGGTCAAGGCATCACAACTGATTGTTATGACTAATTTTTGATTTCATCATTGAAACTGTCATAATAACTCAACATCCAAAACCTTGAAGTCTACATCGTTTCCAGTTAAAAGACAAATAAAAAATTAGCCAGATCTTTGGAGGAGGATTAATTTTTAAAAGTCAGCTCAAAGTATTACACAGAGGAAAGCTTAGCAGGACTCCTGTCTTTGCAGAGTTGGATCAGGGCACCCAAGGGATTTCCAGGCTTCTATTTAATATTGAAAAATACTTCTCAAGTCTTCACTGTGTTTTCCAAACATACACCAGTGCATCTGTACATGCTTTGATGATCTTAATCTTCATGATTGGCTGATCACAATTATTGAATATGCAAGCATAAACAAATGGAAAATAAAATGCATATCTTTGTAAATATATATTCACTGCAGGAAGTGAAAAGCTTAAAACAAATTAATTAATAATGACATATGAATATAGGATCACAAGTTTAGGCTGTGCTCTTCTAAGGAAAGGAAATTCTCACAAAATATAATGTGTTTTTTGATCTTCAGCAACTTATGGGACCATGCCTAGAGATAACCACAGCCAAATTGTGTTAAACCATGTCTTCTGCTACTCAGCAGGTTTTAGGATGCCCTGTCATCAGAAGGACATGCAAGAAGGATGTTTAAAAGTTTATCTTGAATTAAATAGATTATCCACCACGGGCATTTAAGAACAGAGGCATGCACAGAATATATCTATTAAAAATTCTGTGCAAAACTATATATATAAAAAATACAGATGAGATTTCCATATATTTCTTACAAGCTAAGTAATAGCTGTAAGTTATATCTCTGGGAAATAGCTAATCTGCTGACAAATTAAATATATTAGTAATTAAAATTGCTGTCAGATGAACAGCAGAGAGAGAACTTGGGAAGAATCAGGTGTGATCAACCTGTGCAGATTCACTGGTGAGCTGTTACTGCTATATTTCATTAGATTTCTGCCACTTTAGTTGGTATAAATCAAGCCTGATGATGATGAAGATTTAGTTTAACACTATGCCTTAATTGGGCTCAGAGACTTAAGTCATGAGTGTTTGTTAAAGTACTTGGATTCCTGAAGTTAGATTTATGAGACTAGAATTTTCAGAGTGTCCTAGCACTCAAAAGGCTTTTATATCAATGAAAAATCATTGTGGTGTTTGAAATATATCTACATAAATACCTTTAGGTCTTCCTTTTGGGTCCTCAGGGTGGTCTGAGTCTTGCTGTTGACTTTAGTTTTGATATACTAGAAATTATTATTATTATTATTTTTAAATGAAGCGTCTGGAAAAAGAAAAACCTTTCCCCACTTTTCACTTTTTCATCCTGTTCGAGCCATTTTACTTATTTGAAGAGGCTGTAACTACAAATTAACATTTCCAGTCTAAGTCACCTCTTCTGGATCTCAGTGCAACAGGGCCTCCAGCAGGGTGCTGTCAGGCTTTATCATACACTGTCCTGAGCTGGTTGACTCACCAGTGAAGAGTTTAAAGTTATTTCAGAAGACAAAGATATATTTTCCTCCTGAGCCCAACTTTTTGGATGGTGGACAACATTCTGGTGAAGTACCACTTGCTCTGTGCTCATGAACTTCCCTAGAGAAATTCAGGCTGGTCTCTGTGAGCTGGGGGAATTTTGATCTGATCAATATGGTTTTTCAAAGGTCCAAATTAGTCTTTTGGGGATAAGACGAAGCAAAGCATTGTCAACATTAGATAACCAATAATTTATGGAAGAGCTGCTCCTTCTAGTTTTTATTTTACAGATTACAGTTCCCTTCAGTTCCCTGATAAAGAGAGGATGCACAGATTTGCAGAGCAGTAAAACCTGAAAATCCTATGGCTCCTGTTCTGCCCCAAAACAGACTGACCCTGGCTGGCCTATAGATATTGAAGGCATAATGCTGATGATTGTTCTTGTTATATATGTTAAATGAGGCTCATCTCATTCTCAAGAAAGTGGAGAACATGAACTTAGATTAAAAATGAGTAGCTGAACATGCTCCTAAATCAAAAGCATTTTCTGGAGAAATAAGCAGCAGCCAGAACTGTGTCTGTAGTATCTGTTCCCACATGTCATTTAGGGAAGTTCAACCTGATCCATTCCCATCCTGTGTTCTGCAGTGACTCCTTTTAGGCCTGGTAAGTGTAGTTTCTTGTGCCAAATGAAGTGAGCAGGATTCTTGTATTGTCAGAAAAATGTCACATTAGGCAAGTGTGGATATTTCTGGAAAATCCCTCTCTCTTTTTCCTGTCATGTTCGGTGAACGCAGGGAAAAGTGATTGATGACTACAATGCAATTGTGTAGATTCAATAGCACCACCATGTACATCCCAGTTGTCTGCAGAAGTCCTGCCAAATCACCTTGTTTCTCATGTTCTTGCTCAATATTCCCTTTTTTTCCCCCACATTTTTGGTGAGTTATTTGAATTATTTCTCATTCTAGGTTCAAAATATATTCAGCTTTATTTTCCCACATTCCTTCCCCAATTTTGTAGATAGATAAACAGATAAATGTAGCTGTTTCCTTAATCTTCTACACTCAGGTATCTTCTGACTATCACACCAAGCAAGGCTGAGTTCTGATTTGTCTTTCAAGTCTCCTAAACCTGATGGAGGAATTTGATCACATCTTCATTTATTGCAAGTGGCAACTGGGCTGTCTCATGTGCAAAAACCTGATGGCATCATCTGTGGGAATTGTCTGCTCTCTGAGGTAATTATGTTTGCTCTGATTGTCTTCTTTTCAGTCATGTTTATTTTAGCATTAGTTGAAAAAAAATACTGAACTTGGGGGGTTTTTTTATTTGCTCAGGATACTCAATTTCTCTTGAACACAACCAAATCAGATCATACATTTTCTTCTGGAAAGCGTTGAACACACCTTTTCATTGCATTGTCCATCCTGGTTAGCAGGAGATAAACTCTTATTTAAAATAATCAAATGTATGTAATGCAAGTTTTTAAAGATTTTTTTGAGGCTGAAGTTCAGAACTGGCTTATATATCACTCTTTTTGCTACCTTGGTTTAGAGCACATAAATAATTTCCATTAACTCTAAACATTACTACGTTGAAGAAGAATTTGAAGCTTTCTATGATGATAAGTGTGTTTTGAAAGAGGAATCAAAAAAGCAAACTTCTAAAATTCTTCTTTCTGTAAATGACCAACACTAACTCAGATGAAGAATTAGAAGATGTTCTAAACAAAAGAATGAATTGATACTGCCATGAAGTTTTGCTGTGTTTATGATCACTGTTATTCACATTTTTTATTTCGTATTTTCAGCTTGTTTGTTATTGGGGTAACTTGTGATTATTCAAATTCTTCTGAAGCTATTTAAAGCTTAGATGCATCGCTGAAATACGCCTCCATTTCATAGGAAGGCTTTGTTGCATATCCTGACTTCATTGCTTATTATACCAGTATTAGACTGGGGAAGACTTGATTGTACCATTTCCCAAAAAATTGCAAACTAAATATTCATGTTGTTGAGAGCTGTCTGTGGGAAGTCTTGCCATATTAAATGTGCTTTTTGGTTTAATTCCTTCTAGTGTAACATTAAAATTCATGAACATCTATGTAAACAGAAAGTTCTCTTTCATCATTCATTAAAAATAACAAAATGCATCCAAACAGCTGAAAATCTAATATCACATTAAGTTTCTTAATGCATATATACATATATTTACTGATATATTCCATGAGTGCCTTTGGTTAGGATCTGTACAGAAATATTTTTGCTCTCATTAAGTGCAGAGCTCAGCTGAATACTGAAATGCAGTGAAATAAAATGCACAGTAAAGACAAATGAGAGGATAAATTAATTAATGAAGTGGGTTTGACAGTTTAGTTAATGAACAATTTTTCTTTACTTGAGTTAAGCCTTCCACGCACTGTCTTGAACTGTTTGAAAAAGTTCTGCTGGCAGGCCCCAATGCTGATTTCTTACCCTTGATAAGAGTCACATAATATAATTTATTCTGGGTCCAGACTGGTTTTACCCAGTACATAAGTTTGCCAAACACCCAACGGTGCTGACAGAATTCCTGCAAATAACTCCCCCCAAATTTCTTTTGGGAGCACACAAAACAAAGGCATGGGAGTCAAAACACCCCCACTGGTACTGACAGCAGGAGTCTGAAGGGCTTTTTCTCTCCAAGGGTTTGTAGGGAGTAGATTTTGTCCATAACTGATATTTTTGACCCATGAAACCTCTGTCTCTAAGGGCTTGTTGGGTTGGAGTTACTTAACTAATTGAGGGGTCAAAGTTAATGAACATCCATAAGACTTGTCTGGGTCTCTCCAGACAAGGAAAAAGTAAGGCTTTCCCTCAGGAAAAAAGTGAGGCTTGAGGAGAGCTGAGGGGCAAAGATCTAAATCTCTTTGACTTACGGAGGGAAGCTTTGAATTTTATCTTTCATGTGCTGTAATGTATTCCTGCTTTGACAGGAAGTCATGGAACAGGTAGGAGTTATTTTGGAAACTATGCCTCTGACTTGATGGAAAAAGGAGCGTGAGGAAAGAAAAGGTTCTTCATTTCTCTTGTGGCCAAGAGAAAGTATCAAGTTATCTTTAATAATTATCAACAGCAGTTAGTGTGGGAAGAAATGGTCTGATCAACTGAGTAGGAGTTTTATGTGACTTTAGGGGAACATGAAGTAGTGCTGAGTGCTTTTTGAAAATACCATTCCCAGGGAGTCGAGGTTTGCCTTTTCAGAATGAGTAAATAGTTGTATTTATCTTCTATAGCTGATACTAAATCACTCTCTTCCCTGAAACACAGTCCTGTTATAGCGCCAATTTCCCCTGAATCCGGGCCAGAATTTTAATTTATAAATAAAAATAATGAGGTGTAACTGGTATTTAAAGCTCCTCTAAGGAAACATTTCATAGTTCAGTATGGCAGAAACATGTTATATGAATTCTTTCTATTTTCCACAGCCCAGAATAATCCTACTCTGCTGATTTCAGGATAGTTCTTGATCATCCCATGCTTTTCGTCGCATCGAGCTAAACCCTTTGTTCAGAATCCATCTCTGGTTTATGTGTGCCTACAAATCCAAAAGCTCCTTCTTTTGAAGGGCTTTAATAGGCAGCTGGTGTGACTATATTGGAAGGAAATCAAGCATTCCAGATCCCTGACTCTCTTAGTGGAGTCAGAGCCTTCCACACCACGGAGCAGCTACAAGGGCACTGCAGATTAGAGGCACAACATCATTGTTAACAGCAGTGGAACATGAAATCCACTGTGTGCAACCATTGTACTAATAAAATGCATTACTTGGAGTTTTAAATCCCCAATCCAGAAATTCAATTAGTTTCTGGGGAATCCAATTCTGAAATACAAGAACTTTCCTCGTCTGCCGTCGCCTCGTGAAGCTGCAGCATCTCTGCCGTGGTGGGATGAGCTTTGTGTACAAGCAGGGCATGAAAATCTTGGCTAAACGTGGTGTTGGTAATTCCTAAAGCAGGAGTGGGGCCTTATTTAAAGACTTAGTGTGAAATAAAGTTCCAAACCTGTGCATTGCCTGTAAGCACCTCAGCACCCATCCTGCAGAACTCCATCTTCCATCCTCCGTTCATTTCATGTAAAAGCTCTTTTCATGAAATTTTACTCATCTAAATGCATGTTTTCATCAGGGATGTCTTTTTTTTTACACCAATTTATACCTTTTCATTTTCACGTAATAGCTGATATTTTGTTTTCAACCCATTGCTTATTCACCTGCACAAAACACACAAAGCACAGTGGACTTATAAACCTTGGTAAACCAGGACTAAAAATAGCGAAGTTCAAGCCCACTCTATTTTAAAATTTTATCAGAACCAACTCTAATCTTTATTAATTTTGTTAAGGACAAAAGTTATAACTATATTATGAAGAAAAATGCTTATTATATCTAAAAATTCTAATGTTTAGAAAATAAGATTGAGTCAGATGAGGAAGAAAGAAGGAAAGAGAGAAAGAAAGTGAGAAGGAAAGGAAAGAATATTTGTTTTAACAGATGAGAAGTAAAATATATTTTAGACATTTAAATAAACACTGCTTTCTTAAAGTACTTTTAAGCTTTTCTATTGAATATATAAAACCCCTCAAGCAACAGTTTTAGTTTCAACATGGGAATATGGAAGGAGAGACAAAAAGCTCCTGAGTGCTTTATTAGTTGCCTGTTCTTCTTGGAATGGGGATCGATAAAACATATTCCTCAGTAAAAAGTGATTCTGAGTTTTTTCTCATGAGTGACTTTAATAACTCCCAAACTTGGGAGGCACTTGTGGTGCCACTGAGTTATCAAACTTTCATACTCATGGAAGAAATAGAGGAATCACCTTTCACTGCTGAGATACTCCAAGAATATGTGTTACGTCAGTAAAAGGCACAAATCATCCTCTTGTGCCTTCACTCCTCGGTGAGTTTGCTGTGCCAAAACCCTGAGCTACCTGGTTTCACTATGGTTTTACCCCGTGAAAAAACAATGAGAGCATTAAATAGCTGAAGTAAAATTCAGAGTCCTTTGTGGAACGAGGATTGTGTCAGAGCTGTGTGCTGGAATTTGGAAAGGAATATTGTTCAGGGACACTACTGGAGCAGCATTGCCTTCTGCTGAGAATAACTTATATTTATTCAGGAGGTTTCTTGCCTGATTTCTTTCAGTTTCAGAGTGGCCAACATTCCATGCTACACTGTCCCACAAGGGCAAGGGTCTCCTGGGAATATCTGGGCACGACCCCAGACAGTGATCTTTGATTTATGGTACTCTTGTAGTAACATCATGCTCCGAGTCATCATTTGGCAAATAACAGAGTGACACTGAGTGTACAGGTTACTGTGATCTCAGAGCACGGGGTACCACAAAGATCAGTGCATAGACAGAATTACATCTTTGTTTTCTGGTTGCTGTTTGTTGACTGAATCTTCTGGGGGTTCATGCACAGGCCACTGGATCATGCCCTGACAGTTCAAGAAGGCAGGAGGACAAGGATTGTGGCAAAGGTGAAGGGATGGTTCTATGAACTTACTACATTTGTAGCACTGTTGAACTAGAGAAAGCCTGAAAACCCAGATTTGAATGCCTATAAAATAAAGCTTAAATTGTTAGTGAGATATTAGTGAGATGCTTCCAAGAGACATTATATTTTTGCTATTTCCCTGGGTTAGGAACAAGACTGTGGGA
Source organism: Platyrinchus mystaceus (assembly GCA_035041135.1). NCBI lineage: Eukaryota > Metazoa > Chordata > Aves > Passeriformes > Tyrannidae > Platyrinchus > Platyrinchus mystaceus. Next base: position 2,938,847 of record JAWWLV010000011.1, on the reverse strand, counting down.
TTCTCCTTCCTCAAATACATTTTCCATCTAACTACTACACCTGGGCTGCTGCTCTGAACTTCTAAAGCCTCACTTTATAATTACAGTTTCAAATCTGTTCCTTTAAATCCACATGGTTTGTGAGAGACTGGATTAAAAAAACACTAAAAATTAGGGGAGCAAAATGTGCATAAAGAGAAGTTGAAAGAGCTGATCCCAATTGTTTCAAGTTTTCAGCTAAAGCTCTGTTTAAGTCACTTTTAGTATTGAAATGAGAAAGAAATGGAACAAATTAGAAGGAAAATGAATTTAATTTCTTTTTAGTTGAAGGAAACCTTTCCGAGCTAAAAGCACGGTGTCTTTAGGGCAAACCAGGTTAAAACAGGTCTGTTGAAGCACAGTTAGCACTAATCATTTGCAACTTTTTCTTGGAGTGGTCAAGAATAATTTTCTATGGATTATGTGATTAAAGAGATCAAAGAGTCCATTATTGCTTTAAATAAATGCTTGCAAGTTCCATCATTCTGTATGCAAGGGGAACAGGTCTCCAGTTATCTTCCACCATCCCAAGACTTCCCCAAAAGGTGCTTTGTGCACTTTAATTAGTGATGGATCAAAGTCTTTATTCTCTGGGAGCAAAGGAAAAGCCAAAGGAGCCTCTTTGCTCTCAGTTACTTCAACAGTGATTTAGTGAAATTATTGGGGTTATTCTGCTCTGTCTGGGACAGAACTGGGGCCACGAAGATGTGGAAGTTCTTGCCACTCCAGGGATGCACTTTTGCCTCTCCAGCAACCATTTGTGACCTACAGAAATGGGGATTTTGCCCTTGCAGATATAACTGCCAAGTTGTTGTTTTTACTACCCTTTCAGCTGGACAAAACTTCTCAGGATTATGTTCTCCGTGGTAATTTCTCTTGGATCACAAAGGGTTACTCCAAGCTGTGGCAGGAAAAAGAAATGGAAATAATTTTATGGCTTACGTTTTCACTTTTTTTTTTTTCCTCCTTAAATTACAATAAAAGCAAGAAGAAATAGTTGTTAGTCAGATTTCCTACATTATATACAACATATTAGGGGATATTTTGATGTCTGACTCACGTGCAGAGGATGCAGATTCATGAACTATTGCTTTTAACACTTGTTTTTCTTTTTTGCAGAGTTTATATGTGACATTTCTTCACTTTATGGGACTCTGTAAGCCATTATTTTGAGCATATGCAGGAAAATGGTGAGTTGATGAGATGTTTTTTGAGTAATAAGCCTGACTATTCTTGATTCCATGGATTTTATCACACTGGCTGCCACAATCTGAGCTTTGCAATCCTAAAACAGTGAGATAAAATAATCAGCAGAGAAAAGCAGCCGTCTCCAAAACCTGAACCTGAGATCAAATCTGACTTTTTACAGAAGTACATGCCAGATATGAAATGAATATTATTCCAATTCATTATAAAAATGAAAAAGTCAAATGTGAATGGAGCGAAAACATTTTTTAAATACAGCTGGAGAATTATACTTGAAAAGCATTTGAATGATTTTGAAGTCTGCAGACCAGATTTTAAAAGTATTTATGACTTAATGTCTAATTATAACATTTAATGATACAATAATGTACCTCCTAGTCCTGCAGAGAAGAAAGGGTTGATTTCTCAAAATGAACTCCTTCTTTTTGCAATTTTAGAAATAAATAATTGATATGTGTCTCTAGTTACTCATGAAAATTCTTCTATTTTTTCCCCAAATATGCATGAATTCTAAACTTTCAGCATTTTTACCTGTCAGAGTTATTGGGATATAAAAAGTATTGCAAAGTTTATGCATCCCTAATCACACTGTTCTCAAGGTCACT
>JAWWLV010000011.1:2912471-2929591 GCA_035041135.1 Platyrinchus mystaceus | reverse complement strand
TTGCTCCAAGCCCTGTCCAACCTGGCCTGGGACACTTCCAGGGATCCAGGGGCAGCCACAGCTTCTCTGGGCAACCTATGCCAGGGTGTCCCCACCCTCCTAGTAAAGAACTTCATCCAAAATCCAATCTAAACCTTCCTTGGTTCATCTTAAGGCCATTTCCCTTGTCCTGTCACTTTTTGCCCTTGTGAAAAGTCCCTCTCCAGCTTTGTAAGGCTCTTTAGGTACTTATGCTTATTCATATATTATTAATGATTATATCAGAACAGCATTAATCTATCCACATGTCTCAGAGTTGATTTCTGGAATCACCAAGGTTCTAACTGCTTTCAAGAGATCTCCTGCCCAGGAGTTGAGTGAACAAGAGAGTAGAAAATGCAGCTGCAGCTACTTCAGTCTGCCTGGCACTGCTGTGATGTCTGTGCTGGGACAGAGTTTGCCCTGTGATTTGGAGTCTGTAAACCAGTTTTTGGTTATAAAACAGCCTCCCCCACTTCTTACCTGTGCTTATACATTCCTGACTTGGATGTGCAATAGATAATATCCACCTGTTTCCAGTGCACTGAACGAGGAGATGGTAAATGAGAAGCTCCTCAGGCTGTGTGAGTGCAGAGATTTTTAGCTCTTGAAATAAGACCTGGGAGGGAGTTCATAAAAATGATATTGTTTTCTTCATTTTCTGTCTTCACCAGCTTCTTCTGAGTTTTCAAAATAGTCACTGTGAATTATCATGCATGGCAGGTAAATGCTACTGGTGCCTTCCTCTTCTCAGATTGATAATGCCATAAGTCACAATAGGTCATTAATAAGTCATAATGCCATAATTTCCATAAATTTTTGTTTTTTGACTGTAGAAAGAGTGTGGAATGCAACGCTGGCAGTGATCACTGCAGCAAATACCTCTGCCTCATGTAAAGGGAGCTGAAAGGAATAAATGGGATAGAAACAGGTTAGTTGTGTGATAATTATATAAGAATTTACTCCAAAGCAGTCATTTTTGTGATCAATATACTTGCTTATAAAGGGCAAATACACAAGCATTCTCTTATTTTATTAATCAGGCCAAAGCAGACTTGTCTCTCTCTCTGTGTTGATAGAGTGAATAAAGTGTTATGAACAGGGAAGAAAAGTGGTGTAATATATGGCAAAGTAACTGATAGGAAAGGGAGACGAAACATTCTATTCAAGATGTTACAATCCCCTCTCATTTTATTCCTACTGTGCAAATGCACCAGAAGTGCATACTAATAACAGTGAATATAAATTCCTGTGCTAGCTCTGGATGATTATCTGAGCAGCCTTTTGCAGCAATTGTCCTGAGATTCCCATCCCAATCAGCTCCATGCATTGTGAGGAAAGCTCAGCCTAATATTTTCATTTATGTCTTCAGATCTGCTCTAAGGAGGAGGAACTTGCCTTAAAAATGGTCTCAAAACCAGGTAATGATTATGCTGAAGGTTGCACAGATGGTTGTTGATCAAGGCAGAAACATGGGTATCATTCAAGCATTCACAACTCAGGTGTCTGGGCTTTTTAACACTCAGACTAACTTTTCTGATGATGTCCCTCAGCAAAGAGGTAAAACCACAGAAGTATCTTTTCCTGGTTTTTGTTTGTTTGTTTTGTTTGTTACTTTCTTTTTATATTATTTTTTTTAATGTCTATTTCTAAGACAATTAATCAGCGTGTGGTTAATTAAGAATGAATGAAGAAATCCTAAATTTTACATTACTTCTCTGTTTAGGATGTTTTATTCTAATAGTACTATCAAAGAATCACAGAATGGTTTGGGTTGTGAGGGACCTTAAAGATTATCTCATTCCAACCCCCTGCATGGGCAGGGACACCCTCTACTAGACCAGGTTGCTCCAATCCCCATCTATCTACTTGCCAAGCTCTGGATTTTACAAGACTTGGATTAAAAGCTCAAACTGCTTTAAAAGTTGCTCAAAGGTGGTTAAAGATCTATAAGTTCTTGGAAGTGCCTCAGGAATTCCAGGAGTGTTTGTGAGTGCTGTGGGATGGTGTAATTTACTGTCATCTGGAAAACAAAATTATATCACCCTTTAAAATCTTAGGGAACCAATTTCCCCCTTCACAGCAAAATGTATTTCATACAGGTTTGGGGTTTTGCTAAATTAGATACCTGGAAGCAGAATTTAGCCTGGAAAGGTTTTCAGGGAGTTGTTTGTAAGGAAGTCTCCCCATGAGCTGGTTGGATCAGAGGACCTTCCGAATTCAGCTGTCTTGTGATTCTGTGTAAGGGACAAGAAAAGCAAATATATGTCAGTGGTTTTTTTATCATTCAGCTGTGACTTCACTACCAAAAAGATGCAGAGCATTTAGGTGCTCACATTCACTGGCACTGGAAAGACTCTTTATTAAATGCCAAATTAAAAAAGAGCCATAAAGAAGAAGTCCCACAACAATACATCCTATTGATTGCTTAATGTAAACAATCATTCCTACATACTTATCCTAATCTCCCTATTTCTGACTTCATTATTGATGCTTCAGTGGTATTTTTAAAATTTTACCTTCAGTTTTCCCTTTCCCTAACAAACGCTAACTCTCCACTGAACAGAATTCTTTAAATACTTTACTTTCATCAGAAATCCCAGTCACCATTTCTTTTGCAACTTAAAAATATTATTTCCAATAATTCTTTTCCTCTTCACTTTTACATTCATCCACTCACATCAGAGGTCACTCCCTTGACCTCTTCATCATTTTGTGGTGTGTATATTCTCTAGGATTCTTTCTGTCATTTGATCATTGATCACTTTTTCCCCTCTCTTTACAATAGATGTGCCAATACCAATTAATCTTGAGCTGCTTGTTATTTTGTGACCTTTAAAAAGGCCACGTCTCATGATTTATTTGCTGCTGCTATGTGTGTTTGGATATTGTTTTGCTGTGGTAGAATCATGAGCTTTTCTCTGCTTTGGTAATTCATTTCCCTTTTTCTAAATGAAAACCCATCAAGACATATTGACATTCTCACTCCAGTGGAGACTGGTAAATGTTATCTGGAGAACTGTTCTGTTTGATTTCCTAATTTTAATTGCTTGAGGCAATTCCTCCAGCACTTAAATTAATTATAGTGAAGGAGACTTCTAGACCCTGCAGAGGGAATGTGGCTGTGGAGAGCAGCAGGATCCGGGATGGAGACGGGGATGGAGTGGGAGGAGGGAGGTGTCACATGATGGTGATGGCAGTGCAGCACTGAAGAATTTTGGAGAGGTGGAAGACAAGGAACAGAGAAGGAGGAGCTTGTGGATATCTTCATGTGGAGAATCAGAACTCTATTTTTAAAAGGTAAGGGGTTGTTGGCTTTTTTTTTTATTATTTTTTTTTTGTTCTATCTGGTTTCCAGCATATATTTTACTGTTTTTGACTATTACTATAACATTCACAATTTAATAGTTTTATAACATTTTATCTTCATTTTTTAATAAACGAAGTAATTCTAATATTTCAAAAGTAAATGACACTTTTTAGGTAATATTTTAAGAAAAGGGTCATTATCTCCTCTCCTGGGTAAGTACAGCTATTCATGTTTTTATGTTAATGTGTTTCTCCAGAATGTAATAATCATGTTCTTTCTCTGTGTAATTCAAACAGACTTCACAGGAGACATCTTTGCCTGCAGGGGCTGGAGAGGGCAAATATTAATATAAATTTAACTATTGGCAACTACTGCTATTTGACCCTCTCATAAGTTCTTGTCTGTCCTTTATGCGGGATCTGAGTCCATATTTTTGACTGACTTGCAAAAAATTAAAACTAAATATCAGCCCACCAGAGTATGGCTTGGACAGCCAGAGTTTTCATTTGTTTCGGACCTCATATACTTATCTTAGTATATGGCACCTTGTTCTTAGGATCACTTTTACAATTTATTTATGTTAATTACTGGAATCAAATAATTTATTACATAGTAAGAAAAGTACCATGGGCCAAAAGTTGAAGTCCTGTCTCAAAGGAGAAATTATAATTGAAAATAAAATCACTTATTTTTGGCTATAACATTGATCAAATCCATCCCAGATGAGGCATTCAGGGCAGGCTGAACCTGACATTGAATTTTTCAATACCAAGCCACAAGATTTTGCTACTCACACTGAAGAAAACTTCTCTTAAGGTTGTTTTACTTGATCAAAGTGTTCCAGGTTCAGCCCAGTGTGTCACTGACTGACAGACAAGTGTCAGCTGAGGAAAATGAAATGCATCCAGGCTGATGAAACCCTTGCCTCGTTGTCATGCCTGTGGAGAGCTGTGTTTCTGGGGTTATAGGCATCAAACTGTTTTGAACTGAGCTAAGAATGCCATATCCTTAACATATCCTTGCAGGCTTCTACCCAAAGAATTCCTATTTTCCTATTTTCTTCTCCCGAATCCTAAAGCTGAAACTCTTAAGCCAACGTTCAGAAGCTAAAAAAGTATGTGCTAAGCCCAATTTATAAATAATCACCTCCTTCTTCTCTCTTCCAATGTCCCAATGGGAAAATTGCAGCTGCCTTTGCTACCTGGCCAGGCAAGGATGGAATTATCCCTGTGTTTCTCTTCTTCACGTCTCTAAACAGCCAGGCAAAATTTGTGGAATGAGGCATTGTGGAGAACCTTGGCCTGGAATAAAGGGGGGAAGCAGATAAAACCATGACTATCACTTTGTGCAAAAGTGTTTAGTGTTATTGTGGTCCTGTGTTGATGGGCATTAAATGGTTTTTTGGCCTTTTGATATACAGCAGGAATGTCAAAATTCAGCTCAGGGGTTGAAAACCAGCTACGCTGCAATAAGAGTTCACCTGCACATTGCTGACTTCAGGCAGGGTGAAACAACATGGCCTGAAGGTGTTGGCTTTAAATTAAACTGAATTACATCACATTCACTGTGAACTGAGCACACACATGGAGCAAGTGAACTAACTGAACAGTGTAATTTAGTGAGACACATAATTGGTCTGTGAGATTGGCTCTTCCAGCTTTTTGTAGAGAAGAGAGGAAGAAAAGGTTAAGAAAAGCACCTATTTGTCCCATCTAATGGACTGCAAGAACTTGGACAGGAGACTAATGTAAGAAATTTCCTGTTTTTCTGAGAAAACAGAGGCTTGCACTTGCATTCACATCCTCTCTGACTCTCTGAGGCCATTTAGACCTCTAAGTCTGAAGACCAGATTTCCAAGACAGAAAAATTCTACTGGCACAAACCTAGAAAGTCTTCTGGAGAAAAACAAACAAACAAACAAAAAAACCCATAAAGTGAGTGTGAATCAATTCCAGTTATGTTAAGTACTACTTTTAATATTCACATTCTTAACAAAACCATACACAGTCTGCCAACCCAGGATAGCTGACAGGGAGGCCTCTGGATTTCGCTAAATACTGGAATGTTTGCAAAAGAAAATACATTAAAGCTAAGACAAACTTTTCAAAATTCCTCACAGACCCATCATTACATGTTCAACAAAAACTGGATCCTGTGATAAGGGGGGATTTTTCTCCTGGCTCATAAGTTCAGGGTGAATTATGAGAATTATGACTAAAATGCATTTCACCTTCAAATAAATAAAGGTAACAGGTCCTGTTCTACAGCCTTGTCCCTGTGAGGGAAAGGTTTAGTCCTGTGTGTTTCCCTGCCAAATTACCAAATTTTGGAAGAGGAAACAACACTGACATATTTTCCCAACTCAACTGCCTTTAAACATTTGTGTGAATCAATTTTACATTGAGATTATCTTTGGTTCCTTTGGATGAGCCAGATTTTTCCAAGTCATGCCATAGCAGCTGGACCTTTGTAATTTGTAATTTTAATTTTATTTACAGATTTGACAACACCAGGAGGAAGATAAACCCCTTAAATTTGTCTGTAAGGTTATTTGGAAACAAAATCAACGTAGCCACCTTCCCAGAGGAGACCTTTGAGAATCAATTTTGCAAAACATGCTCATCTTGGTAAAAGAGACTGTAAACATTGTGTTTTCAATTGTGATGGTTTGCCAAGAGGCAAAGAAATTGAGACTGCTAAAGGAAGCTTCTAATGCAGATGTATGAAGGAAGCAAAAAATTTTAAATAATTACATTTATTCCCAGTGAAAATGCATGTAAAAATAAAATTGAAAATATGGAATAGGTAGTAATCATGAGGACTTGTTTAGTACCGATTCCCTCTGTTCTTATTTCTGGTTTTCACATTCCACAGTTGGGAACTGGGTGTTTTCCTCTTTGCCAGACCTTCAGCACAGCTTTGTCCTTGCCTGGCCCTCATGGATGGATTTTCTGGTGCTGCTGGATTCAGAGTGTCCCTGGGGGCTAAAGGGGAGCTCTTTCAAAGGGGGATCCTGGTACAGAGCAGGAACTCCTCTTTTCTTTCCATCTATTGAAACTGGAGGCAGTTTTATCCCACTTGGAGTGCAAGGCACGACCTCCAGAGGTGCTCACACATTGTCCTGGTCACACTTGGGCTGTCACAAATTTCACCTAAAGCAGGTTGTGGGCAAAATCCTCAACGTATGTGCTCCTTCCTAAGATGACACAGACATCAAACAGAGCACAGCTGTGCTCCTGGTCCAGGAGAGGCAGCAAAGCTGTGTCATCACCTCTTTGTCACCTCAGAAAATAAAGAATTTAAGGCCTCTGCAAGGACAGGAGCCCATTTCAGCTCTGGGTTTCTCTCTCCTGAGTTAACATTCCTCTCCCTCTCTTATTCATCTCTGACAAGCCCAATGTTTAGAAGTCAAAAGACTTATGCACCTCTGCAAGAAGGTCTGATTTCTAGATCAAAATTGTCCTTCTAATACAGCAATACAATCCATCCTGCACCGATAGGTTATCATGAATCAGGAACGTGGGAATGCAGCCTGAACCCTTTGTTACCTTTGGCAATTCATCCTGCATTTTCAGGTCATTTCTTCTTTAGGTGTTTCACTCTTTTTTTCATATAACTCCACAGTAAACCCTTTTTTTTAAAATTATTTTTTTTATTATTTTTTTTTTTTATTTTTAATTTTTATTTGGCAAGGTGCCCAGGCTTTAGGGGAAAAAAAAAATAGAAGAAAAAAAATTCTTACATCCCCAGCCCTTCAATGCTAAAGTTAAAACTTCCAAACTGTTCCTGTCATTTTTAAACCAGAAGAGTTGCCACCTCTCTAAAAACACTGGTGCGAGAAAGACAACTTGGTGGTTCTCTAGTGTTTGACATTTCATGTGCAACAAATATTGACTCCAACATTCCCTTGACAGAGCACAAAAATTCATTTTGTGAATTGTATTGACAGCCTAAGTAGGTTCTTTCTTTTCCCTTGAATAGGCTTCTCTAACTTATTAACTCAGCCTTGAGGGTTTTAAATATTTACCTCTAAAACTGAGATCTATTTACAGCCCAACAAGCATTTTGATAGGCAAGAGACATGGGATGAAGGTTACCATGCAGTCAGACTTATTGTAAAACTTCAGAGAACACTCAAATGATAAGTAGATGTCCTTGTACAACAGGCCCTGCATCATAAAATGGATAAATCAGCTTCAGGCAGACTCTAAAGTGACATATTCCCAAGTTTGTGACTATCATTTACCATGATTTCCAATCCCCAGTCCAAGTCTACCTAGTGATGTTGAGGTAAATAGAGGGAAATTCAAAAATTCAATTCAGTTAATTTTATCTGATGAGAAAAGAACTTTGGTTTAATTAAAATAAACCCCACCTTTTTGTACCAGAAAACTCACCAATACTGCAAACACACACCGTGCCTTTAATTTTGATGACAAACAGAGAAGACAAATCTCCAGGAAAATTATTTAATGAATCATAATTTGATGAAAACCTCTTCTGTATACCACCTTTAACAGCTCACCTGGAATATATCAGCTCTCCCTATAAAACAAGTTTTCCAAAGAGCAAAGACTTAGGTTTCATAGCTGATAAGCCAGATTTGAGAGGACTGACTCTGCCTCAGCTCATTTGGATCTCATGCCCTAGACAGACCAAGAGAAGCTTTTTCTTTACTTGTGGACTCATCCATATGTGCCTGGATAAATGAAGATGAAAATTGGCTGCCTTTTTCAAAGGCTGAATCAAGAAACTTCCAAAGTCTTCCGTTCTTTCTACAGGTCCATCAACATTTTTGTGAGCCAACTGTGTTTCTCTTCAAGCTGTAGTTGGTTCAATCAAACAAAAATCTGTTCAGATTCTTTGTATCTGGGAGGCAGAGAGGGAACAGCCACTCTTCCTAAAAATCTCCTTGGTGAGCAGCAGCTGTGGCAGTCAGGGGAGCTAATTAAACCCAACCCATAGTTTTCCAGACTTAGGTCAGGTGTTTATCTCCTAACCTGCTGCTTGCTGTGAAAATATATGTTTTATCACTTAAATCTGCTCTGCAATAGAAGTGCAGCTTTTGGTGCATCCCTTGGCAACCCTATTCCTGTGACCCCAGAACTCCTCTGATAGAGTCTCTGCGTTTATGCAGCAGGTTCCACGTCAGGGTGGCCCTGGAGAGGTTCCCTGGGAAGAGATCTTCTCTCCTATCACCTTTCCTTCACCTCTCCAGTTTGTTCTCTGTCTCAGGCTTCCTTCAGCCTGAACTTTTAACTCTCTGAAGCAGAAATGCTGTTGCAAAGATACAGAGAACAACAACATCCAGCTCTGAACCTGTCAAATGAATCCCTTCTCAGTCTAAAAGATGATAAATACCATCATATTTAAATCACTTTACGGCAACAGAAATAACCACACAAAGATTAGCAAATCTACTTTGGTTAAAAATAGCATAAACTCAAAGAAAAAAAATTTCCTGCTAGTCTTTCTCTTTAGTTTTCAACAAAACCATTTTGCAATATCAATTTGTTCTCCTTTGTGTAAGATAATCAGACATCAAGATTTTATTGTGCTCTGAGTATTTTTTCTCATTTCCCTTATAAAGATCATTTAATTTTTCTTCCTTCTCTCCACAGTGAAAACCTATAAAAGAGAAGAATATTCATCTTATCCTGTTTTCAGCTTCACCCTGGTATGGACATTTTACTTATTTGTGTGGACTGGGTCACACAGCAGGTATGAATAGTCCAGTATTTTATCTCTAATGGTGGCCAATAATTGATGCCAAGGAAATAAATAAGGAAAAAAAACCCCAGTAACACAGTAAGCACTTGTTATATTCTTAGTTTACAGCCACCTCCTGCTCAGGGATTTAAGGAGTCTCGTAACCTTTTCATTTGTACCACTTTATTGCCTGTCTATTTTGAAAAATTTAATTGGCACTGCGTGGCCATGGTGAAAAATGTTATCTTTGAGAAACCTCAGCTGGATACTTTGTGCACTCCCATTTGGTGTCAGAAAGCCCAACATCTACCTGACCTTCAGCATTTGTGCAGATGTGGTTTTATTAAAACAATATCACCAGCTTTTTAACATCCTGGTCAAAAGAGAAATATTTCTAAGGGGAAGGTGAACTCATAAGAAAAAGTAGCACTTGTCATAAGTAAAATATATGTAGTTCTGTCTTATAGGTTTATCAATCTGTTTCTTGTAGAATCCAGAAGAAACCTGAGGCATCTTTGCCAATCTGCTGTTTAAATAAGGTGGTTAAGATGTCTTAAATTTGGACTCTCTTGGTACTATCATTGTGGTGAAAAGTTCACCTTTAGGATTCACAAAATGCCTTCAGATCATTTGTATCTGATCCTTCATGACATCAACTGAAGGTTGATTTATTGCTCTTCCCCATCAGAATGACACTTTCCCTCCTCAGGCTGAGGGTTTATGGTGAAGTCCAGACTCCTTATCAACTTGTCATTTGCAGGTGATGTTTCTACTAAGTCAAGCAAACCAGGGAACATCAGATTTTCTGCACCTTGGTAGGGAAGTGCAACCTGGAAAACTTAAAAATTGAAACCAGAGAACCCTCCAGAAGCCAAAGGTTTGCAGTTTGAGAGGTAAGAAAACTCAAAGTAGAGATTCAGGGTCCTCTTTAACTTGGCTGCCATCTCTGTATGAACTGCTGAATTCCCACAGGAGAGGAACAAGGAATTACAGGCTCTAAGAATGTGTTTTACACTGTATAGATCCAGAAAATTGCTCTGTCCTTGTAACCTCTGTGCTTTGTTTCTTGTGATTTTCCACTTCTTTTAATTTGCTTCAGAAAGGTACATTTTATGTCAATGTTTAACCTTTTTCAGCTGAAATGGAGGTTAATTCAGCCAAAGGAAACATTTAGTAGGAAGATTTCTTTTATTTACTTAAACCTCAGTAGATGACTTGAAATCTGAACAGCTCTTTCTTGGAGGTTTTATTTTCTTTTTCCCCTCAGAAAAGTACTTTTCAAGGACTTACAGAGAGTTGAAAAATACCCAAAATATCTCTAAATTCAGTTCATTCCACATCTGTGTGGACTGCAGGAAAACACAGATATGTCTAAAAATCTTACTGTATACAGCAAAAAATATGGGAAAACCCTTGCTTGATATTAAAGTTTCTTTGCAAGAACCTCATTTGTCAGGTTTCAAACGACTTCTGAGGTTTTTGAGATTAAAAGGTAAAATCTCACTCCCACTCTCCTGAACTTTACAGCACTTCCTTTTGAACACATTGGAAATAGATGGAACATGCAGAATTTTGATAACACCTGACTCAAACACTGCAAACTGAGAACCAAAAAAAAAGAATTTTTAGACCAATCAGATGTTTCATCTTTATTATTTCTGCCTCAAGCCACGCTTTTCCATACCTTACCTAAAAGCCCAATTTAAAACCCCAAATTATTGATCTGTCAAGTAGTGGTACAAAAATACGTTGGCCTTTTGTGACAATAGAAAATTCCAACTTGTGGCAGTTTCAGTAAAAACACTGAAGAGATGCAGCAAACAAGAAACTTTGGAGTGATCTTTTTATTTGGAGAGAAGCACCAGCATGCCAAAATATTTTACTCTCTGCTCTGATAACCAGGGGTTAAGGACAGTGAAGGACATTTCATCTGATCCTGCCTGAAATCAGAAGGGACTTTCTTTCCCTTAAATATAAGGCTACAGATGTGCTGCAGGAAAATAGCCCAGAGCACCAGAATTAAGGCAAGTGCTCTGAAACCTCAGAAAATGTTGGAGCTGTTGAATAGTAGCAGGGAAGGGACACAGCCCTAAAATCAAGCAATGTTTAAAGAAATAACTGGGTAAACAGAAAAGAAAGAAACTGTACAGATCTAGCAAAGGATATCTTGGGAAGCAAGTGATAAAAATAGGATGCTACAAAGCAGTAGGATGAGGTGACTGTAATTATTAAAGAGAGGTTGAGAAGAAATTCCCAGAGATTGTCCAAACCAGAAATTCTATAGATTTAGGGTTGGGGCTGTAGTAGATTTGGCACTAAAGCATATTGTTATGGTTCTGCTAACAGCTTAAGGAATCTGCTGTAGTTGTTGAACACTCCTGAGCTGAGAGTTCCTTTCCCAGCTCTGTTCCAGCAATTTGTTGTCATGACTAAGGCTGGAAAAGCGAGGCCCTCTCCTTGACCCCCTCGTGTTCCACAACACGTCACAACACGGAGAAAATCAGTCTAAAAAAGCCTGGTGAGTTAAATCTCATCCATTTCAACTCAGCGAAAACAAATTGCTTTTTTGATTGAGGGCCTAGAAATTATACAGCCTAATTTATGCACATGGAGCTCCGAAGGAGACTGTTTTACAACAAATGATACCTCCAGCTTGTCCAAGATGTCACACTTGAATTACTGTGCTTAAAACGCTGCATGGTTTTGCTGCGAAAGGTCAAATATGTGGGTGGCAGAACACGTAGTACTTATTAACTCAGTAGCTGAAATGTTAGTGCAGATACTAACTAACATCACAAATTTGACTGGTAACATCTTCTGCATGATTTGTTCACTTAAAGGGAGTAATTGAAACAGCAGAGAGTACAAAAAGTTGTTATTCAAGCTCTTTTGTGCCTCTTTTTTTTTCTTGTAGGCTGGGTTATTCAGCTGGCTTGGGTTAGGAAAGAGTTTTCTGATTGGTTTGAGCAGCTTTTGGAAATATTTAGCTGTTTTTGTTTGCTTGGTTGGTTGTTTTCGTACTTCTTTAATGTTTCAGTCTCCATGGTTTCCTTCCCTGAAGTCTCTTTATGTATTTTACAAAGCCCTTAATCTTGACCCTCCAGTTTGTTTGTCCTTTGAAAATGCAGGTTGGTCATTGTGCAGGATCCCCCATTTCCAGGCTGATCACAGCAGGTGCCACTTCTCTGACAATATTCAGATTAATAGTAATGTGATAAGTGAAAGAAAATATATCCTTGCACAGACTGATCTCAATAGTGTCACTTAAATAATCCAGAATTCCTTTGATACATATATGATGTTTCCTATGGAGATGTTCCATGATGTCCAGGATTAAAAACTACTGTCTACTATTAAATACTACGGTATTTTCATTTTATTTAAAGAGGAGAGAAACTTTATTGAATTTGTTGAAGAAATTACCAGATAATTAATCACTTTGATTTTATTGCTTCTTTTTACTCAGTTTAGATAGCCCACAAGGTGAAAACCCACTGCAATATATAATTAACCCATTCTATTTTTTATCTAGCATACATCCCTTATTTCTGTTCCTGGGTAGCATATCATGCATCAATGTAGGCTTAAATTTGAACCTCAGAAAATATTAATGCCTTTTTCCTTACAAAAGATTATTAATCTACTTTTATTAGCTGCCTAGTTGCAAAGAGATCCTAGTTTTTGATGCACTTCTGATGAGGCAGGAATGCTGTTATTTTGCTTTCCCTGTCTAGAACCCATCCCTGGATAAGGATATGATGTTGAAAACTAAGAGTGTGTAGTTTAATTATTATTAGTTCAAGCCAAATTTTGAAAGAGCAGGTAGTTCAAAGTACATCTGGATTTAAATAAGACACTCTATAACTGCTAGGATATTAAAATCATTTTGCTATTTGGTTGTAGAGTTAAATTCTGTGGAGCCAGGAATTAAGTGATTATTATAGCAGTTGGCTTGCGTGAATATTGGCCATAAAGATTTACAAATTACAATATGGAGGAGTTTTAAACTTTAACATCTTACATTACTTTCATCACATTCAATAAAATGTTATATTCTTCCTTGAGATTTCATCAGTATGCAAAACTCCATTCTCTCCATCTCCTACACACGGCTGGTGAAGTGCAGTGTTTTAAATCATCCTGCCAAGGAGTTTTCCTCATATCTCCTTTATTCTCTTCATCAGATTTCCCAGTTCCCACAGGAAATTCTTGGAAAACTGTTTAGCAATGTTTTAGGAATAAAAAAGTGCATGGAAGGGAATCACAACTTTCTCTGGCTCAAAACGGGCCATTTAATTATACAAAACTAAACTGGATAGGAGTAAATATACTACAAATATTATGTATCAAGCCACACTCAGACTAGTGCTAATATTCATATTCTGGATAATATCACAAAGTAATTTAGACTTTGATGATCCTTGTGAGTCCCTCCCAACTCAGAATATTCTGTGATTCTATGATACTAAAAAAATTCAGCCACCAAAGTGTACAAGAGACTACTTAAAAAAAAAATATTTGCATAATCAAATGGGCTTTCATTTTTTTACCATAACATTTTTTTTTATTAGAACTCCTCTGTTACACGAGAAACTTTTCAAATTCTCCATGAAGCCCTTTCATCTTGCACATTTATGGAATTTATTTTCATTTATAAATCTAAAAAAAAAAAATCCTTTAAGGATGAAATGTATTAAGGTATAAAAAAGATCAAATTGAGAGATCCTTAAAGATTACCAGGTTTGACTGGTAGTTATCAAGACAAGAAATACTGAGTTTTATGGGACATAACTAAATTCCCAGAAGGCAAACACGGACTTAGAATCCAGAATTACCTTTAAGGAGTGTCTGTAACTCATAACCACATGTTAAATGGATGTATTGGGGTCAATAGAGGAATGATGTGGCATGACTGGCAATAGGAGTTAATTTAATTGAGATGACAGCTGTCCTCTAGCTGGCATCCCTTGAATAAATTATTGGATTTGATTAGTTTTTCTCAGGCTGCAAGATGTGATGAAGCTTTATATTAATTCTGAGAACTCTAATTTATTTGAACTTCGCTGACGACTCCTCTGTCCCAGCTGCAAATCCTTCCAAGTCAATTTGGACGCGTTTATTTACCTGAAAAATCTGCCTTTCTGCTCCATCTTCAGCTTTCCAAACAAGGAACTGTTGGTTTAGGTGATGGGGCTGTGACCTGCCTGCAATATTCATGTCTTTGGTGGTGTCTTTTCAGCTGTGGGTGGTAACATGAATAGACACTGTTTAAACTTGCAAGGTTATTTGGAATGTACACTTTTATTAAGTCATATTTTAACAGAGTGGATATTTTTTGCTTCTTCCAGATATCCCTGAGCAAGGTGGAAATCAAATGATGTGAATTTATCAGAGCAGATGAAAATCACTGTTTACCTGCTGGAGAGGTGAAAAGAGCCTGGGCTGACACTCAGCATCATTAGGTGGGAAGGATTCTCACAAAAGTCAGGAGGAGTTTTGAATAAACACAGACAGCAGGGCAATGTCCTTGGAGGTTATTTCTGTTTCAGATGAATCTTCCTATTCTGCATTACCACCTGTGCCCTCCCTTGTCTGACAAATTAAAAAGAAGCATCCCAGATATTTTAATAAAAGCCACAGAGTGCTGCCAATATTTTAAAGGACAAGGCAGTGCCACAGGTTATTGAAATTCAGAGTGATGAATAACAACTATAAAATATTTCAGTCTCTGATCCTATTGAACAGCATGATCCATCCCCTTAAAACCAAATCGATAAATGCAAACCAAAGTATATTAATATTTTAAAACAATAACAGAGCAGTAACATGTTTATTGGAGGAAGGATCAAAGAGCAAATAATATACCTGGACGTTCACCCATCGTTATGATACTAAAAATTACTTGAGTTGAGCAAGAATGGACAGAAAGTATCATGAACAAAACTTTATTCACTAGATACTTTGCTGTTGGTTTGCTGAAAGACACCACTAATCCTGACTTCTTTATGCAGTTCTGTTGACAGCTTTTATCATATCCCCATGAAGGATTGAGTGGTGTTGACTAAAAGGATTCAGGCATATTTCCATTATTATTATGCTGGATGTATAGTAGTAGTTTGACATGATAGCTTATAAAAAACCCACTTCTATATACAGAGTTTGCCTCATTCCCCTGCAACACTATTAGAATCTATTTTATGTGTACAACTGTCTTTTATTTTGGGAGATAAAAAACTTTTGTTTTCAATCAGATGAATCCTTTCTAAATGCACTATTGATATCTGCTGTCAGCTGTCATCTGCTTCATAATTAATAATCCAGATGTTAACACAGCATTATCTAAAGAAAATCCATTTATTTTTTGATGTTCCAGATAAAACTTATGACTTCTTGACTGCCCTTTCTCATCTTCAAAAGGCAACATGTTTTCTCTCAGTGCCTGATGTGTGATGGGTGTTTATTGACTTCTTAATTACTAAAGTTTCACCCTTTTTTGTCACACTTCATTTCCATCTCTTGATATATATCCCTCTCTTCTTAGTCAGACAGAGGATTATGGGATATCAGAGATATCAGAGATAGTGGGGCCTTCCTCTTCCTACCTCCACACGGCAAAATAGTTCCCAAACTCCCTTTTAGAATCATTTCCAACATCATCTGCCGTCTGTCTTCCCTGAATTATCTTTGCTCTGCCCCCTTGCCCCAGAATTTCAGCCTTTTCTTGGCTCACCAGGCACTTCCACCCACTCTGAGATGGGTCTGGAGATCCCTCTCAAAACCCCTGATCCTTTAGTGAGTCAGTAGGCACCAGTTAAATGAGTTTGATTTTTAAGGTGTTTCTCACAGTGGACAACACTTTCTGTGTTGCTGAACTAAAGCTGAAAAGTGGAATTTACACTGAACAGCAGGAAACAGGGTTAGAAAGACCTTCAGATACATCTTGTGTGTTGTTTTGCCTTTAAAATGTCATCCCTCATATGTTCTTCTCCATGTTCCTCATCTTTTCTTGTTCCAGGCATATGTTCCAGGGCATATGGATCTGTCTTTCCTGGAGAATCTTATCTGGTAGTTTCCTGTTGACATTTGTTTTCTTGGAACAAACAACCCGAGAATTGTCAAATTTCCTGCTTTATGGTGACTTTACCACAAGTTGCCACCTTCCCTTTCTGCAGAGCAAGACATGAACATCCCCGTTTCGTTCTCAGCTGGACCCCAAATTCTGAATTCTTTGGCTATATTTTAAAGTGCTTTGAGTATTTTTTCTTACATACCATCCCACATCAAGACTGGTCAGTTCTTGTGACATTATGTTTATTAATTTTGTGTTAATAAAAAAGAATTCTAATTAACAAAACATTTTTAAGTGTAACATTGGTTTTTGGGGTTTTTTTTTTGCTATCCTTTGTCATAGGAAAGATATAAATCAAATGAGCTGTAAAGCGGAGTCAGCTGACTGTGTACAGTGAACATCATTGTGTGCACATCAGAATATTATATTAGTTAATAAATATGTGTATTATCAAAATAACTATACTAATAGTAGCCACTGGAAATTGCATCCATGGTTTTGCCTTATTGATTGGAAAAATGACTTTTTCATCATAACATCATTTTCACATCTGCTTTCTTTCATTAAGAGGTAGATGCTTGATTTAAATAAAGACAAAGAAAACCTGTGATTCTTATTTTCATGGTGCAGATATCCATCCAGGAAAAGGGAATTCAAATGCAGTAATTTTTCCTGGATTGCCAAACAACCATTGGCCGCTAACCCGGTATTTGAATTTCACTGCAACCCATGAATATTGATATAAAAGTCAAAGTGCTTCCAAACTCTTCCCGGTGCTTGGGATATAAATTTCCTGTGCCCTCAGGAACGTGTGGGTTTGATGTAAGTGCTAGAAATCTTCTTTGATTATTTTCAGAATAGGAGCTGGAAATATTTTTCTAATTAGGAAATGTGCCACAGTTTGGAATTCTTTGATTAGAATTCCTCATTTGGCACTGTGCAAGGTGGTGGCTTCTGGTTTGCAGAGGGAGAGGATGTTTTGCTGTAAAAGGTGCTGTGGAGGTGTCAGAAGAT
>JAWWLV010000011.1:2875312-2912371 GCA_035041135.1 Platyrinchus mystaceus | reverse complement strand
GTGCAAGGTGGTGGCTTCTGGTTTGCAGAGGGAGAGGATGTTTTGCTGTAAAAGGTGCTGTGGAGGTGTCAGAAGATGTTGCTTTTTTGGAGATGAATATGCAAATGGAGAGTTCGAACCCAAAAGAGATGCTGTGCCTTGGGAATAGTTCCTTTGTTGTTTTCTTTCCTCTTTTCTTTTGGGGAGAGAGTTGTTAGGAGGCTTGGAATAGCAATTATTATGGTAAGTGCATAAAATATTCTGAGTAACTTCTGTTGAATAAAGGACGTTTTCTTGAGATTATAAACTGGTGAACAAGCTGCAGCTTAATGAAAAAGATAATTAAAAGTTGCATCAAATGTTTGCCATCTTTTTACTTTTTTTTCTTCTGTTTCAGGACTGTATTTTTTTCTTATTTTTTAAAGGAATCTGAAGTCCCCACTTTATAAAAGCAGTTCTGAATAATTTATATAATGAACTGATGGGAACAAAAATGGAATTTATAACTCAGTGATATTTCCCTGCTTATTTTGCAGGAGGAGGAGAAGAGTTATGTGACAAATTAACTGTAAAAAGGAGAGCTAAAATGCTTTATAGTGAGTAATAAGTAAATCACAATGGGGTTCAATATAAAATCTGTTTCGTGAGGAGTATTAATAGGAGCACAATTTGATTACATAGAAAATCTATTGTTGTTTAGCATTTAGTGCACATTTCCAGGTAAAATCTGATTTCAGCAGACATTTGCTAAGGTATTTGGTATACTCTGCTTCCTGCAGCAGATGTAACTTGGCTGGAAGGCTGATGTGGAACCCTTAGTTAAAACACCATTTCTTCCAGTAATTGTCTTGTAACTTCTGTGTAAGTTTAGAAGCTTTTGGTTTTGCTTATTTTACCCCAAATGTGTTCAAATGCACCAATTCACTTTCTGCCAAAAAAAAAAAAAATCTGCTTTAAACATAAGTGACTCTTAAAAAACTGAGGAGTTCAGGGAGCAGCTCTCAGAATGAGCCCCAGCACTCCAGATCTGCCTCGTGGTGAGATTTTCCCTGACATGTGCCCTTGCTGGCAAACATTTTGCTTTCAATTTTATCTCCCTGCCCACTGTGCACCTCTTGCTTTATCCTATTTGTTGCACAACATTTACTAGAGATAAATATAGTGCAAGAATACATTGCATTTCCTTCTGATGACACAGTTCAGGACTGACCTTCAGTTCTCCTGTAATCTCATTTCAGATGTTCCTTGGGCAGAACTTAGTGAATTGTGCTGAATTACACTGAGCTGGGGAGGCCTGGAGATAACAACAAACTAAATGTGTAAGTTCATCCTGCTCTCTTGCAATCTATTTACTCCTTTTAGAATCAGAGAAATATAAGGGAAGCTGCAATGTAGCCTGTGTAGGTTTTGTTGTCTTTATACCTAAAAATGTGTAATAATAACATGGCAAAGTTTAATTCCAGACCAGCTCCTGTGTATTAAGCTGTGATCAGAGCACATTTACTGCTGAAAACGGGGTTCTAAGGGAGAAGCTTTGCAAACTGTTTGGAAGGGATTTTAACACTTCAACCTGCTTATGTGCCATCAGACTTTCTTCAGAAAGGACAGACAAGACCACAGGATAAATCTCATCCCTGTTTTGTTCAAGTAGATGTTTCTGAGGTCCTGCCAGACTCAAAGTTATGTTTTCAGGTGGGACTTCAGCTGACATCTACTGTACAGAAAAATGGGGTCAAACCACTGTCATTAAATCCCATCTCTCTGATAATATTGTCAAATAAAGGCTTTGGGGTTTGACCCCATTTGTAATTTCGCAATTCTGTTCTCACAACAGAAAATTTTTTAATTTAATGTGGTCAGAATTTTAGATTCCCCCCCAAAAAGGAGATATTTAATAACTACTGCATCAGTTAGTGATGGAGTGTCTGCACTCTCAGTATTGCCTCTTAGAAATAAAGATGTGCAAAAATATGTGATATATATGTGAACTTAAACATTTTTTACTGCTCAAGTACGTTGAATCCCAAATGAAACGAGGAAAACCAGAGAATAAAAGACTCAGAGGTCTATTTTGTACTGATTTTAATGAGATAAAGAGTCTATAATTAAAAACTAACAGGCTGTTTGGTGTGCTAGCTGGAATTTTTGTCCAAATCCCAACAAGTTTTGCAGGATATGGCTGCAAATTGAATTTTTTTAGGTACCAGCTCAAACAACTCTTACCATGTTATCTGGATCCTTCCAGCACAAGATTTCCTAAGTCTAAATGCACCATCAAACTGATTTAATTATTAGTTAAATAGCAGAGAAACACAAATCTTTTCCATGAAAGTAATTTTTGAATTAATTGAATCATTTGCAACCCCTCCATATGTCAAAGTTAATCAGAGAGGTCTAATTTGCTCCCAAACAAAGGACTATTTGTGAAAGGCTTTCTGTGAAACCCTCTTTTTCTGACAATTTGTACCTTTGCATGCCACAATCTTCTGCTTAGATTGCAAAAGTAATTATCCCCTTCTGGTTGCCTTTATATTAAATATTGAATTTGTTAGTTAATAAGAGGTATAATTCAGTTCTGTGTGATTGGTAAATCCATCCTGATGATGTGAGTTATGCCAAATCTCTCGATTTTTCTTGTATTCTCCTCTGGAGGCAGCTCACAAAATTGAGAAAACATGCAGCTGCTTTATTTGAACTCCCCTCTCCTTTGACATTAAATAATGACATTACTTAAGAAGCTGTTTGTGAATCCATAAAATTAGCATTATTGAGCACAAATATCATGTCTTATAAATCAGGAATTATTAACAGGCTCTTTGCTGGTTCAGAGATGAGTTTCTCAGTGAAGCCCCTGATTGCAGCAGGTCCACAGTGAGAGGTACTTAAAATTACAGATGCTCTAATCACAGAGATTTTCCCAGTTGGCATATTCAAAAGCACCAGTGTTTTAAATTCTGGACCTTATAAAAGTTTTAAAAAAAACCCTGAATGTAACTTTTACACATCAGTGACACCCTCACTGCTAATGAGAGTCTGGAGGTTTCCAAGTTTTGCTGTACAAAATGGTGGGGAAAGTGTCTGTTGGCTTCCCCAGGAGGAAGATTGTTCCTCTGGAGTGTGGGAAAGAGTGTAACTCCTTTTTTAATCTGATTTCACAACCTGGACTGAACATGTTTTCCTCCCATAGGAGGGTTTTAGTGGATCATTTTCAGCCCTTTAGTAGAGGATCCCTCCCTGTCATTCCTGTTTCAGTTATCCCACTTGATGAATTAACACAGCCATTTTAAGAGAGACTATTTCAGATTTCCCAAATCAATACCTTATAAAGTAATTATTACCTCTGTTACTCATTATACTTCAGTTATATCAGCACAAGTTAATTCCAGCTGGAAATAGCAAAGGATAAAGATGGAGAAAAAGATTTACTGCTGTGAAACTGCAAGTTGAAGTGTGTTTAAATTTGAATCTAATGTCCATAATTGTCACAGATTTTGAGGGAATCACGTTCTAAGACATACACGAAGTGCATTAGTGACAACTTTATTTCTATTTGCATCAGTTTATTAGTGAAAATTTCATGAAATTCTTGTTCCTGTATCCTCAGATGATATGACCCAGTGTATCTATATTGTTTTAGTGGATTTTTAATGGCTGAATATCCCTTTCACTCTTTTCAGGAATTCTAAATTGAGATTAAGGAAGCATTTTGGTGTTTATGCAGCTACTGAATGATTCCAGTTGTCATTTCATTTGGGGGAAAAAAAAAAAGGAGAATAAAAACTTGGGCACAAATTTTATTATATTGGATTGTGCTGCAACCCCAAGCACTCAATAAAAAGGCAATGGGTATATTATAGCACTTCATCTCCCATTTAATGTTGTAGTGCCAACAGTTTTGTGCAAAATTAAGTTCTAAAGTCGCGTCAGGATAGAAGAGCCCAAATCTCAGCCCATTCAGCTGGTTGGAAAAGTCAAAAGGAGATAGAACTGCAGCATTTCCACAGCCTGGGAAATTAATTTCTGAGGGAGTCTTGAAACCCAAATATTCTTGTGAACACTACTCTTTTGAAATGAAAGACAAACCACCTTTAATTTGAATCCAGGCAAGTTTGTATGTGTAGGACATGCACAATCAGATCTCTTGCCTTGTCCTACGACCTGCAGCACCACCTGCCCCCATCCCTGCACAAACCCACCACAGAATGGGGGACAGTGTGGGCTTTTCCAAGTGCACAGTACTTTTTGCTTAATTCTCTTTTCAGAGACTTTAGGGTGCCTGGGTTCTGTTTTTTAGCTTCACTCTTCTGCAAGAGAGAACTGAGTTGCTGTAACCACTAATAAAAAGCTGGAAAAATAACACATGAATAACCTTTGCAGAGGTCTGCCCCTGAATTAGATGCCAGATTCGAGATGGGCATGTTTAATACAGGAGCAGTTCTAAGCAGGATTTCAGAGTCTCATTTTGACTCAAGGAAGTTGGTTAAAAAAAAAGAGGAATTTTGTTTATCTTCCAGTTAATCAGCTGGGCTGGTTTCTCTTCATTTTCTCCATTAATCAGTCTGATTTCTTCATGGCCAACTCGCAGTGCAGAGGGTTTTAGTGTTGGTAAACAAAGTAATGAATGAAACAAATAAAAGAAACCCTGGGCTGCTGAGCTGGGTTATTTCAATATCCCCTTGGATAAGCCTCCTGATTCATTAACAGAGCCTTTGTTGAATCACTAGACCTTTTAAATTCAGTGCAGGGGCTCATCTCTGTTCATTTGGAAGGAATCGTGTTTAATTTAGTTATTTCACATGGTAATGTATGTCACTTGGTGATTTTCCTTAGCTTTCACAGATTACATATTACTTTGCATTTACATTTGGTTTGCTGGCACATATCAACATTCAGGAGTCTGTGGATTAAATATAAATCGAGTGTGCTGCCTGCCAGCCCAATTCCAGTGAATTAATGGCTAAATGTGAACCACAACACCCTGGGAAGGTTAGAAAATTCAGGTAAGACTGAGAAGCAGAAATTTTCACTGCGTGGGGTTTTTCCATAGTTTTCCCCGTAGGTCACCAAGGTAAGTTGGGACATAGAGTTAAATTTCAGGTTAGCTGGGACATAGATGCAGCCAAATTTCCCAAAGCTCATAAGCAGATTTGACCATGCCTGCCTGCAATCCAGAAGCAGCACTTCAAGTCAGCTATAATATAATTCAAGCATGTAGTGGTACAACAGTGACATCGTGTAGCTTCAGCTCAGACTGACTGCAAACCCATCGTGGGTGCCAGGAAAATATCTGGCTAAATAGCCTAGAGGGAAACCAGTGCCTTCTGCCTCCTCTCAGGAGATGAGTTAGTTTAAAACTGCTTCTGTCTGTAGGTTTGCTCTCCAGGGAACCATTCCAAGAGCATTAGACTTGTGCTTAGGTGTTTTTTAGCCTATAGGCAAGGATTCAGCTGGAATTAATTGGCCATGGTGAGCTGCAGCCAGGGAGGATCAAAGCTTGTTGATGGTAAAGTATTAATGCAGTGGTTGTACCTTCAGTTGTTCTCTGTTAGTGCAGCAGCAGTGTGGGTTTGTAAGGAACTAATCCCTTGTAGGAAATAAATGTGCTGCCTCATTGCCAGCATTTGAAATGGTAGGGGATGGATGGATATTTGCTGGAGCAGGAAAACAGGTGCACTGTGTGATATTTAGGGTATTTTCCCTTTGAGAAAATGAGTTCTGCTGAATATTGGTGAGTAGAAAAGAAAATATAAGAAAAAGGAAAGGAACAGACTCCAAACAGGACTGCTGACATCCTTTACATGGTTGTTTATAGCAGACCCAGCATTTCCCACAGTCCAAGGACTTGTGCTGCAGATCAATATCACTGGGGGGTTCACAGAGCTCTACTTGCCCATGGGCTCCTTTAATGTTAGGACAAGACTATGTTCACATCATGTTTGATTTGTAGTGCCAGAGACTCTGTCTAACCTGCAGAGCAGCTGCACTGTAGGATGTACTACAAAACACTGTGTTTTGTTTCTTCTCCAGAGCTCTGTGTTTTGGGTTTCTTCTCCAAAAAAATTGCTTCTGGGCTTATTCTGACATGAGTTATCAATCAGACTTGTGGGCAATGCCCCAGGACCCTGCAGGTTAGGGGCAGTTGGCAGGGCAGTGAATCTCTTTGGGGTTGTCACCTTAACACTCCTCTTGGCACTCACGTCATCTGTTACTTGTTAGTCAGATTTCTGCTTCTCCTGTCACGTTGTTTGGGTGTTGTCTGAGTGGTACCAAAGCTGTAACACACGAGCAGCTGCTGCACAGCCCTTCCACACATGGATCTCTCTGCCAGATTGAGTTTAAAATATCAATCTCTAGCTCAGTGATAGCCTTTCTATGGGATATCCACAGCTTGCAGAACTCATTTAGGATGTTTTCTTCCAAAGCTGCCATGTTTATAAAACTGAGAGAAAAACATCTTCACAAAATCATGTCAGACAACTCAGATCCTCTTCTTTTTGTATTAATCCCTTCAGTGTTTACTAGTTGGATATCATCTCTGCTTCACAAGTCATTCTCTTCTTTCTTTCTATTTTTATTTTTTTTTCCCAATTTAAAATGAGGCAGTGTTAGCATTCCTAGCTGAAGGTTTTGATCCTTGGGTGTTTATGGCACGTTGTTCTGAACCCTGCAAGTGATGAACTCCAACCTCTATAGAAATATCACTGTAAGTTATTAAGGTCTGCACTTTTTGTATGTTATGCCTGGAAGGACTTTATGAGACACACAGCACACTAACATTAACACTTCTAAAGGTTATCTGAATGCACAGTGAGGAGTAACTTCAGATCCACCCTTTGCTTCAGTGAAATTCTATGGTTTTTTGCAAAAAATATTTTGCCTCAATTGCAAAACTTCTTCAGTTCATCCATTTCACTCACACGGACTTCTTGTCATCTGGATTGTTGTTGGAAGAAAATAAGCTGATTCACAGCAAGTGTCTCCTCCTACAATGTGGTCATATCCCCTTTGCCTGGCAGAAAGGTAACTTTTTTAAATAGTTCAGTAATTTAACCTGCTTTTCCCACAGTCAGGATGGAATAAAAAGGAAAGGAGAGGCTCAGAACTGGTCTATGCCCAAGAGAGTCAACGAAAAGAGTCCAGCTACTATGTAAGGTTTAAGTTCAGTCCACCATGAGAAAGACATTCATCATGTTTTGTAGGTCAACAAAGGACTCTTGCCACACTTTGAGACTTCAGGTATGTGTGGTATCAAACAAACTAAAGAAGAAAGTTATCTTCAGCTTGATATTTCCATCTCATTTCCCAGACTTCTTACGATTAACAGCTTTTTTTCCTGCTTTTTTTGTTGAAGTGATTCTCGAGTAAGGTCAAACCAGAGGAATATGGATATAAACAGGCTCTTTAATTGCAAACAACTTTATAGGTTTTGCATAAAAGACCTTGGAACATTTGAAGGCATTATTTGCAAGAATAAGACAAATGGCTTTGCACTTAAGGTGTCACTCACAGAGCCACCACTCACAGAAGAAGTGAGTTGGAGCATGAACTGCCCGGGTGAGTGAAACAACCACGCTCCCCTTTGCCCCGAGAGAAAACTGCCCTCACTGACCCCGGGGCACAGTGGAGACAGAAGCATTAATTTGGGCAATTACTGCTCCCTGACTGATGAGCCATAAGTTCCAGAGATATTATAAAACAGCTTCACAGGAAATGTTCCCGTTTCCTGCTGACCAGCTTGTCTCCTGCCGCCCTCTTGCATTTGCTGTCGGCAGATCAGGGTGGATTCAGGGCTTTTAAAGCTGAGTTGGCTCCATCATGAGAACGACACACAGACAGTGCAGAGGGTTCCTCTCTCTGAAACCTGCAGTAAGGTCAGTCCTTCTCCAGACTTTTTTGCAGTCGCCCTTCTGCTTATTTTTCACAGCACCACATCAATCCCTGAGGCTTCTGCCAAGAATCTCGAGTCTTATTTAAGTTTAATATATGTTATCATTTAAGGTTAGCTTAGAGTGCACCTTACATAATTATAAGCCAAATACTTTTATTTTGCCTTTTTATCATTATTTAGAGATACTCCAGGCCATGTAGCCTGTTCTTGTGAAAATGTAGCAGCCACCAAAGCAATGACTAAAATGACTGTACTTTGCATAACGCCAGCAGTCAAAAACCTTAAAAGCTCAATAATACAAAACATTAATGGCTGGCCTTTTTCATGCATCCCAGCTCCTTTAGCAGATGTAATAATATTAGCTTCTTCCATTCACAGTAAATTAGATATGCAATAAGTAGGGGTAAGAGACAGATTTACAGAACATGAGAACGGCCCGTAAAAGATTATTCACCACAGCAATTAGGGATGGCTGGAACTCGAGGCGGGCAAAGTGTTTTGTAAACAGAACCATGGGGTTGTTTTCTGTTTTTCTAGAAGTTAATTTAGGCACAGGGCTTTATCCCTGAGTGCTGGTGCTGTTCCCCTCCCAGTGTGTGGAATCACGTCGGTGGCAGGGACCACAACACCTCGTGGCAGAGGGAGTTTTCCTGATGTTCCAAGTGGTGGGAATCATAAAGGATTTTTCACTGGACCAGTTGAGCCCCAAGTGGATCAGCATGGCAAGGCCTTGTCTCCACCAGGGTTCCAGCTGGCTGGGGACCATTAAACGAGTCCTGTGGCCACGTCACCCTGTCGATGCTGGGCCGTGGTTTTGTGCCCCTGGTTTGGCAGACACGGCTGATCCTCTCAAGCTCCATTTTGTTGTCGCTTTGGGTTTGCTAACTTAGCTCCACTCGGTTAAACTTGGATTCCTAAAAGTGGCATTTGGTCTGCAAAACTGTTAATGAGTGGGGGGATGGCAATGACAACCTCTCTGAACACCCCTGCTTTAGTTACGGAGCTGCATCTGCTTTGCAAGTTTTCTTAGTTAAATCTCACAAAATTCCTGAAGCGTCTTCATGTGATATCCTTTACCATAAAGCAGAAACCTGAGGTGATGCCAGCGAGTTAGTCTTGAATCAGGGACAGAATCCAATCTTTGCTATTTCTCAGTCCTGCATTATATTTATTAAATCTCTTCCTGAAATGTAACAGAAATTGAGTACTGGATTCTCACCCGACAGGAAAACCAACCAGTCTCAGGAGCTATTAGGGAGTCTGAAGTCAGAGAGACTTGCAGGATCAGAGTAGATGGTTCTGACTCCTTTCTTAAAATCCTTTGTTACAGTTTATATGGATTGACTGGCTAAACTCAGCGCTACTTAAACCAAAAATGGGTAGTTGTAACCCTGAGGTTTCCTCTTTTGCCTCCTTTCATTTTGCAAACAAACTGAAGGAGCGGTGCAACTGTATAATGGCGTGATAAATCACTCAATTTACAGTTGGCAGAATAAAATTAGCATTGCCATTACTTCATAATAGGGCATGGCTATGACTATGGAATTGATTTCAGAGCAAGGCTGATCCATTACAATTTTGTTAATATTGAATTTTAAATAGGATGATGAATTGCTAATCAATGTAGTTAAAGAAGCAACTTAGGGGAAAAAACTACTGTTTACTTTCTAAATTATGTGTCACTTACTGTGTCATTTTGTTGGATTTCCATGTTGGGAACTTCATATAAATAATACTACAATTACACCATGGACATTTGTGCAATTCAAGAAGAGTCTTTGTCAGGCTGGGGGAGAAATTTTTGATTCATTTATATTCATTATAAATTTCCACCATTTTTGGTGAACTGAGGGCTTGCTCTGGAAAGATGGACCAGTGCTGTTGTGCTGTTTCATAACCTAAATGAACTATTCCAGCAACAAGTGGAAGGAAACTTTGTTCAATTCCTTCTTTGTGCAAAATACCATTTGTTTTTCTTGGTTGTGTATGCTTCTTATTCTAACCTGCAGATGGAGTTTAGATTTATGAGTTTATCTTAAACCTGAAGCAGGTTTTAGTCAGAGAAATTTGTCTCGTTTTCTTACTTCCAACTTCTGTCTCTTCTGGTGGAGAGGCCTTGACACCTGAGATACCTCCACTGTGTCTCATCTCAGAGATATGTTTAATTGACCAGATAAAGCTGATGGATGCACCTTCTTTGCCAGGAAATCTCTGTGGTGGTGAAAATAGGGAAAATATAAACTGGACTCAGCCTGCTCATGGGTTGGGAGCAGAGATTTCTTATCCCATGTATAAATTACTGGGAACCTTCCTCCCAAACCTGCAGGACCTGGAAGAGAAATGGAAATTCAGTAGCACAATGATGGTTCATTCTGGTGACCAGCATAGAATCACAGAATCAATAAGATCAGTAGAATCAATAAGATCAG
Organism: Platyrinchus mystaceus; assembly: GCA_035041135.1. Taxonomy (NCBI): domain Eukaryota; kingdom Metazoa; phylum Chordata; class Aves; order Passeriformes; family Tyrannidae; genus Platyrinchus; species Platyrinchus mystaceus. Next base: position 2,902,075 of record JAWWLV010000011.1, on the reverse strand, counting down.
TAGAATCAATAAGGTCTTAGAAAAGACCTCCAAGATCATAAAGTCAAACCTCAGACTGAACATCACCATGCCCACTAAACCACATTGCCTAGTGCCATGTATACTCATTTGTTGAACACTTCCAGGGATGGTGACTCCATCCCTTCCCTGGGCAGCCTGTTCCAGTGCTTAATCACTGCATCAGTGAAGAAATTTTCCCTGATATCCAACTTGAACCTCTCCTGGCACATTTCTCAAAGCCATTTCCCCTTGCCATTTCCTTTGTTTTATAGAAAAAAAGAGAACAGAAGGTACCTTTTATTAGAGTGAGCAGTTTCAATTAAAACCTGAATATTTGGAAAATGCTGCATTCCACCTTTGTTCATCTTAAGCTGTTCACAACTACTGTAATCAAAGACCAAGCACAAATGACAGCAAAATGGCAGCTTGCAAAATTCCTGGAGAATTGAAATTAAATCAATTACTGCTTCAAACTGAACTCATTAAGACGTAACTTTAGGAAGTACATTTAATCTTTCTCTTCACCTACAAGATCCTCTTTAATATGGACAGGATAATAATTATTAATCATGTCTCCAATGAATTCCCACAAAGGAAAAGTACTCCAAAGTGAACAGAATATGTTCAGTCTCTTGGAAGGAATGTTGAATAGGACTAAACAAGGTTTTTGCTCTCACTGTGCACTTTCATTAATATAAGTGGGAGTCCCAGAGATGTTCTCTGACAACTACTGGAGTGCTCTCTTGGGAAATACCAGCACTCCTCAGAGGAGGGATGTGAAAACCCTTTTCCTTGGGCAATTTTCCATAACCACTGGGTTATTCCAGAAGCATTCATCTGAAATCACTTGAAGCATTCAACACACGTGAAAATAGACATGTCACCATCCTTTGTCAAGTGTTCTTGGACTGCATCCAGCAAACAGGCTTCCAAAATAAGGTGCTGCTCAGCCTGAATAGGAAAAAGAGCATTTGGCTTCAGCATCATGGAAATATATTTGTCATCCCGATGTGCAATGACATGGGAAAACCCTCTTGCTGCAAAGAACAGCAGCCATTTCACTGTGGAGAACCCTGGCATTTGAACAATTTGGTGGCTTTTCAACCACTTTGTGCAAAGGTTTTCCCTTTCTCTCCCCATCCCTCTCCCAGTTTCACAGCAATTTTTCACTGAAATGTGTCCTTTATTTCTAAAGCACTCAGGTGCATAAACCTAAACCAGTATTTCTCATCACTGAAATATTTTAAAAAACCTAAAAGCATTGTTTTTTCTGTCCTGAAAATTGCTGTCCTTTGCATCATATTTCCTACCACTACAACTACCCAACTTGTACAAACATCTGTAGATTTTAATGATCTGCTTAGTGCACCAAATTAGGTTTACAGGTCTTTAAAATGGTCAGGTATCAGTTTCCACAGGCTGTCTTTCAGTTCCTGCCATTACTTGTTTGAATAACTAACATTAGGATCACTCAGAATTACAGTCAGTGAACTTTATATGTGTATAAATCTAAACATAGAAAGTCTATTTATAAAATACTCTTAGGAGCAGTGTAGTAGATTGTAGGAAAAGGAAGCTCCCATCCTGCTTCTGGATGCCCACAGAGCTGAAATCTGGGTTCAGGCATTGAGGGGATCCCACAGAACTCACTACCAGGGAAATTCTCATTTGCTTTTGTAAATGAGTTTTTATAAATGCATTTTTTTCTAATTTTTAAGGTGCTGAAAATATCCTCATTCCCAGGTTTAACTCAGCAAAGAATAAATGTCTGAGTGTCCCTTTGCATGACAAGCTCTAATTAGATAGTGGGGTGATATTGGTGGGACAATTCTCCAATAAGGATTTGCCAACCCTTGCTGAGTTACTTTGCTGCTCAGTCTCAAAATGTGACTTACTTTATCTTCTTAGGGTAAAATCAGGCAAAGCTCCTGGTAATGTTTATGAAGGTCAGAGCTTTGAATATTTTTTTTTTCATGTGAATGTAGATAATATTCTGATTTGGGATAAAAAAAAATTGCAAATATCTGAGAATCGCACAAGTGTTTGGAGTTGTGCTTAACTGGGAGGGAATTAATTTTATCCTGTGACATTTTCTTTCTGCTGGACACATATCTTTCGAGTGTGAGGATTTTTTTTCTGCAGTTAAACCCAGACAGACACATAGACAGGCAGATACATTGCCATATATTCCCATTTTCCTGGTGTCTAACAAAGAGCCATCCAGTCCCTTTAATGAGATAACTTGAGAACAGTAGATCAACTGACCTTTAAACCTCCAAAGATGACCAGGCAACATTTTTAAAGGGATAAGTTATTTCTTTGCTGTCAGGAAGGGGTGGACCAAAGCTTGAGGAGCAGTGCATCAAATAACTCATTCTTGGCATATAGAATGTCAGGATTAATAGACACAACATTTTCTGTGACTGGAAACTGTAAACAGAGAAATAAATACTTCTTGTGTAGTTGGAATTTATTCATTTGCCATTCTTTCTGCTTTTCCTCCATGACCTGTAGAAGCACAAAATCTCTGTGTAACCAATTAAATCAGGACTGTGCTAACAAATCTATCCCTTTGGGTTACTCTCCAGGAGAGGTTTCTTCTTTATTAAACACACACTAAATTACTGCAGGAAAGTCAAGCATATATTTCAGCAAGATGAAAGCAGGCAAATATCAGGAGAGATATTTCTTTAAGATTTTAGTTAGAGCTTTAGAAATTCTGCTCTCCCAGGCTGTCCAAGCCATGCTTGGTGCTACGGGTGTCACATTCTGTGCCTCTCACCACAGCAAATCCTGACTTTCAGCATCACGGGGATTAGACTATTAAAGGAGTTCTTTAGTAGCAGATTCAGGAATTATACAGCCTGGGACTTTGGGTCATTCTAATTCTGCAAAGGCTTCCCAATGAAATTTTTTGATTCACTTTTGTCATCCAGGGTAAGAGATGAGCAGGTTTTGCATTGTTTCCTTCCAGTCTGTGCTCTCTGCTCAGGTTTTAATGAGCACTTGGTTACAAGGGCAAGGACAAGGGGGGAATGGCTTCAAAGTACAAGTTAGGCACTGGAACAGGTTCCCCAGAAAAGTTGTGGCTGCCCCATCCCTGGAATTGTCCAAGGCCAAGTTGGACAGGGATTGGAGCAACCTGGGCTAGTGGAACGTGTTGGAGGTTACAACGAGATGGTCTTTGAAGTCCCTTCCAACCCAGGCCATTCTATGACTCTGTAATTTTATAATTCCATGTTTGGGAAGGAAAGGGTCAACAGGGTTGGACTTGCTGTCCCCAGAAATTGGCAGTTTTGCCTTTTTCCACTCTTTTTGTCTGCAGTTGTAACCTGCACACCGAGGCCAGGCCGCTCTCTGCCATCCTGCAGAGGAGGAACTGGCTGAAGATCCCTGCACAGACACACCCAGGAGTGCATCTCAAGTTCACTGTTGTTATGAAACATGGAGTGGGAGATCTGCTGAGGCAAGAGAATTTATTAACCTTTACTCCCTGAGCCTCGAGGTGCAGATCTGTAGGATGAGCCTGTTCCAGTGGTATTTTGGGATTTAAGTTGTTGGTTCTGCATCTGAAGTGGAAGAGGACACAGAAGTGGGAGACATTGGCAGGATAATAGTCAGGATTTCTAACCTTCTTCTGAGAATCAGGAAGTTATTTTAGGGATGTTTCCTTACAAAGTACAGATACAGAAAATGGCCTGTTCACTTTTGTTAAATATTTCATCTGGAAAACTGGTGCCTACATGAAGGAAGCAGAGGCTTATTGATAGGGACACTTTTTATTCCAGTTTGAGGAACTAATTCTTTCATTTGCTAAGTATTTTTTATGCTAGTAAAGATGTCCAGTTACTGAACTGCAGTGAATTATACCCAGAATTTTATAAACTTCATTGCCTTTGTAGCCTTTGTCAAATGAGAAACTCAGTATGTGTTGTGCCACTCAATATTTTTCCCATTGATTGCAGTAGTATTTCAGATGAGTCTCCAGGGAAAGAGAGTAACATCCTTTAGTGCAGAAAGTCATCAAAACCCAGCAGCTGATGATCTTTATCAGCAAAATTATTTGCATTTCTTTTGTTACGGTATCAGAGAGAGGAAAGAGGGACAGAGAATGAAACAAAAACAACACAAAAAAAAGAGTAGGGCTGTTTGGCAGAGGTTCTAAAGCAAAGCCTGAAGTGTATTTATGGTTATAATTTTGCACAGATCACTTGGTGCTCTAACACCGTGCTGCTGATCACAACATAAATCACACTTTAATTTTAACCTTTGCAATTCATCAATAGTTTCAATATCAAATATAGTTCAGCACTGACACTATTGGTTTACAGGTAAGTGGAATAAGAATGGAGGAGACTTAGTAATGGATTAGTTGGCCTGTCAACAGAGGCAGAAAGATTCATGTTGTCTTCTCTATGTTTCTATCACATGCACGAAGCTATAAATAATGGCAACAGCTAATCAGACACAAGAAAGATACATGCTGTCATTGAAAATCAGTTATTTCTACCATCTAAGCCACTGAAAAGGAATCCATTTAATAAAAGAGCATTTTGCTGCTTGTTTTGCAAGCCATATATATTCAACGGGTTTTCCTTTTAAAGATTTAAAAGAATTATTTTCTTTGGTCATGGTAGAGTAGTTCTGCTTCTGAAGAAGTGCTTATGCAACTCCAGGGAATTAGCAATGTTTTTGGGGAAAAGAGCATCTTATTTGGCCAAACTTCTTTTTTTTTTTTTTTTGTTCTTTGAATGTGGTAAAACTGGAATTTGGCTTATTTTTCTGCTAAATGTAAAAACACAAAACTTGCCTTGCTGTGAGTTTTCTTAGTCCAAATTTTTCACTCAGGTACTGGAATTTTGAAATATGTGTGACCTCTAAAGGCTTCAAGTTTCCAATGGCTCCCTGAATGTTTTCCTCCACTCTTAACTCAGGAATTCAATGGGATGAACAGGGGTCTAAACCTGCTTTGTGGTGGGGATGGTGGAGGTGGTGGTGTTGATGTTGGTGGAACATGGGCCTGTAGAGGCTGATAAATCTCTGCCTTTACAGGTATTAAAAATGTAGCTGGATGTGATCACAGGTGACCAGATTTAACTTGGAAGTCAGTCCTGCTCTAGGGAAGAGAATGGACCTGCAGAGATCTCTTCTCATCTAAATCATTCTATGTGGTGACCTGTGGTTCCTGGTTAAAAATTTCATATTATCTCTTATTTTTTCCTCTCCATTTATCCTAAACCTCTGTGTTTTTTTAATTACCTCCAACAGAAGCACAAATGCCCTTGAAGGTTCCACTTGGGATAAGAAGTCCTAAATACTCAGAGTTTAATTCTTCCTCGTCCTTATTCATTCTGTTGAATGAATTATTCCCGTCATATTAAATTTTTATATAGAACTACTAATTCAATGCTGATAATAATAATAATAATAATAATAATAATAATAATAATCTCCCTTGTGCTAAACCTCATACTCAGAATATTGACACAGACATTCTATTAAGTTTATGGCTTGTGGTGTAATGTCAATAGGAATGAAAAACACTGTGAGAAATGGCTCTGCATTGATGTGTCTGTGAGTGAGCCTTCTTCCCTCTCCTTCCCCTTCCCAGGTGTTACAGGGATCCCTGGGAAATGCTAAAACTCTTTAGTGGCACACTGACACACAACCTTCAAAACAGTTTAAGATCTTTAAGGGACATGGTTGGAAATCTGCCAGTGCTGGGCTTGTCTGCCCTGATGAGGTTACAGAGCATGAGGACTGTGAAAGGCACTGAGAGTTTGAATTTTCCTAACCAAAGTTATACAAATGCACCAAATATTTCTGTTTGACACGATTCATGTAGATAATTTGTTACCTCCAAGGAAATTCTGAGAGAACTTTTACTCTCTAGGAGTGTCCTGATCTCTATGAGAAGTTTGCATTTGCTGGGGTTTTTTTTGAGGGAGCAATTGATATGTTTGCGTGGGTTTGGTTCTTTTTTATTATATTTCAACATGTGTTTAATTGGTGGACTGGGACTGCTCTAAAAAATGTCCATGTTACCTTTTAGGAAAATCAGTCTCCTTAAAAAATGCTCAGGTGTGTGTGTAGTACATTATAATTCTAAGGTTACATATTGGCTGAAGAAAGCGAAAGGAATCCTTTAAAGACCTTCTAGTCTTGTAGGAGGACACCACATGCAATTTATCATATATCAGGTCTTGTAATTTAATCTAAATGCTGCTCCTTCCTTCCTTTCCTTCCTTTCCTTCCTTTTCTTCCTTTCCTTCCTTTCCTTCCTTTTCTTTCTTTCCTTCTTTCCTTTCTTCCTTCCTTCCTTCCTCCCTCCCTCCCTCTGTCCCTTTATAAAATCCTAGACAAATTAAAGGAAAATTAATCCAGATCTAAACCTCCATAAATGCAGCAAAAAAAAAAAAAACAAACCAAAAATCTTGTTAAATTGAAAATCAGTCTCCTATAGAAGGATTTTACATAAGATTTTGGAGGCTGAGCTCAGAGTAACAAAAAAGACATTCTATCAACATGGTTTTTGCATTTTCCAATGGTTTGTGTCACAACATGGAATTAGCCTGGATGTTTTCCAATTTTTCTCCTTGAAGAACTTTGTCTGAAGGGTTCTGTGTGATATCTCTAGTGTGAGGTGACATATAATTTTGAAGGCAAAGTGTGTTACAGTGCCATTGACTTTGATTATAACATTAAGATAGTAAAGTGGAGCAAAAAGAAGAAGTCTTAATTCAGATCATGGTTTCAGCTGAAAAGATCTACTATCAAATATGGATTTAAATGTGAAAATATAAAATATGCAGCAATGGTGGATAGAAGGATCCTCAGCCACAGGGTTTTTTTCCATATACAGAATGTGCCCCACAGATTCTGGTGGCACCTGTAGGGGAGGTGAAATCACAGGTACAGATCAGAGCCTTGGTGAAGATGAAATGGTGACAGGACAGTGTTTGGGCACGTAAAGGCTCCTTGTGTTTACAGCAGAAAATGTTACTGAAATGGACTTGTAGAACGGGCCTAAGCCCTGATTTTGAACCTTTGGTGCTCTCTGGATAAATTAGTGCTTATGAAAGGCTTCATTACCTTCTGAAAACCTGACCATAAGCAGAAGCAGGTAAAGGAGGAGTGATTTTATCATTTCTTTGAGAAACATGGCACACTCACAGCACAGAGCAGTAATTGTCCATCACCTTTCTCTGACACGTTATGGAAAAAAGAAAAGGCATTAGAGAGTCAGGTAAAGAGACTAATCTTGTTGAAACATTGCATTCAGGCTAACAGGTTATGTTAGAGGAATGCCATACTTTACGCTCTGGGAAGCAATTTAATCCGTGGCTTGTATGCAAGAGTTTGGAAATTTGAGTGCAGAATCTCCTACAATGCCTTGTGTAGGTGGTTTGACCCGTGGGGAATCAAGGATAATCCCCTGGTTAGGTCTCACAGTGCTTAGTGTGATAGATCTTGGGTGGGACTTACCAGTAAAACACAAATAAAATTACATTTCAGTATCAGAAATTCAGTGTTGAGCGCTCTCTTACCTAAAACGAGATCAAAATTATCCCCAGGATTCATTTTGAATGCTCATGGTTTGGTGGAGGTTCTGCAGTGTGAGATGCCTGCAGAGCTGGGACAGCTTTCAGTTGTCTCATGAGGTGTTTTGTCCTTAAAAAAATCTTCACAAAAGGTAAGAAGAAAGCTGATTGTTCTGGAATGACTCCAGTGCCAGCCACTTCATATTGTTCCGCAGCAAAATTACCAACTCCTACAGCTCTCTCCTTTTAAAGAGTTGCTGAATTCATCTCTGCTCCCAAAGACCAGACCATAAATACCAGTGCCTTAGATAAAGTCAATGCATCATTTCCCCTGACGTGTCCCACAGCATCCACAGGTTTGGTTGGAAATGGTTTGGATGGCAATTTCAGGCTCTGAGCTCTGAAGCAGAGGTGTAGATCTTGTCAAGGCATTGAAAAGAGGGAGCAAGGAGTTGCTGAATGTACGAGAAAAGGATGGTTTATATGTTCTATTATTTCTCCTCCACTTGCAATTGTAGTTTTTTTTTAATTGCTTCTCCTTGTTCTTTGAACCACCATTGTTATCTGGAACTGGAGTGTTTTTTGCTTCATCTTGAGATCAGCCCTAAAGAGCACAGAATTCAATTCTCCTTTCCCAGCCATGAGCCACAATTGACCACTTACTGATCCTCTGTGTGTCTCTCCATAAACCCCACCCTAAAAAAGTGTCATTGCACCTTCAATGACATCAGATTTTAACCTATAATCAGGAAAATACTGAGAGCTGTCAATATTCTTCAGCCTGGTTTTGTTACTGATAGATACTGAAAGAACACAGTGTTAAATGCAAATGGCAAAGTCTTGCTGCCATGTTCCCTAGGAAGTTATCAGCAATCACTACCCAAGTTTATAAAACATTGAATCACTTGTGAAAGTTGGGAGATTAATAAGAGGTGCTTTAATCTTCTCTTCACTTATTGCAGCGCAAACAACACGATTTACAGCGGTGAAGGAGGGGAGGAAACCAAACCTTTTTCCCCTTGAGCTCAATCCATCACTGCCTGAAAAAGAAACTTCAGCAGAGTCACTGATAGTTCAGGAGGGCCCTGACAGATTAAATCAGTCCCAGGGCACATGTGGAACCCTGTAACTCCTGGAAAACAGCTTCTAAATCGGAGCCAACAGTTTTAATGAGTTCCCACTGCCATCAACCCAAAGCTCAGTCCCTGCAGCAACCCAAGGTGGTCCAGAGCAGGACACACCATGTGCTGGGGCAGCTTAAGAGCTCACACACCAGTATTGACACAGTATTTCACCTCCTGCTCCATTTGAAATGTATTTGAGTCAGGTCTTGCATCAACACACTCAAAGCTCTGCTTCCTCTGCAAATCAACACATTCAAAGCTCTGCTTGGGCTATGAAAGAATGGGGGTTTAACTTTTCCAGGTAGCCAATTTCTCATATTCTATTTATATTCTATGTAAGGCTTCCTGCTGTTCAAAATCCATTGGGACAATCCAGTCAGTCGTTCTTGTCTCTGGTATTGGGAATTTTTAACTGTCAGCAGAGCAGGAGCCTTTCCCAGGCCCTAAAAAGTAGTAAAACTTCTTTCTCTACTTGTCTCCACCTTCGGTTTTCTGTTTTCCCAGGTCTCCCCACAGCAGACAATCACTGCCATTAAGACAAAGCACTTTCCTTCCCGAGATGGGAGAGCTTGTACAGACAAAAAAAAAAGGAGAAAGGGAAAAACAATGGGATATTTCTCTGCAAAGGGCACCTGTCTTTTACAGAGGATAGAGTGTTGCCAGATGAGCTGAGCAACATTATTAATCAATCTGTGGAGACATCTCTCTTATTTTTTCCCTTTGTAGGAAAAATCTTTAGAAGAAAACAATCCAGGCAGAGATATAAAACTGCAGCATCAGTTGAGGGGGCTACTTTTCTCCTTGATAAGTCAGCCCTGCTCTCTCCAGTAGAAATTCTTTAGGGAAAATATACTTCCTGTTTAAGTTGATACCAAAATATAGGCTTTGAGAGTTTGTGGGTTTATTTGTTGTTTAACGGAAGTTGATTATTTCTTTGAGGGGCTCCACTCACCATTGTAATAATAGTAATTATGATGATGATGATAATGATAATAATAATAATAATCATCATCCTAATTAATTATCTGTTTGGTTGTGTCAGGACCCTCGATTAAAAAGCTTCACCTTTCCTGCAGGTGCCCACAAATGGCAGTGAAAGACTCAGGGAAGTTTGTGTGCTAATAATTTATTCTTTGCAGAGGTTTTTACTCAGCTGTTGGGAACTGTAGAGAAGTGCATATCAGTATATCAAAGCATCCTACAAACCCTGTAAAGGAGGGAACTGACGCTTTACTGGTGCTTATTTTAGACTGACAGAAAACCCAAGTGATTCACCCGGATTCCCACTCCTGTGCATGTCCTCAGAAGGCATCTGGCTGCAAAGTTCTGCAGAATGAACAGAAAATGCTTCCACCAGGGTGGGATTTTTGCCTTTCTTTGTACAGCATTAATGAAAGCTCCCACTGCTGCCAGGGGATTGGGATGGATGGATGCAGGATGCAGAGGCAAAGTCCACCCTTGACGGGGACAGATGCAGGATTTGATGCCTTACAACCCCTTGCAAAGGTACTTGAAATACCTGAATAAACCCGATGAAAGCTCAGAGTGAAAACTAAAAACAATACTGAGGTTTTCTCCAGAAACGGGAAAAAACCCTCAATTTGGAACAAAACTAAGTAACTATTCCAGAGAGACAAAGACTTTTCCTTAAAAGACTCTTCCAAAGTCTTATTTTCTGCATCTCTAAAACAGAAAATATGTCATTGAAAGAAAGACAATGTCACTTAATTTAAAGAATATAAGCAAATAAAATACTTATTGCCCAGGCAATAAGTAAAAAAATCTCTGAAGTACATTGAAGCTATTGAGTGATGCTGTTAAGAAACATTTGTCCACTGCAAAGACTGTTAGTTTCTACTGGCACTGCTATTGAAATGTCCCAGGGATGCCAGTAAAAAACCCCAAATTTTGTGTTCTTTTTTAATTTCCATTTATTTATATATTTACCAATATCCTCATGGACTGTTTATTCCTTGTTTGTAGGTTTTTTTGAGTGTATCACAGTGGAGAGTGAGAGTGACAGGTAATAATTGTATAGGAAGGGCCTTCTTGACATTATTATCATTGAGAGGATGAATACTAAAGTGAATATAATAGTAAAGTAGAATAATAAAGTGAATATCTTTCTTCTCCTTGTGCTTATCAGTATTAGCAGCTCTTTCACAGTGGGTCTTTAAATTCTGTTTGCATATAATCCATAGATGGGCAGTGAGCCTTATTTTCAAACTGTGTGAGGGGGATAGATAGGATCAGACACTTACAAATTTCCATATAAACCCATTTTTACATGTTAAATTTTCCTCTTCCTTCCTCAGCTGCTGGAGAATAAAAATGGTCTGGAAAATATCTGTGTTCCTTCTGGCCCTGCTGCCATCAGAAATCCTTGGCCAGTCCTGTTTGCCACTGCCCTTGGTCACCAGAGAGCAAAGACTTTCAGAAAAGAAAAAGCAAAATCAATAGGAATTTTATCTGATTTTCACTCAGATTCATTGCCTACCCATCCTTCCTTCCAATCAGTTCAATTAGTGGTTGAGAACCTTAACTAAAGGAGAACCAAACAAGTTTTGTACTGGAAAAGCTCTGAGGCAAAGGACAGAAAAAGAGAGGGTGCATAGAAAAATATGGAGAGTTCAGAGCATTGGATTAAATCCAGGGATTTGTGTCTGAAAGTGGATAAATGCACAGCATTTCTCTCAAGGGGCAGGAAAAAAAAGAATAACAAGCAGAAATAAAATACAGGAGAGCAGGAGGGAGGGCAGCAATGCAGAATGGATTCTGAGAGACAGCAGGTAACAAATTAAATATAAGTGAAATGTGAGGCTATTAGGGGAAAATGCCACAGCTATTTTTGAGTGCATTCCTCACGAGGGGAGAAAAGGGATAATGCACATTCCCATATCCTGCCTGTGATTATAACCAGACTGTTGTGTGCACTGGGGGAGAACCACCAGGAATTGATGGTGCTGAGATGCTGGAGGTGGCCAAGCAAGAGGTGCCCGGACATTCCCTGCTAACAGGGTCCTTGGAAAGTCACTGAGGGCTTTCCAGTGATCTGTGATGCTCAGAAGAGAATTAAAAGGATGCAGGAAATGATGCCAGGGAGAGTTTGGAGAGGGAAGATTCATTTAGCACCTGGACAGGACTATGATCACAGCCTTTTGTGTCTGTGTGTCCTGGCAGGAATTGACTCTTAAATTTGAGGGCTAAGGAACAACTGCTCTCCTTGCTGAGTAAGAGTTATGTGCTCAAAAGAGTCATCAGAAACTCAAGAAGGAGCTGAATATCAGTTTAAATAGGTGATTAGTTTCTGCACTGCCCCGAATTTTCTCTCCTCCTCCACAGTTCACACCATTTCCCAGCAATGTTTTTGTATCCAGTGAAGGTATGAAAAGCAAGTTTGTGTTAATAAGGAATCTAAACAAATGTTTCATTTTTGGTGTGAATTCTGTCCTGCTTTGGAAGATTTCAAGTTAGGGAAGGGGAAGATAATTGTAGGGCTTTTGATAAATCCTTAATGTGACTCAGAGGTGATTCAGTCTGTCAGACAGGCTCACTCCAAAAAATCTGCTCTGTTTATGACACTTCAGATTATTTTCCAGTGTAATTAATATTTTCACCTCAAATACTTTGAAAACATTTCATAATTATTTAATGGATGTCAACACGAGCTAATTGATGAAGAGATCAACAAGTAACATACAGTCCCTGTCTTAAAACTAACTATTCTTTAAAAAGCTGAACACTTGCTATTGTATTCTGTAACAAACAGGCTCAAAGCCTTCTTGCTGTCCTTTGGCACTTGGAAAAAGGAACCTCAGATCCTCTAAAACATCTGAATTTAAAACCAAACTGATGTCCAAACTCTTCCTTCATTTTCTGTTTTAACTTCCCATGTTCTTTGAGATTGGCCTCTTTTCCCTTTGCCTCTTCTCTCATCAACATCATTCCACAACTTCAAAGTGCAAGATCTGGAGGGAAAAAAAAAACCTAAGGAAAAAATCTTATAAAATGTGAGGAGTTCTAAATCTTCCAGTCCTATTGGAAGTCACCTTCTAGGCAAGCTACAATAATTTTTTAATTAAGACTTGTAATTTTGAAAGACATCCCACTGATAGGATCAGTTAGTCACTCCAGTTGGTTCAGATATCTCAATATATTTCTGGTTTCAAGTTTATAATTATGCTGGAAAATGCAATAACATTCTGTTGCATGATAGATTATACTTTTATGTGTTGAAAATTCAATATTCTTGAATAGCACTCATTTTTTACAGTCCTTTGGAAAGGAAGAGGGTGATGAAGCCCAGAAACCCCTGCTTTCCTCAGCCTTCTTAATTCTGAGTGCTCGAGGCAAAATAGCTTCAAAATTACCTTGTAGATACTTTCTAAAATCCTCTCTCACATTTGTTTTCCACTCAGATCACACTTTTATTGCTGTGAAATAAATAAATACATTCCTATTATGTGTATAACTCCATGATTTCCTTTGAAGTGTTTCTTACAGGCAAAAAGGCTTTGATAAGGGGATGTCTAAATGTTTACAGATTTTCAGTAGAGCTACACTGTGATATTATCATATTATTTTCTACTCTTAGTTTTGTTTGGGCTTGTTTTTTTTTTTTTTTTTCATTTAGTGTGTTTAATAAATACTAATTCATAGAATCACAGACTGGTGTGGGTTGGAAGAGACCTTAAAAATCATCCAGTTCCACCCTCTGCCATAGGCAGGGACACCTTCCACTAACCAGGTTGCTCAGAGCCCCATCCAATTCTTGGTGCTTTATTTGGGATGTAAGAGAAATAACATTTCTTAACAGAGTTAATCTACTCTTCATTCCAATAATAATAATAAATTATTAAAACAGATTTAGGTGCACAAATGGACAAAGAAGAAAACTTTTTATATCTTTGCTACTCTACTGAGCAGTCCTTAATTTCACTGTTAATCCACTTAGAGGCTCAGTCCATCAGTCCTTTGAGTTAAACAAAGTTAAACATTCCAACACAGTTGGATGGGGTTTGGAGCAACCTGGTCCAGTGGAAGGTGTCCCTGCCCAGGGCAGGGGGTTGGAATGAGATGAGCTTTAAGATCCCTTCCAATCCAAACCATTCTGTGATTCCCTGAATTATTTCCTAGCAGCTCTTCCTCCCCTGGCAGCCCTGCATGATCCGTGTGTGAAATGGGGGTCTTACCCCCCAGAAATGCACAGCAGAGCTGTTGTGGCTGCTGTGAGGACAAGATAAGGACAGCAAAATCCAAGCAAGGGAGTTCAGATCAGGCTGCAAAATCTCCTGCAAAAGTAGAATAGTTTTGCCTGAACCCAACTCCAGACTGCTGCCACCACCGTCTGGGCAGCTTAAAGCAGAGTTGATTATCTCCCCATGACACTGCAGTAGCTTTGCACTGGGATTTTTTTATCTTTCCCTCCAGGATTTCCATTGGTTTTGACAGGAATTAAATCAGCTTCTTGCTGTTTCCCTTTGTATCCTGACTCTTTAACGATGCAGAGTCAGGATCAGGGGGTTGGTCCTGATGGAGCTTTGCACCCCACTGGCTTCATCCACACCCTTCCCTCAACGACTGTTTAATAGCTGAGCTCCTCTTAGACACTCCAATTTAAATAAAAAGAAATAATAGCCCCTAAGCCATCCCTTTTGGAAGAAACTCCTCATTAATATTTGTTCACATTCAGGAGATGTTTGCTTCATAAAGACAGTTGACATTTAAAATTCAATCAATTATAATCTCCCCTCGAATTTTGTGCTAACACAATCAAGCACAAGCAGTGCACAATGGTTAAATTATAAAACAATTAGGAATAATAGCTCCTTTAGGTCATAATATTGTTAAATAAAATTAAGCTTTGCCTTAATTGTTTCAGATGTTTCAAACAGACAACTATTTCAAGTCAGACTTCAACAGGTTTTGAGCTCAGATTTTGCACGTTAGGAATAGATTGTTTCACATACGAAGAACAGTTGGTTTCTAATCTCTGGGTATTTTATCCATGTGATTTACTTACTTGATTCTTTTTGCACTTTTCAAGGAAAAAATATTTTGTCTGAATATGTCAGGAAAGACCAAGAACAATGTGAAATCCACAATAATAAAATAATGTGAAATGAAGCGAGAATTGCTTAAATTTTTTAAAAGCAAATTAACTAAAACTTAATTACATTAGAAATTTAATTTAAATCTAGAAACCTCTCAATGTTTTATTGTTAAATTTTGGGAATGAGCACGGATTTGTGACTAGGCAGGGAACTGTTACAGATAACTCTTTATATCTGAACTAGGAGTCCTCTGTGACAGAAACTTTGAGTAAAGCTGGGATTTCTTTCCTTTTTTTCAATAGCCAGAACACACAAACAGCCAGGGTGTTTTATTAAATGCTTCATCTTTAAAAATCAGTAGTTACACAGTGAAACCACCTCGACTGTTTTTCCCAGCCATCTATTGGGAGCAAAGAAATAAGAGAAGAATATAAGAACATTAAATTGAGTGAGTCCTGTAGTTAAAGGTTTTGTAAACTTACTTTGCAGGTTGTATGAGCTCCAGAGAGAGTGTTACAACCTGAGCCGAGGCAAGACAGTTTTTACTGGAAATCATATGTTTTTCTTATCACAGAAAAGTATATTCCTTGTACAAAAAACATTTATTCTTTCTACAAAAATGTTCTGACTTTTTCCCCAAACATGAATAAACATTCTGACTTATTGATTTTTTTCCCTGTTTTTTTTTTTTTTTAATTACAAATTAAATGCAACATTTAGTGTTTCCCCCTCTCCCTAGCAAATCTCAGTTTTACCAGTTTCCCAGAAGAGTTCACTAGAAGAGTTTTTTCCTCCCATTTTAGGACTTTATCTTTTGTGCTTCTTTTAGAGCTGATCTACTTGAGTTGGAGCAGAATAACCACTACTTGAACTTAGGACATTTATGTCATGATTAAGGAAGATAAAAATTAACTAAATAATAATAATAATAAATAATAATAATGCAAATAGCCCCAAAATATCTTAGCAGCCCCTTACACTGTAGGGATGTTTAAGCAGCACTGAATATAATCCCAATGAGGCTGCAAAGTCCTCCTGGAGTTCTTGGAATGTGTCTTAATGACACTGGGTGAATGTCTATGTCTTGAAAATGTTTCACAGCAAATTTCAGTCTAATTTTAAGAGAATTTCCTGTCCCTCCCCCAGTCTGGATGATGTGGTTCCCTGCAGACCCCTCACAGTCAGCTCTGACTGGTCGTGGCACCTTCTAACGCGGCCCCGTCGCTGACAGAGCCATCACATCAAGTTAAAACCTTGTTCATCCCCATCCATGGGAGATGTTAAAGGCCTCTTGAACCCTCTCTCCGTGACCTTGGAGGAATTATCTCATATCTCTGTGTATCCAAACTTTCTGTGGTCACTGGGAAACCTTTCAGAGGGCAGTTTTAACAAGTGTTTTATCGCTGTTATCACTGTGACAGCCTCGGCAGAGCTGTAAGGATTCTTTGTCTCCTCAGGTTCTGCCACAGCAGGTGACACCTGTAGGAAAGCTCTTCAAAAGGCAAATTGCTTAATGAAGGAAGGGGGTGGGGGAGAGAAGAAAGTTTGCATAATTACACCTTTACACCGAGGGAGAACAATCAGCTAATCTTGGTGATAAGCAGGATTTGGGTTTAAGCCAAATTGTAGCCTCAAAAAAGCTTTAGTGTGCTGGTAGGTCCTGTCTTCTGCCAGTAGAGGGGAGGTAAGTTTAACCCTCATTTTTTAGTGTTCTTTTGCAGCCCTGCCCAGGGCTGGGAGCCACAGAGGATGTTCAACACCTCCAGCTCCTGAGCAGTGACTGGAAAAGCAGCTCCTGATTGCAGAGCTTCCCTTCTCCCTCCCCATTAGTGTGTCCCTAAGAGTAACACTGGGATTGAGTTGGAGGTGTTGAAGAGTTCTTTTAGAAGGGAAAGACGCATTAAAAAATGTAAAATGGCCATGGGGTCCCCATTCTCCAGCTTTTTTTCTTTCCTCTTGAAACAACCTGACTAGCTGATGTTTCTTGCCTATTTTTCTCAGATCTGAGGTTCCTGTTAATAAATCCAAATTTACATATGCCTCTGAAGAAACCTTGAGCATTTCCTCTTAGACACTCAGTCAGAGACTCTTACCCTTTTTAGGATAAGGGAGAGCTTGTTTTCCCTGTAATAAATCACATGCAGGCTCCAGGCAGGCACTAAAATATGTGTAAAGCATTGGTCATGTCTTGTCCAATTTGTGTTAAAATTTAGAGAAAAAAGCTACCTGGGCAGAGCATGTTTTGGGCCAGGCTTCAGATGGACTTTTTAAAGCTTTGCTGGAAGCAGGATTTAACAGAGCACAGATTTCACATAAAGTATTGATCTCACATCTCACTAACTTGGAGTTTTACTATCTTTAACCAACCTAAACCCCATGTAGCTATTTTTCTTCTCTGATTTGACAAGCAGGCTCACATTAAGGTAGAAGGGTTATTAATACTGTGAGATGAGCTCAATGTATTGCAAGGCATTAGAGAGAAAGATGGCCAGAAAAATAAAAAGGTGATATTATGAGAACTGCAAGTACAGTTTACTGTGATGCCTGCTGAAAAGAAAATCCAGGGAGCAGCTGGAATTGTTCACAGTGTATATTATCAAGAAACAAATCTCATGCACTTTGAGTTCAGCTGTTGCCACCTGCACCAGACAGGTGATAAAGTGAAATATGAAGAGCCACAGAGCCATCAGCCTCCTGTCCAAAGCACATAATGTCTGGCTTTCACCAAGGTAAATGGCACAATATATTAATGGTGTTTAGCCAACCAAAAGAACCAGTGGATTTTCACTCAGATTCTCCAGTCACTTTTATGTGAGCAGTGAAATAGTGTTTTCAAAAGTTTGAAAGAGATGTATCTTGGCAATGGGAATGGCTTCTCTGCTGAGCTCTGCTGTGATTTATATGAATTAGTATCAGTCTGGCTTGGCTGGGAAATTAAATACTTCGAGTCCCAAGATGTTCAGGTAACTTTTATTCTTAATTTTCTTTTGATAGGTGTAGTGAGTACATTTAAAAGTGGAACAGTCGTTTGAATTTTTCACAGAAAGTACAACTATAGATTTTTCTCTCCTTTAGTCCTTAGTGCTTTTTTTTTCCCCCTTTTTCATGTAATAAAAGCTGACTACTTCCTTTCTCCATCAAACATGCTGTATATCTGCCTTTCAGAGGAATTTCAGAGGAACTGTGCTGTGCCTGTTTAGCAAAATGTGTAGAAAATGGCCATCTGCAGACCTGCTTTTCCACTTGTGAGTACTCCAAGATTCTTGTAAAAAGGAAAAAAAAATAACAGATATTTATTTAATAACAGATTGTAGTAAGATTTATCATTCCTGGATGTGTGTGGGTTTGAGGTTTTCAGTTGTTGGGGTTTTTTAGTGTTTGTTTGTTTGGGGGTTTTTGTTTTTGGGGGTTTTTTGGCATTGTTGTTAGTTTGGTGGTTGTGGGTTTTTTGTGGGGGAGGGAATTCAGTGAACAAACTGACACTATTGATATCTAATAAATTCTCTGCAAGGATAAAATGCTACATTTTTTTTGAATAGTCTAATCATGTCCAAATCCACCACTACATATTTCTCAGAGCAGGGAAAAATAACTAAAATTGTATCTCTGTACCATATTGCAGAGACCTGGTGCTGTGTTGTGGGATTTTGTTCAACAGCAGGATTTGATTTAGGAGCTGGAAATGCTTTAAAAGTGAGAAAGCAGAATTTTATGTTGGTGGGAGATATATCAGGGTGTTTTACCATTAGCTTATCTCTGACTCTCATTGGCATATCCATAATTTTTGTGACTATATGAGAAAGAAGCAGTAAAACTGCATGGTTTTGGCACTGAGATAATCTGAGACAAAACAATTAGAAAGGAACATTCTTCAAATATTTTGGGGAGCTCTTGTTTTAGTGCAAATATTGTGAAGCAAATACTATAATGTCCCATCACTGCAAGTGATGGACTCTGATCTTCTGAGGTATTCCAGTTTTTTTAATCCAGGAGTGGGTAGAAACACCTTCCTAAGTCCTTGGGGGAATGATTCTCTCATCAAGTTCAGGTTTTATCTTTCATTTATACTTTAAATAGTGGATGCAGTTTAAAGGTTTTCCATGTAGATTCTCCTGAAGCATTTTCAAAACCAGATATGACTGTAAACAGTTTGGGGTTTATTATTTTTTGAATCAAGCTGTGCATGAGTCAGAAAAGATGGGGAAGAACAACCTTAAGCTAAATTTAACCAAAAGCTAGACTTTAATCCTGTTGCTAATTTGGATGATGAGGCTCAAAGTCAATGAGTTTGTCTTCTTGATTCAAGGCAGGATCTGCTTTCCTGACATATTTCTGAGGAATTTTTATGGAATCTCAGTCCCTAAATCCTTCCATTGGGATCTCTGTGCATGTTACAGAGGAGAGCCTGATTCCTCAAGCACCTCCCTCACATAAAGTGCAACAAAGAGCTGTCATGAGAAGCACAGCAGTAACTTCACAGCTTCACAAACATCTTATTAATCCAGAGCTCATCTTTCTGGGTTGTACCAGACACTCAGAAATGTAGGATGCATTAAAATATTCCTAATACAAACTTCAAAATTTGTTTTCTTCCAGTCAGCATTATATCCTTGAGTAAAGAAGGAAAACTGATTTGGCCAGACATGAGCCTGGTGACTTTGCATCTGAAGGTAGAAAATATCTCCACCTTTTAACTACTTGAAAAAGGTTAAGACTATTCCCTCTAAAACGATTAAAAAAAAATGTGGGACAAGCCTGAGAAATTTCCAGCTCGTTGGGAAATGATTTTTGAGCAGAAAGTATTATTTTTATTTTAAAAATCCCTTCCTTTGCTACCTCTGTCACCCTGCACCAAACACAAACAGCAGGAGAGTGGCACTGATAAGTTACTGTGAAACTCGAATAACTCAGAGATGGAATAAAACTCCTCACAGGGCGCTTCATCTTCTGTGCTCTGCCTTGAGATGCAGGTGGGGAAGAAATGTTCTCTTTGAAGCCTTTGTGAAAATGGCAGGTTTCAAATAACCTGTAATCACCTGAAATGTCATGATCTAACACATGTTGTCAAAGCAAAGGGCAGACACCTCCTCCCAGGAGGAACAAACAGGTCAACCCAGGAAGGGACGGCGTCTGCAGGACAAGCTTTGTTGACAGTGCTCTGTTATGAGAAAGTTTTAAGAAGTGTTTAATTTTTAATGGTTTCAGCAATATCCTCAGCATGGAGGGCACGCTTTTATTTATAAAATGAATTTATTTCCAGCAATAAGTTAACAAATACAGACCACTGCCACTCAAGGCAAAGAACTCATCTGCTGTCACTCCTTTTTTTCTGCAAACACTAAAGAAACACTTGTTTGTTTTTTTTCACAGAACAGTTAGCAAAGTATAGAATTATTTTTACTAGAAGAAGAAACAGTTACAGTTTAGGGGTTTTAGTATATTTATTTATGTATTTATTTATTTATTTATTTAATTTATTTATTTATTTATTTTAAATTCCCTGCATACAAAGGCTTTTCTGAACATATTACATTGCATACAGTGAATCGCTGTCTCATGGTCTTCATACAGGAACAAACTAAAATAACTATGGATGCTGCACCTGATGATTTGAATTAGGAAAGACTTTAACAGTCCCCTCCTGAAGAGTCATAGAAAGGATTAGAAGAAAAAAGGGGGGAAAAGCCTTGAGTGGGGGCAGAGCAGCTTGCACAGAGCTAAGAAAGTTGAAGTCAGGGTGAATTTGTGGCTCAAGTTCCACAGGATGTAGTTTTGTGTTATTCACCAACCCATCACAAAATCCCAGAATGGTTTGGGTTGGAAGGGACCTTGAAGATCATCTCATTCCAACCCTCTGTAATGAGCAGGGACACCTTCCACTAGACCAAGTTCTTCAAAACTTGACCCTGGTCATTAGTACAGGAATATTTGCAATACATAACTGAAAAATGACTGTCAGGGGGTATTTTTTATTAATCTGAAACACAAGGGGCATGTGGCAGAAGCAACCAGCACCCTCCAGGGCCATGGGTGCAGCATGAGATTGGAGGTTATCTGATGGATCATGACTGGTACTTTCTCCAAGGGGTTGGTGTCCTTGGAAGGTTTCATGGCAGAAATTGTGCTTTTTGTGGGATACAGTGAGATCACATAAACAATTGTGTGTGTCAGGCTCACATCTCACCCTCTCATAATCCAGGGCTGTTTGGACACCGAGGAGGAATACAATTCATAACAATCCATCAGCCCTGTTTCTGCAAACCATTGTGGATTAGGCTCACAGTCTTTGCTTGCTCAATTTGCTTGGCTCCAGGCTGGAGTGAGGAGCCTCTCACAAACCCCCCTGCAACAGTGCCTGGTAAATAGCATAATTTGTTACATGGCAGAGAGGGGAAAGGGAGGTTTGTGGTGGAGAGTTCTATCAATAAGTGCTTCAGTTTCAATCACAGGTGCATTGCTTTTTTTATTTCTTCACATAAAGTGATAATGAAGAATGATGACCTCATGTCTAGACCTAAGCTTTTAACTTTGTTGCAGCTCTGGGGGCTTTAATGTTTTTCAAAAAGCAATCAATCAAGTGCCAAAACCTCTCTGGCTAATTACCTCTGAGACTTTCTAAACTCTCCATTCTTTCCTCCAAGAAATGTAGTATTTATAAATTGCTTTGTTGCAGCACAAACTGGGTTATGGCCTGTTCTCCTCTCCACCTTGTTTTGCTTTTGCTCTGTACTTAATGGAAGGGCTGATGTTGGGAATCTCAGCTTTGGAAAGTGTTTCTCTCTCGTCATTGTTTCCTCCTGAGCACTAGTGGAAAAAAAACATATTTATCTCATGATATAAGAATATCTATTGTGAGTATCTTGGGGAGAGAACCTGAGAAATGTAAGTGGTGGATACTCAGTCACCCAAAGACTTGGTGTGGCCCAGATCTGGTGAGATGAATTTCAACCGTGGTTTATTTGACTTAATTTGAGATTTCTTTGAATTCTCAATTAACCCAGAGGTGTTTCAAACAGAAAAAAAAATATGTAATCAAGATTAAAAAAATAAGAGAAAGAAAAGAAAAAAGCTGGAATGGACTTCTGGAAGTCCAGTAGTTCAACTTTCTGCTTCAACTAGGGCAAACCTCAGAGCTGCATCAGGGAGACCAAGGATTTCTTTGGGCAACCATTCCAAGCTCAGTCCTGTCACAGTGAAGAGCTTTTTCCTTTGGTCTCTGTTTACCTGCTCAATATCTATTTGCAACTGGGGACCAGTGCAAAGATCTCAGCAAGAGCCCAAGTGAGCTAAGAGTGAGTTACACAAGATGCTGATTTACATCTTTATGTTTTGGTCCAGATACTTGAATATACTGATTTTTTTTTTCTAGTGTTTTCAAGAACTTTTTCATCAACACCCAGTGGCAGGATGTTGGAACTAGGTGATCCTTACAGTCCCTTCCAACCCAAACCATTCTGTGATTCTATATAATCTTTCTATTTGGATCAAAATGAAAATGTATAATAAAAAAAAAAAATCAGGTCTAAATATGTGGGGCTAAGCTTCACTCAGTTGATTTTGGGAGTCAGAAGTTTTTCTGTAAACATTATCTTTAGTAGAACATATTAAATAACACACCTAACACTTCAGTCTTGGAGTGGTGCTCACACTTGGGAAGTCTGACCAGAAGCACCAGTTGTGAGAAACTATCAGACAAGAATATGATTGTGGTCCAAGAGAAAACACTGTTACAAAGCTTTCTTTGCACAGAAAGAATCTACCAAGGCAGAAATAAAACCAAGGTCAAGGTATGTGAGGTGAAGATCTGCAGCAAACCCCATGAATCTGTTGGACAACAAGGAAGGGAACCCTCAAAGCACATGGGATGGAGCTGATTGTACAAGAGAGCATCGAATATCAAAGTCTAATTTCCATATTATTGCTAAGAAAAACTCTCCAAAACGCAATGAAACAACTCTGGATTCAAAAGCCACAAAGCAAAAATGTCTGTGTTATTTTAAGCCACTTATTTGTCATTTTAAGCCACTAAATAATCACCCTCTACAGCCATGAAAGAAGAGCATGGGGAAGGCAATGAATATGTGAACAGTTTATAGAAAATCTTTATATAAATCCTTTGTGTGATGCAAGGGAAAAGTCTCCATAGGAGGTTTCGTGTGACATCAGAGAACATGAAGAATTTCTGGTGGCTCCATTTCAAAGCCCAGCATTGTGAACCTCCAGGACTCTCAGTTCTCTGCCAAACAGAAACATATTTTGAAATGTCAGGATATTTATAGAAGGAAGCAATACTTACACTTTTATACAGAGAGGAGCTGTTTCTTTCTGTTTGAATTTTAAGTATTCAGCTGTAACCACTGGGCTGTACAACTGCATCTACCTGGGTTTTTAACCACAAGGGTATTTCCTTCGAGCTGAATTTTTGTATAACCCTGCAAAGACTGAACATTAAACAGATCACAGGATAATTCAGATAGAAAGGGACACAAAGAGGATATTCAGTCCAAATTCTTGCTTAGAATAATTAGTGTGGACATTTACTTGTCAGTCTACACATAAGTGAGAAAATTCAGATATTTTTGCTTTATGTTTTTTCCAAACTCAACATTGTCCTGCACAAACGTTTCTGAAATAACAATTGGGGAAAAAAAACCTCCACTGAGCTCTTCTATTAATACATTTAATATATGTAATAGTTTTTGTGACAGTGAGACTTAAAATGATGAAGGGTTTGAAGCTGATCATTAATTTAAATACAATGAAGTAAACATGCAGTTTATAATCAGATGAAGGATTTTTTTCTCCAAATAAACTGAAGTATAACTCTAATGTTCTTAGAACATCAACAAAATCAGGGAATGATTGCAACTGGCATTTATAACAAGCACTAGTTATGGTTGATGTATGAGATAATTATAATGCTTTGCAGGAAAATCTAATAAATCCCAGAACAGTTACTCTGTAAAACCTATTTTTATGGAAATTAGGGTGTGAATATCACATCTATTACAGCAAGAGGGCTGCACAGGAAATTCTGACAGCCTCAATCTAAGGCAGTGTCCACTCCTGAAAAGTAATTGTTTCTGAAGTTCTGCACATAGAAAATACCTGGTGTTCCATCTTCTGAAATGAAGGTTTAGTATTAAAATATCAAAATCTTCATCATTTGCTTGATGAACTTGATGAATGCACCAGGGGTACTAGTTTGAGTGAAATTTCTGATTTATCCAGAATTTTATCATTTATAATATTTATTCTGATTTATGGTTGTTTTAGATGTGATTTATAATGAGCAACACCTTTTATTTTTTATTCTAAGTTAAATTGGAAAATCCCCCCCTTTTTTTTTTAAAAGAGATTACTAAACTTCTGATTTCCACAGTCCAAGGATGGAAACCTTGTCCTCAGTCTTCCATTTATGTTTCTTTAGCTTTCATAGATATGAAAAGCAAAAGACAGAATATCCTCTAGAGAGCTGACAGATGATTGTGAGAATAACCTGTCATTCCTAATCTTGGTTTTAAAGTGTTTCTTGAATGCTTCAGGTCCTTTTTTTTTTTTTTTTTTCCTGGGAATGCTCTTCAAGTTTTCATCTCTGAGAGATGATGGAAAGTTATTAATATGACTTTATGCTTGTCTGAGCTCCCCAAGGACAAGCTTTCAGTATTAGATACCCAAGATAGGCATCTCTAATCCATTCTGCATCAAACTAGGGCTGCATTTGCACATTTGCAAGGGTTATAACCAGTAGTTTTATGCAGATGCCTAATTTTGAGTGCTGTAACAAATGGTCCTGGAAAACATCCCAGTTTCTCAAAAAGTCACATAAACCTGTGCTTAACCTTGGACTTCAGGATGCTCTGAAAGCCACAGAACCAGGGGATTGCTCAGGGGCTTCCTGGAGTCAGAGGGGATTGAGAAACTTAGAAGCAGGTCCTGTGAATTGGGTGAATCTCAGTCCTGAGAACTGTCAATAAGCTGATATTTCAGCTTTAGTTATAATTTTTATCACCAATATCTTAGGACTTCTAAAGTAAAGATGAGTGGAAAATACCCTTCAAGAAAGAACACTGGCAGACAGAACAACTTGGAGTAGATGTGCCCCCAGAAACAAGCTTCACCCACAAAATTTCAATTAATATTTCTGCTTGATCCCAGTTTCTCAACTTGCAATATATTTTCTTCTTTAATTTTTTTTTTTTAATTCAGTCATCTCACTCCAAACATTTCCTACACAGCTGACTCAGATGCCCTCTCTCCCTGACGTGTAGCAACACTTTTGTCCCAACAAAGAAAGAAATAGAATAATTAAAAATAATGTGGAATTTTAATAAATCTTCGCATCAGATCCTCATTTTTTGACTTGGAGAAGCTGACACACTGTCTTCACTCGGGTCTTGAAGGTATTAATTCCCTTTGAGTCATTCTCTGAGCCTTTTGTTAGAGTTCCTCTTCTGTACCTGCTTTTTTGAGAGAAGCCATTTCCCTACAGAATAAGAAATTTCCAAATGAGAAGTGATATGAATCTTTGACGAGCCAAGTGACTACCACATGAAAAGAAGATAATAGGATATATTTTATCTGGATTGAGAAGCATCTGCCAAGCACATCTCAGAGGAGCTGTCTGTTAAGAAGAGTTTAGAATAGATTGTTTACCCCATTAAATATCAGCAGAAACTCTGCTTTTGCATTGATTTCCTCTATCATATATTCTCAGCTGGGAAAGCACAAAAGGATTTCAGAGAGAAACAAGAAAATATTACAGAGTCATGTAGGAACTGGAGGAAAAATCAGACCTGTGTTTTATTGCATCAAATTCTTTGCTGTCCTGTGTTTATACTCTCCTGGTAATTTCCCCTACACAGTGTCTATAATTAAAGAGAAGGATTAGGGTCTTGATACAAAACCTGTTACTACTGGGAATTGTTTTCTCAATAAGATTGAAATCCAGTCCATGGATATGGTTTTATCCAAGAAGGGAAATAAAGACCAGGCTGCATTTCAGTTGGGGGGGGGGGGGGGGATTTTTATTTGTTTGTTTTGGGTTTGTCGTGGGTTTTTTGGTTAATAATATAGATACCCAGTTTCTTAAAACTACGAACATTTACTAAGGGGACAGATCAATTAAATCAGTCATGTGCTCAACCATGTTGATAAACTGAGATCCTGGGAGAAGAAATTAAAGCTGGGGCATTTCAAAGAGCAATATCCTGGAGTTAACACATCTGCATAGAAAATACTGATGAGGGCCTGGCAAAAGAAACTGTGTTTCTTCCATTTTAATTTCTTCATTAGATTTTTTAATGTATTTCAATTCAAGTGGTTTAATTTTTTTTCTTTTTTCCTTCAAGAACCTTTCTAAAAGTTCACAGAACCACTACAGAATTAAAGCAGTTTGGTGGGTGCTATAGAATACATTATCTCAAAGATAATATTTTAGCATGAAGAGCTTTTAAAACTTAATCAGCTCGCCAGCACGCATTCCTAATTGATCTCTTCCTCTAGGACTGCTCCATTTTCTTGACCTTTTAATAACTGATGGCTTTAGAGGAAAGACTGTTCACAGGGCTTCTCAAAAGTCAGAAGAAGATCTGAGGTTTATATGCAACGCCTAAAGAAGACACACCTAAAGCAAGTCGTGGCCTTGTGAATTCTGATTTCCCTGTTCTTCCCAGGTGTTGCAGTAACTCTGCCATGGCCAGAAGTTGGACATTGGGATCAGCTCAATTCTTCTGTGCTTGAAGAAGCTCGTTTGGGAGATGTCAGTCACCCGCTGCTCCCCCTATATGTGAGTCTGGCTTATTTACTTTAAATATTTTGAAGATAAAATCCAGTCTGTGCCTGTTCCGAGTTCAGGTATCTCCGGCTGCTAAAGAGCTGCAGGAACAAATCGGTGGTAAAGTCTTTTTCCTCACCAATAACATCACATGCCACTGATAATTCACAGCAGCATCAACAGCAGTTCTTTACTGAGGGTGGGGAGGCCCTGGCACAGGTTGCCCAGAGAAGCTGTGGCTGCCCCATCCCTGGAAGTGTCCAAGGCCA
>JAWWLV010000011.1:2860243-2875212 GCA_035041135.1 Platyrinchus mystaceus | reverse complement strand
TCCAAGGCCAGGTTGGACAGGGCTTGGAGCAACCTGGGCTAGTGGAAGGTGTCCCTGCCCATGGCAGGGTTTGGAACTGGATGATCTTTAAGGTCTCTTTCAAGCCAAGCCATTCTATGATTGTAAGTCCCACCTAACCAGGAAAAAAATTACCTGTGTTATCACATATTCCATGTATTCCCTATGAAGATTTTGGGTTGCTCTGGCAGCAGCCATACACAATGGTGTTGAATAAGCACCATTTATTGATATTGATTTATTGATTTATTGAATTTATTCTGGTGTAGAATGTACAACACTGCACATTCACAACACTGCAGTCATTTAATTTGACAACACAGCCTTCACAAAGCAACAGGGCACGTGAGTTCTTTGCTCCGGGGCAGTTGGGATGGAGTGTTTGGCTTTCCCTCTGGAGATGGAGATGAATAAAACACCTGAGAGGTGACAGTTTTATCAGCTCAGGTGAGCTTTGGAGTGCTGAGAACTTCATGGGAAGTTTTAATGTTCTTTCTTTGATTTCACCAAAGGAATGAGCCCTTCAGAAACTGCTGAATATCCTAAGTCAATAAACACAGTTCATTATTAAATTCATTGGTACAAACACCTTACAGATGTAACATTTGTATACTTGAAACCCCAAAAGAAATGCTGTTCCACTTCTGTCCCCAGCCTGCAGTTCCTTGGTGTACACAGTCATCTGGGATGGGTTTGGATTGAGAGATGTGATGCAAATTCAGATCCATGATGCAGAGTAAAACTCTGATATCTTAGGGATGCACTAAAGCTTTGGGGGATTTGTGCTAGTGAGGCAAAAAGGAGACTTCCATCCAAAACACTTGTCTAGTCAGGTCCCTGGTGGTAAGTGGTTTGTCCATGAAACTCCCACAGAAATTCTTCTCATACCTGACTCTTTCAGGCCCATTTATTCTCCAAAGTCTCTGACACTTGATATCTTAAGAAAGAGAGAGATTCATCAATTATTTTGCTTGAGAAAAAAAGAGAAAACCAAAAAACAAACCCTATTAGCTTGTTGAGGAGCCTTCAAAAATGAAGCTTAATAACTCCACAAGTTTTAAAAGCCAAATTTTTCCAAACCCCTGTGTATAAAAGGCCTTAGGCATTAAAGCAATGGCAATGGTTCCACCAAAGCAGGGTTGTGTTCCCTGTACATCAAATAGCATCGCTAATTATTTCAGTTGAAAAGTACTTCCTTTTGATGAGACTTTTCAGAACAAAAGTTTTCTTAAGTGTAATAATTTGTATACATAATACATCTTAGGAGGAATGTCAGATCACAAAGTGATGGAGGCAACTGGAGCTTCATCAACTCATTATGCAGGAACAGAGAGTGGGAGATGCCAAGATATGAAAAGGAATGGGAAATTACCCCGGAACAGCGGCCCAGATTTCACCCCTTACAAAACACAATCACTTCCGAGGACATCTGTGCATTGTGTGGTGTCCACTTTGATGCTCTTCCCTCTTTAAAGACATGAAATCTTGTCTTGCTTCCATTGAAGTCCGGGGCAAAGCTGCTGCTGGTTCAGGAGGAGAGCAGAGCTCATGATTCCCTCTTCCCCACGGGAAACACCCTGGGATTGTTTGCCGTATTGGCAGTTCAAAAGCACAGTTCAGAACACAGACTGCTCAGAATTTGTGAAGGGAAAACTTTTTGAGGGCTGAATCATGAATTATATAACTGAGGAAACTGTCTATGGAAAGCTAATTTTGAATCACTAAAGGATTTTAATTCTTTTTTTCTTTCTTTTTCTTTTTTTTTTTTGGAGGTGGCCAAATGTTCATGAGTTTGTATGAATTTATTTTTAGCTCTGCTTTCCCTTCTGCCCTGACTGACCACTGGTCTGGTAAAGATTTGCAGCATTTTTCCTGTCACAAAAAAAAAAAAAAAGAAAATACTATGTCCTCTCAAATCTACATGTTGATAACAAAGAAATGCTTATAAATATTTCAGCTTTGTCATTACATTCTTGTGTGAAATTTTATGGAAAATTGTGCTTTCAAATCCAGACTTTCTTTGACTATTTAAATTCAAAGAGCTGTGTGTATAATCCTTCTCTAAAATCTTTGTACAGCACAATCAGATTTGGGTTGTGAGGAGAACAGTGATTTGATTAGTTTTTACTGATTTAGGTACAAATCATGTTATATATCAGACCACTGAAAAGGAAAACACATGGAATTTCACCTGGAGTTACCAACT
This sequence comes from Platyrinchus mystaceus, assembly GCA_035041135.1. Lineage (NCBI taxonomy): Eukaryota > Metazoa > Chordata > Aves > Passeriformes > Tyrannidae > Platyrinchus > Platyrinchus mystaceus. The sequence goes on along the minus strand of JAWWLV010000011.1, from coordinate 2,872,988 downwards.
GCATTGAAATTGTAGCTATTACTCTTCTCCACTTTGGGTTTTTTATTCAGAAGTTTCCCATTTGTTTAATATTTATACTTGATCAATCTGTAACATCCTAAACCATAACACACTTTAATGTGTAGACATGAGCTGTCCCTCTCCCTTCAAACATTCTGCCTATAAACTTTTATGATTCAGGACCATGAAAAATAAATGTCAGGATTACAGAGTAAATAATTTGTGAATATCAAAATAAATAAATAACTGCCTGTAATCAAAAAATCTATTTTAGTAGAAGTAAGGTTGATTAAATTCATTTAACACAAAAGGCCAGATGCTCGAAGGATTTAATGCCATTCACACAGAAACTACTTGAATATTGCAAATAATAATTAGATAAAGAAACTTTCTATGTGGCACACATGGCAAGGACTGGGAATATTGGTGTTGGTCATGATGAAGAATCTCAGCAGAATTAGGATTTTTTTAACTTCCCCCCCCTCCCTTTCTACACCACAGAGTGCAATTTTTACCTACTGATCTTTGCCTCCCTCTTTGTTCACTTCAACAAAACAAAGAATTTTGACGTCCTGGATTTTGGGGGATGACTGTGCAAGTCATCCTAAATCCCTGCTGAGCTCTTTGGGGCCGGGAGATTCATCCTCACTTTCAATCTCCTGTTTGTTGACAGCTGGGAAGGAGAAAAAGTAAGGGCAGCTGAAAACATCTGACCCCTTGGTAGGTGGACCCTTATGCAGAAGTTAAAAGAGGAAATAGTTTCTATCTCCCTCCTTAAAACTTGAACATATTTCAGTTTTTCATTTACTGTAAAAGGTCCAAATTCTTTTATGAAACAGTCATGTTTTTCCAGATATATCTTAGTTTAACAAGAGTAGAAAATTGTGCTTCCAGTTGGGTTTGGTGTGAAAGAAAATGGATTTTTTATTTTCCTTTTTTAATTCAACTCTGTTGCTTGATTTCAGTTTTTCATTTTCCATGCTAAGATTTATCTAATTAAAGAAATTAAAGACCCACCTTTCTTTTGATTATGATAAAGGAGTAGAATATCTGAGCAGTCAGATTAAGGGAAAAAAATCACTTTGCTGATGTAAATGTGTATGATTTAGTGCAGGCATTTTTTTTTTCTTATTTGACTTCCTTTATGGCAACTATGTAGTCAGAAAATGATATAAATTTTATTTATAAACTGTAATCTACATTTCAAACTTTCATTTTTACTAAAAAATCCATAAACATAGAAATTTCAGAAATAATCTTCTAAAAGAGACTCACTAAATGGGGAAAGGTATGAATAAGACATGCCAATCTGCTCCCCAGGAGCTGATAACTTTTTTTATTGATCTATTATGGACAGAAAATATATAAAATACATATATATAGATATAATAGTGGATGAACAGGAAAGCTGTGGAAATCCAAGGCTTTCTTTGCCTCTGATGGACACTCTGCAATCTGCAGTGGAGTGGATTTCAGGTGCAGGTTATAATCTGATATCCCTCAGCAACCACAGATTGCCTGAACTTCTGCAAAACTTGATTCTAAATTATTTCCTGTTGGGTTTTACTCACGTAAGTTTTTTCTAAGAACCACTTGGGTTCATAAATGGCCTGATTTCCACCTCCCCCCCCCAGCTGCCTTTATATGTTTTGTCTCTATATTCTATTAATATTTTATATTGACTCTGATAAATCAATTTAAGTGAAGAAAACTATAAGCTCGTTAAATTTAGCATATCAGCAACGTGAAGGGCTTAACCAGATGAAGGAAGAATGACTATAAATTCAAACAAATAGACACACTTTTTTCTTGTTTATTAATAAAAAATCTTATTTTCTAATGGAGCATCTGGCTTTTTCCAAAGGAAAATATCAGATGGAGCAAATGATGGGGGGGAGTGAGTGTGATCCTTGTCACTCAACCACACACAGCAGGTGCTCGGGCTGTGTTGTGATATTCCAGTTTTAACACCTACCAGCACATTTTGTCAGGTGGTTTGTTGGGTATGTTTGGGGTATTTCCCTCATTTTTTTCGCCTTCTCCTCACGGTTGGAAATATGTTTCTGGTAGGAACAGCTTGTAAGGGGAAAAAAAAAAAAAGAGCAGCCTAAGAGATCTTTAAAAAGCCAGTGGGTCCTTTGTGACAGATGTCAAACATATCCGTGGTGGCTAAAGAGCAAATCTGTTGTCTGATAGCAGGAACGAGCCAAGGCTTGGCAGATTACCTGCAATGGCTTTATTTCCTTTACCTTATGGCAGTTTTATTTTCACAGTGCAGGGCTGGATGTAACTCTTGAAGGGGAGAAAAAAAAGAATTCAGTTCCCCTACTTGCTGCTGCAAACTCATCACCGGGCAGCAGCAACTGCAGAAGTGTTAATGTGAGTCATGTGTTCCTGTGACACTGGGTTAAATTTATTGTAATGGACTTAGAAATATTTTACTGAACAGAATTTTAAAAATGTAATTGCATGGCAGAAAGCAAATTTAATCATGAGCAGCAGCAGCAGCAGCAGCTCAAGAACCCTTTGCAGTTTCAAACAGAGAAACTAGAGAGGAGAGACTGTCAATTTGATCTTTATTACGATAAGGATTTATAATGGAACCGGCACTCCTTGAATTAGCAGCTTTTCCAAAGCATTCAGTACCTGGCTGAAATGAAAGTAGATTCTGCAGAGAACTTTAAAATAAAGTGTTGAAATGTCTTTTCAACCACAGAAAGGAGATATTTGAATGCACTGTTCCCTTTGTACCCTCAGCAAATAGAGTGCCTGAGCTTGTGAGACAGTGAAGTGGATTCAGCCCTTCCTTGATTTACAGAGAAATCTGGTTTTTCTCTTTTTTGCCAAAAAAACATAACCCTGTTTGCATTTCAGCGTGATGTTGACTGGATTTCTTTAGTATGTGATGAAAATTATAAAACTCTTTCTGTGGGTGTCACCTCTCCAATTTTGGGAGGTGCTGCTGCCTGGACCTGCTCAGCTTTGGTGGCATGAACTGGCAAAACAGCATCTCATTATTGTCCCTTAATTGCTCAGTTAATAGCCCATCCCTGGAAGTGTCCAGGGCCAGGCTGGACAGGGCTTGGAGCAACCTGGGCTAGTGAAAGGTGTCCCTGCCCATGGCAGGGGGTGGAACTGGATGGGCTTCAAGGTCCTTCCACCCAAACCATCCTATATTTCTCTTATCTTGAAGTTATAAAGCAACAATACCTTTTCTTATCCATCTGTGCTTAAGTCCTATTTACACAGCTCAGCTCACTGTTCAGATATTTTTGAAAGCAGCCAAAGCAAGGTATTTTTTCAATTCCCTTCGTGATAATCTCAAATTTTTTTCAATTCCCAAACACGATAATCTCGTTTACAAAAGGACCGTTTGAATTTACAGAGAAATAAGTCTTGAAAGAAGATTCATGAGACTCTGTCTGCCTTGCAAGTTCCAGTGATGCCAAACTTCAATAATAAAATTTGGAACAACATTAAGTGTAGAATAAGTGTTGGTTTTCTCATGCTGATTACCATTACTGTTTTAATAATATTAACAGCAACTGTTTGGGATGAAATCAAGTGATGTTGTTATCTGTGTTCTGTGCAAAAGTTCCTTTCCTGTTTTTGATTTTAGTTTTGTATAAATTCAGCATCTTATTAGACTCCCTCATAGCAGAACACTTGGTCAGATCCTTTCCTTACTCTTCTATTATTTTTCAGTACCACTTCTGAGAGAACCAGCCTAAATGTAATGGAATTACAATGCCTGCACAGAACAGATTGTGTATAAAAGCTGTATATATTCAAGGTAAGAATTTTATAATTAATTGCATTATAAAGAGTTTCATTCTTGATTTTCCTTTAACTTCAAACACTGAGAAGCAAGAAGCAAAATACACGTTATATTTTTTGGGGGGAGAGTTCATTTAAACTTCTCGGAGGCAACATTTTTTACTAGTTAAGTAAAACTGGAAAATATCTCTTTTATCATTTTTATCACCTTGTATCACCTTTATCAATTTTCTCATTAGGCACCAAATATAAGGATGAACTTGATTTCAAATTCTGACACAAAAATGGTCACTGAGTGACATGAATGGCTTGATGCACTCACTTTAAAATAGACATTCCAGATTATATATAATTTTATTTCACATAGGAAGAAATTTATCACTGCACGAAGCAACAAAAAACGTCTGAGCTTCACCCTTTAGCCCTGAGTAACAAACTCTTTTAAGTAGATTACTAATAATTATGAGTCATGACATGAGCCTAAGAGTTTAATATCACTATTTAATCACCTGTGGATTGGATCCACTAAGCAGCATCATGACTCAGTTTATCCCTGTTTCATTATTTATCCTGTGGGGATAATAGGAACCAGAAGGAGCAATGAAACACAATAGAGAACTTCAGCTTATTGATGCTTTTTTTTTTTGTGCCTTCCAGCCAACATTTAAATGGCACTTTTTAATGGAAAAAAATTCCTCTACTTTCTTTAAAGACAGATCTTGTCCATGATGCAAAATGTAGAAGTCAATATTAACCTCAATGGGTCAAATGACATAAGTGTAGCTTAGTTAAGTATTTAAATTAAATATGTTTGGGAAAGTGTGAAGACAAGAATCACTTTTGTCTAAATGAAAAATGACAAAAAGCATTAAACTGCATTTATGTAAAATAAATTAAGATTTCAACCAGGTGAAGGAGAGACTATAGGTAAGGGAACACTTAGTAAGTAACTCATTGAGGGAAAACTTTATTAATTCAAATTTCTAAGTATTTAATTGCTTTGTTAAGTAGAATGGAAAATTAATTAAAAAACTGAAAACAGTCATGACATTTAACTCCAGTCAAAGTGAAAATGGGGGGAATGAATCAGACAATGTGGGGGGAAAAAAGAGGAGGAAAAAGTTCAACACCAAGCAGGCAAAAATGAGGTACAAAATTAATGTTTTTCAGCCTCATGAGTATTTCCAGAGTGCTACAGCTCATCAGAGGTCTGGCTTTTGTACCTTTTTGGTCTCTATCTAATGGCTTAATCACAGAAAAATATAATTTTTCTCTTTTCTTAGTTTTCTGCTTCATTTACTGATTGTCTTCACAAGGCAAGGTTGTGAAAAAAATTAGCATGGAACTGAAAATTTGAATGTTCTGGGGAAGAACTTCAGAATTGTCAGAGGGAGAATGAAACACTTCTTAAAATTAAAATTCTCCCTTCACCTTAAGCCCATAAGCACTTCTGTCTAAAGTTTCAGCAGTTTTTAACAAGGGATTTGATTTCTTCTGCTGTCTTAAAATATTTCCTGTATTTAACACAGACTGTCTAAATACAGAGTCTGTTGGATGGAAAGGTGACAGAAAATGGACTATCTACATGAAAAATTCCCCTGTCCAGGAATATATTCCATATATTCCATATTTGGGGGAGGAATGGGAGCACTTTTATCTAACATAGACCACATTGAAGCCAAAGGAGAGTGAGACATGAACTTCACTGTATTTATGGAAGTATCTATTTCTTTTTATCTCCTTATACTTAATATGGAAATGTGGATTGTAGATACAGTTTACAGTACATTTTTTTCTCCTTAGGACCGTTTTTTGAACTCTATTTCTGGGAATGGATTGTCCCAGACTGAGTTTAAATCACTTATAATTAATTCTAGGAAGAAGAGAAAAGCTGTTTGGGAAAAGCAGTTCTAAACACCTTAAAAAATCCACAGTAGGAATATCAAGATTTGCATTCTCAGTGTTAATGACACAGTTTTGTGTGAGTCTGATGGGAACCACTGATGGTCCAACCCTGCTCCCTTGTTCACTCTCACTCCTACCCTGACAAATCAACCCATTAGAGCCAGCAGGACTATTCCACATGAGCAAATAAATTCTGGCTGTGAGTAAGACTATTCCACATGAGCAAATAAATACTTGCTGTGAGTAAGTAAGACAGAAAAGGCCCTTGGTGGCTGCACTAAGAAACCTATTTAAAGAATAGTTAGTGAGAGGCCGGGAGAAGTGGGCCAGAAAAATCCCATATTTCCAGCCAGAAATGTGCCAGACCCTGAGCTCAAAGGTCTGGAAACACTCTCATCACACACACTTAAAAAAAAAATGTTCTGCATTTTTCACGAATCCTTAATTTATTTATAACTGAGCTCAACACCAGATTCCCTTTCCCCAAGTTTGTTTTACCAAACAGTTCCTATGCAGGTATAGAAGGAGAAATTATAAGGGTAAATATTGAAATATATTGGTTTTAATTACTTATTAAGGTTGTTTTACATATTTGTGTTTAATGTTGTTGTTTCAGAAGGAATAACCAAGAGAAAAATGGATTAACTCTGCCATGTGTGAGCAATGAAGTAGATGAAGAAAATAATTTGGGGAAACCATACATTGGATCAGACCTTGGGTTTTATTCAAAGTTACAAATAAACAGGAAATGAAAAGGTGTTGATGGAGGCCTTGATTTCACAGTTTGAGGTTTCACATTTTGAAGCCTTGAAGTTCAAGCACTGAGGGCACGTGTGGCTCTTGAAAGGGGTGATTTTTTAAATCAGACTGGCTTTTGATCCCAAGTCATGTTTGTCAATAGTCAGAGAGGAAAATGCCTTCCATCAAACGAGTGGCATTAGCCCAGTTTTCCTCTGGGAATAAGGAAAGAAACCATTTAAGCCTTAGTGGAAGTGACTGGGCATTACACTGGTTTTTGGAGAGCTGCTTCTCTGCTGCATTAACCCCCAGCCTCACCTCCTGAAGAAAGAACAGGACCTACTGGAGAAACAGTGCTGCTTCTTACCTATTTTGTGAGCTCTCTAATTCCCCTCAGTGTTCTGTGGATTAAAAACCAGAAGACATATGGATTCTGTTTATAGTTGAGTGGCATGTTAGGTGTCATTAATACATATTAATACCATTTACTCCACTGTACCATGATATAAGATACCTTTACACTTAGAAACCCTCCTTTATGTCCTATCTAAAACAACAGGACTACACCTCATAGAAAAAATTACCTGGTAGAAAATAATATCAGAAAGTGAGTTTTTCTCAAAATACCCTGAATATTTTTCCTTTAGGTTGTCCAGTTATTTAGCAGCTACTGCAGTCTTCAAGAAGTTTTGGCTCAGAAGGATTTCTATTTCTGACCTTAAAAACTACAAGAATAGAGTCTTTTTTTTTTTTTTTTTAAATAAGCCTTGTTTCTTTGGAGGTGCAGTTGGGTTTCCTAAAGAGATATTAACTCCTGTTTGGTTTAATATTGAGAGATAGTTCTATGGGAAGGAATTTAATATCAAGTTTGTTCAAAGTTTGAGAGGAAAAAGGTGGGGAAGTAGTACATCCTTTTGGACACAGGGAAACCTTCTGGGAAAGCCTGAGAAATGAAAAAGCATTGATCCCTTCTCTCTGTGATTAATAGGCCAGTGAGGAGGTGCAGTTTTGAGCTGAGTTTCTGACCATTTGGGCAATCTTTTCATTGAAGATGAACATTTAGCCACAGGCTGAAGTTTTTCCTGCACCTTATTTGATGTCACTCCGTAGACAAGCAGGTTATTTTGAAGTCAGGGATCAACTGCACTTTTAATGAGAGAGATGGCTAATTCTGCTCTCATTTCTGCAATTGCATTTGCATTTGGATTTGCATTTCCATTTGCATTTTCAAGGAAATGCAATTGCATTTCTTTCAGTGGCATGGCAGGGAAAATCCAGGACTGCAATCTCCGACTGTAACACCGACAAACAATCCACGATGAATAATTCACTGGGGGAGATCAGAGACTGTTTCTCAACATGGAATCATCATGAGGAGATTATCACTGCCCTGAATGTATTCATGATTAGGCTGAACTTTGGTGAGTTGTTTTCCTTTGTGGATTAACTGTCAGCAATTAACTGCATGCCTGGTTCTTGATATTTAGCGTTTGAGGGGTGGTAATTTGTGGTGAAAGGATTTCACTGAAGGCTTCTTTCACTGCAGGTCTCCAAAGGGATGGGTTGGAAGACAGTGTCGAGAGGAGAAAGGTTTATTAAAGAAATACAGGAAGATGTTTGTTATTTTCAGAAGGAAAAAATTCCCTCTTAACAAGAGCAGACCCAGACATCTGTTATGGAAAATAAGGAGGATTGGAATGTATTAAAACCAAGGGAATTCTGCTGGGAACTGCAGATGTGAGGAGTTGGGACACCTGTGATGGACAAATTCATCTCTGGCTACAAAAGGAAGTGTTATCTTACTTGTTTTTAGGCAAAATATTTTAAACATGACATAAACTAAGGGAAATTACTGAAATCTCTGTAAACTCAGGGAGGCTGGACTTCCATACCCCTACTTGTGTTATCAAAGCCATCCCTGGCTCTGAGTTTATTGAGATGGAACTCAATCCTCACACCAACATTTCCATGAATTACTATTTTAGAATAGCAAAAGTGAAGTGCTGCTGTGACAATATTTACTCTGTGCCAGTGTGTTTATGTTTAAATCATCCATCTCCCTTTGCACCATCAAGTTTTCCTCAGTCCTAACAGAAATAGTTATTAGAGTCATTACATTATGTTTTATTATCCAGTACTCACATTTTTAAATTGTGTAACAAAAATAATTTGGTCTTATCTTTCACTTGGGATTCAGCTGAATTCTCTTCAACCTGTGTCCAGCTGAATTCTCTCTCTATAATACAGCTTAGGTTTATCAGATACTATGAAATAAATGTTGCCTTTTAAAAGGCTTTCTGCTGTTGTCTACTTCTTTTCCATTCACTGGCTGAAGACTGCATATATTTATTTTCCTTTTTGTCTGTGCTTTCTCTGATTCTACTCAGTTATTACTTTCCTGGTGTGTGGAAAAGCTCAGTAAAATTGCTGAAACTTTTCAGGAACAGAAACACCTGGGGAATAAAAAAAAAAAAAAGAGTCTCAGTTTCTGAAGTGAGTCTCAGTTTGCATTTCAGAACAGTCGTGATCTCTGTCGTGATCTGCTCCATCATTTCCCTGCGTGGGTGGGATTTTATTTCTCCCTTTGTGTTCCTGACTCACACACAGAGCATTTGATAAAGTGCTGGAGGAAGCAGAGAAGTGAGGGCACAGACCAGACATTAAAACTGGGCTTGTGCTGTGGTGAAATCCAAGTTATTCCCTAAGAAATAAGTCCTGAGCCGAGCAGGAGGGTCAGGACTCTCCAGCCACAAAAGACTTGCTTGGAAAGTCTTCCTGTGATCCGTGTGGGCAGCAGGAGCAGTGCTGGGGAATCCAGAGGGAGGAAGCTGTGTTTAATTCCTCTCTTGGATATACTAAGTCTTTTTAGCTCTTAGCTCACTTAAACAATTTATATTATTGTTTATAACAGCCCAAAATTGACGTGATGACGTCATGGACCAGCAGGACTTGTTTCCTGAAGAAACTCCCAACTCCATAAATATACATAAAACAACATATCCCTAAAATGACATAATATTGTAATACAAGAATATATAAGCATGCATAATACCTAATTCAGTAAAAAAAATACAATTTTTCCTAAATCTACTGCTTTTCAATGATATACTTACAATATTATTGCATATCTATATGTACAGATAGGAAGAAAATACAGAGGATTTTTATTAAAACTAAAAAGTCAAAAGAAAAAAAGTCTGTGAGAGTAAAGCTCCCAAGAAAAAAAGATAGGCTGGAATATTTATGGATTCTTTACAGGCACTAAATAACAGAGTTATTCTGCAGAGACTGAGGGCTAAGTGGAGAAAGGTGAAATGAGATGGAAGACACTTTAATTGAATGTACGTCTGTCAAAATTCTTCCTCAAATGTTGGATGAAAAATGACTGGCTAAACCTCTTAATTAATCAATTCTGGGACAAAAAACCAGCGTGTCAGGCACAATTTCAGTTTTTGTAATACTTGATGGGTTTGAGTTAATTGTAAATTTCTTGCCCAAATAAACCTGAAAGGGAGATGAACTGGAAATAATCCATGTATAGGAAACAAGAGGTTGCAATTAAAAATGCACCTTTCTCTTTCTTGGCTCTGTACAACACCCATTGAAGCAACAACAATCCCAGAAGGAAAATATAATCCATAAAACACCTTCAGATTGTATGAGCATTGTGCAGTGGATCAAACGTTTTTCTGGAAGTAAATTCATTGCTTTTGATGAAGTTACATCACAGACAAGTTCACTTCAGTGTATTTAATTTCCAGAACAAGTATTGAGCTGGGGAAGGGTGTTTAAGCTCATAATTGGCACACCAATGTATGGCAGAGAAGTAAATATGCTATTAATTAGGAGCTAAATATTGACACATAGCGAGATTAAATTATATCAAAACATTCAATGTAACTTGCTTAATGCACTATTAAGTATCCAAATATTGTGTGTATGGAATTGTAATTATATGCTTGGATTCTGTACTGATTATATGGCAAGGAAAAAATCAGATTTTTCCAAACACTTGGGGCTGACCTGTCTTTACCCTGGCAGAAGTCAATGGCAGAATTATCCAGGATTTTGCTTCTCCTGGTTGATAAAACTCATCCCAGGGAAATGTTGTGTTGCTGCTCCCATGGACATGGACTTTCCACTGGGATTTGAGCTACTCCACAAAGATGAGCCTCAATTTATTGTTAAGGGTTGCACTTCATTGCAGGAGAAAACAGTGTCACTGAGCTCCATCTATTAAGGACCAAACATTTGGCTTTTGATCTCTCTGTGTCAGGCGTGTGAGATCAAAACCTTGGCAACAAAACCCTAAAATTCCATGAAAGCAACTTTTTTATACCACATATAGATGTTTCCCGAAACAAAAGCTTAAGAAACCCCTTAGAAAGGTAGACAGGCAGATTTTTTCCACAGGATTCAGACCCTCACAACAAGTGACATGAGAATTTGCAGCACCCTGAGGACTTCAGTGATGCTCAAAAGCTGAGAAGACAGAAGGGAATATGAATTATTAGTTTGTGTCATTGGTTTCACAGCCTGCTTCCAGAATTCTTCCTACTCCAGAGACATCAACCCTAACAGAATATACTGATTTCAATCCTTATCTCAGCTTGATGAGATTCATTAAAGGCTGAAATATATATATATTAATTTTTAAATGACAGCACTTTCATATAAATAAAAAATTAATATAGTTTTTAACATGTGGAGATTTTTTGTGGCTTTGGAGGGTTTTTTCTCTGTGTTTTGGATTTGGGTTTTTTGTTTGTTTGTTTTTTTTTCTTTGTTTTGTTAATTTGGTTTTCATTGTGGGTTTATTTTTTTTGTTGTTGTTGGTGTGGGTCTTTTTATGTTGCTCTTTCTTGGTTTTGTTTTTGTTTGTTTTTCCTGGGAAATACTAATGAGATATTTTAAAGCATTTTTTTTTTCATGGATCTCATACTTTGGCTCTTGTTCAGGGTACATTTTTTTCCTAGTAGGTGAAAAGTTAAGCCATTAGTGTATAAATACATATAGGTTGTTAATAACATCACATTAGTAGTTTAAGTCCTTCCTGTGTAGCTGATGTAACAAAACCCCTTGTAATTTAAATACATTTTTACAGTGATAACCATTATACTGGATATCAAAGTAATATTGTGCTAAAAAACTGTATATATGCTATTATCACAGCCACAGGTCTGTGCAAATATGTGTCTTGAAATACCTTTTTAATAACTACTTTAAAATGCTTCCACTTACAAATGATGATTATGCATGTAAAAGGAACAATTGTCCAAATATGCACGGGATGAGGAAAATAATTAGGGCAAATAAAATAACTTACACAACAAGGGTAGCCATAAGATTATGGCTGGTCCATTAAAGTCTATGAATATCTGCCCATTGACTTCAATTAGCTTTGAATGAGGCACTTAAACAGCAGGAAGCAAATGGAATATTCTATTTGATTATCCTGGTCAATGAGCAATGAATGCATAGAAATAACTGTCCACAGATCCCACTGGAATCGGCCTCTCTAAACTAAGCCAAAGAGCAGCAACTTTTCACAATGTTATTCTTACTTATTTTTTCCCCTGCCCGAAGCATTCTGGGTGTTTTGGGGTAAAGAAGAACTGATTTTTATGTCTCTGATGAATTGAGGTGCAGTTTCAAGGCTGCAGAAGAAGAGGAGTCCACAAGAGCACAGTGTTATGGAGAATTTATTTTAAGGAGGGGTTTTTTTTGGATGGTTTCAAACCATTTTTCACTACAAAGGATGTGTTGTGTGTCCATGGAGGGACCCAGCAGCCAGTTCAAATGGAAGGGGAGATGTAGATATTGGAGGCAAACCCTGCAGGGAGTCACCACCTCCTCCTGCTGTGGCTCACAGAGCGACCCCAGTGCTGCCAGTGAGAGGAGAGACCCTCCCAGAACCAGCACAAATAATGTTTAATGGGCTCAGACAGACAGTGGTTGGGCAATAAATTTAACAATTTACCAAATTTACTGAGAGCAGGTCAGCGGTTAATGGAGGGATTCTGAAGTGTTCCAAGCTGTGCATTCCTGCCATGAATCTCCTCCAAGGTGGCCTCTCCTGCACATCCTCGACCAGACACTTTACTCTTGGAGTGCCACTGGTTGATTCCAAGTGTTAATTGACCCACATTCCTCCCTGCTGCTGCCCCAGAACACCATTGAAGCCCAAAAAGGCAATTAAAACTGCTTAGAGACAAAGTTTTATGCCTTTAAACAGAAGGTATTTATTAGCAGCGCTGGGAAGCCCCCCGGCTCAGGCCAGGCAAAGAGCTTCAGAGGGGTCAGCACATGGGTAGACAATTTATAC
>JAWWLV010000011.1:2840385-2860143 GCA_035041135.1 Platyrinchus mystaceus | reverse complement strand
GTACAATGTTCTTGTGGTTTTTAGGTCTGCTGAGCTTGTACAGGACACAATTTCCTTTGAGTCAGGTAGAAACAAGGGGGGAGAAACAAGTGGGCAACTAGTTTGAGGTAAGGGGCTCTGATTAACTCTAAGGCCTTGTTTCTCTTCACCATCCTCATAAAAGCAGGATCTTTCAGGCTGATGGAGAGGATCTTCCTCTGGGCTCCACATTCTGTATTCCTCCTCAGACCAATTCTTTGCTAATTTCTTTGCCTCTTACCCTCTTCTGAAGTGGTTTTGTATTTATCCCTAACTTCACCAAGCAGTTGGACTTCTCTGGGTCTGAAAAATACGACCAATTACTTTGTGCCAGCTGCTGTAGGTCTCTAGCAGGAGGGAATAAATTAATTGCTGCAAGCAAACCATACTTTTTTTGGCCTTTATTAATCCAAAGTTGATCCAAAACATAAATTTTTGGTCATGGTTTAGAGAAATACGGTTTTGGTGCCAGCTGGAAGGAGCAGTGTTGGAGGACCTCTCTGTTTTCCACTGCTGAATGTATTGGAAGGTCTCAGAAATGGCTCCCAAGGAACATTTAGAACTAAGTAAAGAAGAAAAGAACCTTGGTTATCATTCACCAGATCAGTGTTAAATCTAATTTCACCTAAGGGGAAGTGTACAAAATGGTAATTAAATTGTAAAAGAAACATGCCTACTAAAATTGAAGACATTGTACAGCTTTTTGACACAATTGCAAGAACAAATGAGACAAGGCACCTTGCTACATCTCAAATATTAAGTACAAAACAGTGAGAACTGGAAACTTTTAAATTAGATTATGCCTTAAAGGCTGCAGGATAGGAAATTACAAGATAATAAGTTTGGGGAGTTTATTATTTTTCGTTATTATTGCTAAGGAAACAAGTAAATTGAAAGGAAGAGGTCAATACAAGGTGAGAGGAGTGCTGGGGAAGAGGAGCTGAAAAACTTTTCAACAGCTCAGAGATGTAGAACTGGCAGAAATACCTCTGGTGACAGTGCCAAAGGCAAACAAATGCAATGGGGCACTTCTGACCACCAAGACACCAGGTACACACTCCCCACCCCTTCTCAAACCCACAAACGAGGATGGCTGAGCTCGGGGAGGGGTTTTTGCACCTCGCTGGGCTCAGCTGTGCTGGCCACAGCAATTAAGCTGAGTAGGAGATGCTCTAAACAGGGAATGTGTGGGTAAAGAAGTGAGATGTGAGCTCAGAAATGGTTCATCATGGTGAGGAACAGCCACTCACATCCCAACCAGAGTTAACACCTGCCGTGTCTGAGGAATGACGGGGCAGCCGCAGTGAAGTATCATGGATGTATTCCACAATAACAATTTACATATTGATTAAAACCCGTAATTTAGATTGCCTCAGGTTGGCTCTGAGCTGTTAGACTGATACCTGGCAGCCTCTTAAGTGTGGATGGGGGGAAATTACCTCTACTGTCAATAGCTGTTTACCTATATTAAAATAATTAGCAATCAGAGTGTACTCCACTGCCTTGCACACAGGGAGTCTAATTAACTTTCTCCTTCGGATTTATACATCCACTAACAAGTAAATGGAAAGCCATCCCTTGTCCTCCATCATGGGAATGTGTCTGTCTTTATTTTGGAGAGGCAAATGCCAGTTCAAACAAGGACAGGCTTTATGTCAGGGATTTGTCATTGTATCTCTTCAGTGCATCGTGGCCTCACGCTGCCTTATCCAACACGGAGCTTCATTCCACATGTTCCACTGAGTGATGCACTGCCATGACAAAGTGTTAATCTCCATTAAAAATTTAAAAGACACACAGCTATTTTCACCTGCTGATTCATCTGCAGCCCTTCCCAGCTCGGGCAGCCCTATCTCCCAAGCCATTACAAATTACCAGAGAGCCATCCTTCAGCTCAAATTCCAGCAGCAGGAGCTGGAGAGTAAAATTGCTTCATAAAAGGATGAAGTCCAGCGCTCATCTTTCCCTACTTAATAGATCACTAAAATGAAATAGCGTGACTTTGCTGTTCTCTGCAGGTGATTGTCAGGGGTTTAAGTACACTGGCCACCAGATATTATTTTATTCTGAAAATACATCAACATGGTTTTGTCTTTCTGTGGTGGGAGGCTTTTGACTCATCCTGTAGCAGTTTGTGCTCATCTTCTTGAGGATTTGAGGAAACCAGAGGGCATAGCCAGGTTACACTTGGGTGTTGAAGGCTGAGAATAAGAAACTATCATTTGTGGCAATGGTCACAGAATCATGGAATCACAGAGTGGTTCCAGTTCCACCCCCTGCCATGGGCAGGGACACCTTCCACTAGACCAGGATGCTCCAAGCCCCATCCAACCTGGCCTTGATTATCACTGTAAAACCACCTCCAGTGGCAAAATGCCTCTTTGGAATATAAAGAAGAAAAAGGTGCTCATAGTAATATAACTTAATAATTTAAATATACTTTAAATCAACCTTTATTTTGAATGACCATGCTGTTCAGGCATAACCTCTTAATGATGTCTCATGGTGCTGCAAAGGCACCAAATCCCAAAAAAATATTGGTTTCATCTGTCCCCCAACATGTGGATTGTATTGTTGCCCCTTTTCCCTCACACAGATACTGAAGCTTCTCTGATGGCATTGAATTCATACCTAAATAGCACTTAATAATGCTGCTTTTCACTGAGAAAGTTAATAATCTCTTTATATAGTAATCTTAATAATGGTCATATGAAAATAAAAAGAAGAGAGGGAAAAGGGTGATGAGAGGGAGCTCAAGAAGGTGGTGTAGTTGCTCATGATTAAACTGAAAGAGAAACATTTACATATTTTATTGTTTGGTTTTAAGAGAAATGCAACTTACCTCTAGAAATGCAGACTTTTCTCTTGTTTTGATGTTGGGCACAACATTGGGTAAGGCAATAAAGGTAGCAGCTAAATTCCATGGAAACTGGTAACCTGGAGGGACAAAATCCATGAGGAATTGTGGATTCCTTGACACAAAAAAAAGACCATGAACAAATATGGAAAAAAATGGAGGGTAAAAATCAAGTCTGGAAACAAAGAAGCCCATGGAAAATAAAAATGGAAGAACTTTTATTTTCTTAATTGGGAAAGCTTATGATAAATGATGATAAACATCACCATGAGTAATGTCTGACTGTCTGAAAACCACATAAATTGGTAAAAAATGTTTGATGGGTGACATCAAATATATTGAAGTGATACCATTTCCTTAATCAAAAAAAAAAAAAGAAGAAACAAAGCAAAAGCAGTGAATTTATGTTACAGGTCTGAGCACTGAGCATTCTCATGCAGTTATAAATAGGCTCTTTAAATAGGGGAGTTTGAGGGACACGTAATTCCAGCTGACATGAGGAATTGTTGGAGAGGGAGAGGAAACCTGTTTGTGTGCTGCTTGTTAGAGTAACAGCTTGTGACTGCTCTCAGAAGGAATTCTCCTAAAGCCCCCTTCTCCTTGGGTTACAGAGAGCACAACAGTGGATTTGTGACTCTGGTGGGGAGGTTACAAATAGTAGTAAGTAAATATTAATCCACTGTCACAACAAATTTAAGTGTGAAGAGCCTAAGAATGAGCAGGAAATAACTCCTAATGCAGATGAAATGTGGTGAACATTTTTTTAAACATGTATTAATGAAAATATAAATTAAAAAAAAAATCACCT
This sequence comes from Platyrinchus mystaceus, assembly GCA_035041135.1. Lineage (NCBI taxonomy): Eukaryota > Metazoa > Chordata > Aves > Passeriformes > Tyrannidae > Platyrinchus > Platyrinchus mystaceus. Next base: position 2,856,460 of record JAWWLV010000011.1, on the reverse strand, counting down.
CCAAAGCATTCAAACTTGTTTTATAAAGCTTAGTCTTAAAAAAGGTAGAAATCCTGTATTTTAACTTGCTCTTGGGGGAAGATGAGGATTGTATTCCAGGCTGTGCCAACACTGAACTGAGTAAATACTCCACGACTCCATTAGCCAATGACAACCCAAATTAATAATTAGCTTTGGCATAACACCAGCATGGCTGCACAGCTTTGGGGTGTCTGGATGCACGGACCAAGTCCTGTGGGAACACACCCTCCATCTAAGTACAACAGAGAAACATTCCCAGAGACAGGGAGCACTTTGTACCATTATTTAATGGATTACTGGAGCTGTAACATCCTTCAGCATCTACAGCTAATATCTGTAGGGGGATGTGTTCTTTACATTCATTTATAAGAACAAAACACGAGTCATTATGGATTTATAGACCTCTCCTCTAATTTTTGTCTGTGTTTGGGTATTCCCTAACCATGCAAGCAGAGGCTGCTGTAATATAAAAGTTGAATCAACAGGAGAATAAGGGTATTAAGAATCGTGGACTTTTGATTTTGATTCACATCCTATTTTAACTGTAGTTGTTCTCCAATGGAAATTCTACTCCCTCAATTCCATTTCCTGTGGAAATGCTGGGAGAAGAGCGATGGGAAAGCCCAGAAAAACCCATGCTATTAATTTTAGCTCTGGATGCATTCCTAGCCATGAAAGAATTAAGCAAATATGTTTTATTAATAAAATAGTAACAGTATGTGTATTTATACCTTTTATTTATTTATTTATTTATTTTAATTTCAGGAAAACGCAAAACACCATTATTTAGAAACGTGGAAAGGGAAACACAGGAATTTTTCCTCAGAGGCTGGGAAAGCTGAGGCTGTAAACTGGAATTGTAAACAGGGAGTTGAAAACCAAAACCTGACAAACAAGTTCATAATAATGACCAGGTTGACCATATATGTTGTTTTTAAGATAAAGTCAGCTGTTATTTAGCTGAGCTGTGAGTGGGCAGAGTTGCAAGTGGGTGTAACTTTATCAGAGTTAAACAAGCACTTGATCCATGAAAATTTTATGGAACATATCACCCAAATTAGCAGAGGGTTAACCTGTCTCCCAAAGTGAACAGTGGGAAGCACTGGATCCTGCTGTGCTGGGAGATGTCCTTGTTTACAAAGAGCAGTGAGAAAAGGGAAAAACCTTTTCTCTCTAAGAGCATCAGCCCCAGCTGCACCTTGGTGTGGTGGTAATTTTCTTGGTATAACAAGGTAAGAAAGGAGGGGGTTTGGGGGTGTCCAGAGAAGGCAGAGTTCAGGAAAAAAGGGTTTGAAAAACCTCTTGAAAAAACTAAAAGGAGATAAGGTTCTTCCTCTGCTTTTTTCTTTGTATGAAGCCCCTACAGATGAAGTTGAAATCCAGATTTCTGTTCCTGACCATGTGTGACCATTGCCCAGGTATGTTCCATATCCTTCAACCAGAAATAAATCACATTTGGGCTTCCCTTTAACTACATTAATTACCAAGCACTTGTGATCATGTATTAAAACCATTTGAGAGAGTAGAGAAAGAGATTATGTGGGTCTTTCCCAACAATACACTTTTTTTTTTCCCAGCTGCTGAAATCAACTTTATTGTTCCTTATCAAGGCTCCTCATGACTGCAATGACAGCAAGAGAAATAGAAGAAATAGAAAGATTAGGAATAGAAGAATCTCATAAAAACATTTAGAGAGTTGCTTGGTGATTCATGTGCCAACAATTGGTGTCTGAAATGGAGCTAATTAACATTCTCATTATGATAATCACCTTCAACATTTCCTTTTATTTTTTTCCAGGCTCTTTCCTTAACTGTCTGTCTCTGAGATAAGGAAATTATTATCAGTGTATCAGCCCAGATACATTTCAGGGGAAGAATGGCAAGAATTAATTTTGGTCTATCTGAGAGGAGTAAAATTAGGGAGCCTTCATGATGAGACTAAATCTCCAGATTATTGGATCAGATATCCTCATTTCAGGCTGCTCTGAAAGCCTAATGCTCCATTCACTTTCCAAAATGCACTTAGAAATAATCACCACTGTAAGGGAGGAAGGGGAGGAAAGTACCTGTAAATGGTCTGAGACAAAGCAATCCCTTCACAGAGGCTTTTCTGCAAAGTTAAAATATATTTTTGGTTGGGTTTTTTTTGGTAAGAGTTAATTTTATTGCTACAGTGCAATAATTTTTATAATTTATTTCAAAATTGGTATCTTTTTTTCACCCCTCATTTTTCTTTCTCTGCTGTTTAGGCCCGTGAGTCAACACTGTGATAACTCTGAAGGGATGATTGTAATGGAGGATATTGCCTGATTTTGTTTTACTGCAAACTCATTTGGGCAGCATTATCCAGGCTCTGACATGTTGATGGCTTGTCATGGATTTTGTGAAGAATTCAGGGGGAACGAAAGAAAAAAAAAAGCAATTTCAGATTTGATTAATGTTTTCCACAAATAGAAATGAATGTGACTCTTGATTTCCAAATTATCTTTGATTCTCCAGAACTGAATGACTTCCCTGCCCTCTGGAGATGGGGACTGTAATTAATGAATACAGTGTATTAAAACATTGTGTTATCCAAAATTTGGGGAGAGGAGGGAGAACAGACAAAATGGTCCCAGACAGACTTTTCACCTGTGTTAAATAATGGGAGTTCCACTTAAAAGGTTTCTGTCACGGTGTCCTTTCCCTTCCTGGTCAGTTCTGGAGTTACCTTTGGATAAAATGGCCATCAAACAATTCCACTTGTGGTGCTTGCAGTGCTCTCCAGGATCTTTTAAGCACAAGATGTCAAATTTGTTGAAGAAATCTCTGTACAATCAAGTTAAAGCCTTCAACTGAACATGACTTTCACTCTTTGTATTTACTGAGAATTCACACTTGTCTAAGTTATTTATATCCTTAATAAAAGGAATTCCTTTTCACTCTTTTCATTCTGTGGATTATTTATCCGCTGTCTAATAATTCATCAAAGCTGGAAACTGCCAGGGTTGATGGGAAGCAGTCTGGCTTTTGAGACTTTTTGTTGTGATGTCTATTTTTTTATTTTAGTTAAACATTCTCAAAGAAATTTTAAGTCTAATTCTTCTGGGCCTGTATCAGAGAAAACACCCTATACTCTTCTTTACTCTCTGTGTCACACCCTATATTCTTATTTTTCCTTCTTCCCATGGACAGACCTTAACTTTCAGGGTAACTTGAATTTTTTTTATCTATTTTTATCAGGCTGCTTTATAGCTGAGCACTCTGACTAGAAAATCTGATTCTGGGTAAAATTATTTTTAAATAAAATAATTCCTTAAATAACAATTTTTCTGTTATTACTTGGAGTAATTGGTACTTTGAGCAATAACAGGTGAATATTGCAAGAAGTGTGGTGGCTATTAGGAAAAATTTCAATTAATTCATTAAATATCTTTTTGTTTCATGTGAACTAAAGAAAATTTGTTAGCAGTGTTAGTGGATAATTCACCCCATCAAAGGGGCACAGATTCCAAGATCTCCAGCCAATGCAATCAGCTCAGGATGGAAATATCCACTTCCTTTCTTCATTTCTCAGCTCATGCACACATATGACCATGGAAAAAAAAAGCAAATTAAATTCAAATTCCATGAGCAGCCACTAAATTCAACCTTATCCTGTGGGAGCTGTGACTCTGAGGCCTCAGTGTGCCAGAGAGAAAAAGCTTCAGTGTTTTGTGTCATTTCCCAACCCACTTATCTTCCAACCCTCCCTGAGTGTTTCAGAGCCCTTGAGACAACAGCAAGAACTTCTGGTTTAGAGAATTGTATTTAATCCAATCAAGGGAGGGAAATTCCAGGGATGAAATGGGATTTTTTTTTTCCACAGGAAGGATCACATGAAATCCAGAGTGCTGATCAATAAGCAAAACACTTTGGAAGGAGCAAATACTACGTAGGTCCAAATAACAAATTTAAAGGACTCAAGCTCTGCTCATGAATATTTCATGAACTGAAGATGAAGTTAACTTTGACAAACTATTATTTTTCCATTTCTGATAATAAGCATTTTCATTTTGGGTTTCATGAGATTATTTTTTTTTTTATTCCTGAACTATAATAAAATATTTCCGTATTAAGAATTTTAGGGGAATGAATTCATTTATAATGCATGAAGAAAGGAAAAAATTACTTGCCTTTGAGTCTGAAAAATAATTTCTGATTTATTTATTTATTTATTTTGGTAGATCATTCCTCAAAATCCCTTCTCTGTGTCACTGTATCCCTGTGTGGAAATTAAATTTAATAGTTGTGGTAAATACAATATTAAGGTTTTAGTAAAAACAATCATCCTAAACTTGCAGTTTTAAAGGTTCTTTTCAAATTACCTGATTTCAGTGTTGTCTTCTAAACTGCCTGGAGTTCACAGAACAAGGCTAAAGACTCTCTCATTTCCTAATTTCTGCAACCTGATAAATTAAGTTGCCCTTTTTAACCTGTACAATTTACCAATATTTGAATTTCAGTAGGATCAATCTCTGCTGAAAATGTTTCCTTGGAACTTGATGCCATGGTAATGATGCAACAGTCCCTTTAGACATAAATTAATTTTTCAGAAATTCCTTTTTCCTGAGCTTAATAATGGTCTGACAAGCCATGGATGGTGGTGCTGAATCACCAACAAAAACTTCCATTGTAATTATTTTTCCTACTTTCCATAACTTTCTCCTTATCTCTAAGAGAGGGGAAAACTTCTCCATGTGTCCTTGTTCCATGGTGTTGTTCCCAAGCCAAGGATCTTGTGGTGGATGGAGCAGAGCAGACATCACTCTCGCTGCACACATGAAATTCGATGTATTCCTCATTTTCAAATCCCAAGATGTTCTTTTCTTTTGCTTTTATTGTGTAGATAATCTTATTTTCTTCTCCCCATTCCTAAAAAAAAAAAAAATTTAAAAAACAGATCCAAAAGGGAATAGTGGCTCCACCTGGCTACCAATAAGCTGGGGAGGAAAAGCAGATGAACCTGTTTGGAGGTGTTTGTGCCTCTACCAGTGGAGCTGTAGGTGCTGCCACAGGACAGATTACAGAGCAGTGATTTGTGTAAAGAAAGAAACCCCTTCTCCAGCGCTCCTTAGGAGTGTCTTAAAACAAAAGCTATTCACTTGAGGGCAATGAAGAGTTGTTTTCATCTCAGTTTTGCTTTGTGCTCTCCTTTGATCTAACACGGAAATCATTACAATTTATGAGATAAGGCAGCAGACAAGACCCCGAGGAGCTCTTTGTTATGTAACGCTCCATCCAATTCATTATTTTGGGACTCTCTCCCCTCAAAGAGCTTTTTCTGAAAGATCAAGTCAGTCAAAGCCACGGTGGGTTTTTCAGCTCTGCTAAAAATCTGCCGTCATTACACGCTCAGTGAATTTCCACAGCTTCTGTTCGAGTCACTGACAGCACCTGTCATTTGCCTTTTTATGTCTTAAAAGCTGCTGGTGGCAGCATAATCAAAGATGTTGAGTAAAAATATATATCCCAGAGCAGTGGCCTGTAAAACAAGCCTGGTTATATTTTAGCAAATTCTCTGTGTGTGTGTGTCATAACCTGTAGTTTTTGGGTGGTTTGTTTTTTTTTTTAACTTGTGTGTATCAACACTTTATTGCACAATCTGGTATCTGGGTGAGTTAGTAAAAGAAGTGCTGTTAAGGCAGAAAATGGAAATAAAACTTTATCCTTTGGAGGCTTTTTTTTTTTATAGAAAGAAGGGGGAAAATAACTGTTTTACAATTAAGTATTACAGCCCAAACAAGAGTCAACCATCTCTTCCAAGTCTTTAGCAAAATTCTGATGTTTCAGGGCTTATTACTTGGATTTAAATTCTCAATAGTTATAAAAGTGTCATGATTAAAGGCCCAGTGCTTTCCCTACAGCAGAAAATTACAGCTCTCCTGCAGCTGCATTTTAATCTGGGAAAACAATGTTTTTCACTTCTTGACCCTCTTCCCTATAAAATAAAATAAGCAACATTGCTTTTCATTTTTTAATCTAAAAGCTTCATTCCTTTGCTTGATTTCATTCTTAATCTTTTACTATAGGGGTGTCTTTGTATAAAGAAATAGAGGCATCTTTGGTGCCCTATGAGCACCCTGAAAGGGGAAATGGCTCATTCTTTCAGGGGACAGAGGATAACACTATGGTAAAGACTTCATAAAGATTTTCACTCTCTAAAGGTCTAAAAATACCATGTTTTGTGGTAAAAAATGCAGTGGAGGAGGGTCTGCAGGCTGGGGTGGAGGGAGCCTTGCTGGTACATGGTGGGGGCACCTCGTGCATCTGCAGGGAGCACTGGGAAAGGCTGGAAAATTTTAACAGGGAGCTTCTTTTAGACAGAAATGCAAATCTTTGGAGAGGAAAGACTCAGTGAATGAGCAGAAGGGCCAAAGCTGATGATTTGTCCCATTCTGAGTGGTCATGAGCAGGAAATGTTGGATTTATTAGGAACAAAAAAGCCTGTTGTTTTCTGCAGCACCACCATCAAGCCACCTCTCCAACATGGATTGCCTCGTGGGCTGCTTGAGCTGAAGTGGATGCACTTTTAAGAAATAAATCTTTGATAATATAATAGTTTCATGCACTGCAACAAGACCTGCAGTTTGTTGTACATCTTCTGTGAACAGCAGCCTCTGGTAATTAAATGTCATGTTCTCTGAAGCTGTGAATGTTGGGGTTTTTTTTCCCCCTCAGTTGTCACTAGATCGTTTGGACAGGAACATTCTTTGTGTTTTCATAACCAAAGGAGATTTTTATGATGAGACTTTGCTGGCAGATTTATTCCTTTCATTCAAGGGATTACTTTTATTCTTCTGGCCTGATGCAATTATGAGATGAACAGGCTGAACCTCTGCAGAATTCACTGGGTTTCCTCTTCTGTGGCTTTCCTAAATCAAATACTATAATGGGGCTATAATTTTGTTGTGTTCTCCTTCAAGACTTAAAATGTATTATGGGGTATTTTTTTAATTGCATTATGAGGTATTTTTAAATTGCATTTTACAAGTATTTTCTTAATTCAGCTGCATTATAAGGTGTGATTGGAGGGCAGTTCTAGTTCTCAGGACATCAGAAGAAGCTGCTGCCTCCTAGTCCCAAAAATCATATGTTCTGAGTCGAAATATATGTGTTCCAAACCCAGTCTGGATTTCCACCCATCAAGGCACTGCATGTTTTTATTTATTTGCTTACTTGGTTGATTCAGGGACAGTGGGAAATTGAAACCCAAACCCACTATTATCCAAAGAATTCTTACACTCAGCCATTTGGGAAACATAGTACTTCAGGGATGCAGAGCACAATAAACTTAATGGGGTAAAAAGTAGTGGTTTTCAGTCTATTCCAACGTGTTTTGATCCAGGGGAGAACAGGTGACTTTGCAGGTTATTCATCATTTGCATCATGTTTTTCCTATAGGTTTTGACAGGTTTAAAAATTCCTTTTAAAGCCTGGCTCATCAAAGCCCAGCCTGCTGGGGCTGGTGGGGGGGGGAAATGTCTGCCCATCTCAGTGACAGCCTTGGAGATGTTAATTTTTGCCACTTTATGCAGTAGTTGGAATTTGTGAATCTTTTGCGGCGTTCATAAGGGATTATAGAATATTTCTAGGAAAAAAAAAAAAAGAGAGAGAGAGAGAGAAGGAAAAGTAGGTTAGACTTGAAAGTTGTACAATATTCACAAAGGCTCAGAAAGATGCAAGCACCTGCATATTTCTAAACTGGCAGGAGATGTGAGGGTTTTGTCCTGTTTAACAGAACTAGTTGGAAAATAACTTGGGTTACACCGAACGTGAGTAAAAATGTAGATAAGAATAAAAAATGCTTTAAGAAAATCAGCAGTATCTCATTAAAAACAAAGCCAATAATATCCTTTATTCATAATCTCCTTAGACCCTGCTTTTTTTTTTTTGTGGTTAGGGTTAGTTTTTAATGATTATATTTTCTGTAAAAGGTGCTTGTAGAAATCTCAATAGGATAAGCTGTGTTTATAAGGACCATTTCCAGGGCTTTGTTGTTGCTGGGTTTGCTTTCCTTGGGATAGAGAGAGGGGAAAACCCACATTTATTTTAAATTGAGAAACATAGTTCTACTCTTCTGAGCTTCACTTTTTTTGTTATTTCATGGTAAATACTTTTAAAGATAAACAGTGGGATCTCAGCATTATTTAGGATTATCAGAAAAGATTAAATTTAGCCTAATTCTTTTGACACAGTGAAAGGTTTATCAGTGTGATTTTGGGAAAAATTACTGTAGGAGGGTTGAGAGATTTTAGAAAATGTAACTCATGGCATATTAATGGATATACATTATTTCCTATGCCAAATTAATTAATCTACCTCATCACATATAGGAATATTTAATTTGAAAACAACCATATGAAAACTTTTTTAATGTCATTGGTTTAACAATTGCAATCCAGATCATATTGGGGGGAAAACCAGAGACAGAAAAGTGTGCATTAAACAAACCTGAATTCATTCCTATACCTACTTTCCCTTAATTTTGGAGGTAGGAACCCTCTATGGAGAACGTTAAATATGAATAAGATTAAAAAAAAGGTGAAGTTGGTATGAAATAATTCTGACAGTTCTACTTGAAAAATGTCAGTCTCTTTCAACATCCCTATTTATAAATCTTGGAAATACTGTTGAACTGGAGGTTCTCATTCCAATATGCAAGGAGAATGTGCCAGAGGTGGATTTTTCCTTCCCCTAAAAGTGAGTGGAGCTCCCCTGTGCTCCCTGCTGAGGTGCACACGTTTTCCAGCTCCTGCTTCTGAGGAGTGAGAAGAAACCCAAATTTGCCCTGAGACAGTTCTTACGTCTTCAGAGCAGTGAATAATTGATGAGAGCCCCACTCTCAACTCACAAAGGGAGTACAATTGTTTGAAGGGAAGGAACTCCTGGGTTTAAGACACCGTGGTCATAGAAATGCAGGAAGAAGAAATAAATGAGTAGAAGCTCAGGGAGTCCCCTCTTAATAAAGAACAGGGTGGTCTGCAGGGAACAGGAGCTGCCAGGCCTTGCTGAAGGGCAGAGCTGCCCTCGTGGAACACAGGAGACATGTGAAGATCCACATTAGGGATGGTGATGTGATGCAGAGCCGTCTTCGGCAGGAGGAAGAACTCTCTGATTGTCCTGGACAACTTGGTTGCAAATATTTCTTTGAATGGCTGAGCCCTCTCTGACATGACATGACAGGACAGGACAGACCTTGGCACCCTGTTCTTGTCCTCTTGCTGCTGTTTGGTTCAGAAATAGCAATGCTTTATTCCAGGTTCCACCTGATTCCTTGATTCTGTTACAGTGCTGAAGATAAATCAATCCTACCAGAGGGTGTGTGGTTTATATAGAAGGGGTTGCAAACCAAGTCTGAGAGGGAGAAAGTAGAATTTTAGTCCCTACAGCATCCAGCATGAGGCTCGAGGCTCAAGGGAAGGGGCACTCAGGTGGCTGAGAGTTTGTGGTAGTAGTTTCTTTACAAACAGGATGAAAAGCACAAATTGAATCCTTTTCCAGTGAGACACTACAGGTATTTCCACTGTTTAGTGGAAGCTTCTGATCAATAATTCCAAGTGGCTCACACCCCTCTAATAGAGTAATCCTTCCCTGGGCACCAGCCATCACTAAGACCATTGAAAATGTGTTGCTTTTCACCATATACTCCCTTAATAGAAATATTTAAAACATAATGCTTTAAAACCCAAGCTCTTCACTCCTTAATTTGGCAGTTTGCAAAACATGGCACTGGGGGGAGAATCTGGCAGCACAATTGTCAGAGCATCTCTATCAACACAGGGATGGAAAACAAACTCCCTGGCAGCAGTGGGTACCCACTCCCTCCCTCTTCCTCCTGTGGAGTGCTTTTTTAGCCTAAACTGTTTGTGTGATTAGAAGGGGGAATGTGAGATTAGAACTGTCTTACAAAAAAAGAAAAGACCTTTAAATGCAGTTAATGCCTCTGCAAAATATTTTTTTTTCATATTGCTCTTAAAAAAAAAAAAAAATCAGCAACCTGCCATCTGGAAATAACTTATAATAGTTGGGAGTGTGAATGACAAAGGAATTAAATGTAAAAAAAAATTAAATGTAAAGAAAAATTATTGTTTCTGCATGAAAAGTTAAGCTTTAACCACTTCCACAACCATCATTGCTGTGTTGCAGGTCTTTAAAGGAGAGACTAAATGAAAAGGAACACAACTGAAATAAGATTAGGTTGCTCATGGCTGCACAAGCAGTTTATGTGCATTCCTGTGCTAATTATAATGTTTCTTTTAATGCCATTTATTTGCATATCTTTTGGTGTATTATACAGCTTTCAAATTCTTAGCAGGCATTTGGAAACTATTATACATTATTACTTCCTTAAAATCATAACACTTAAATCAGGTCACCCAGCTGTTTAGCATCTGATAACAAGATTAGAGGGATAGATTATACTCACTGTAAGACTGCAAATACCTATTAATCTGGGAGTCTTTGGAAGTTAATCTAAATGATATTTTTCTTCTGAGAATGTTATAAACAGTGGAAAATACATTCATAATTTGCAACGGGTATTTTAGGCTCTCAGGTACATTATTCTTTTTGAATACTAATCTTTTCAGCCCTTGCTGTAATTATTCCAACTTCACACAGTAGATAGTTAATACTCCAAGTTTCTGCTATTTAGTATGTTGGAGCTGTCCCCGTTTTCATTAATTCCATCAATCAAACTTAACTCTCCTCCACCTCTAAGAAGTAATTATAATTATTTTTATGACCATATATATGCTAATGAAAGAACTATTTCATGACATATTAATTAATTCTCAAAATGCTTATGGACTCAACACTGACATTGTCTTGGAATGACTAGTGCAGAGAAAAAAGGCAAATTATAAAGTTATGGCTAATTGGAATAAAGCAGGAGATACTGGCAAACACAATTGGAGCCATCTTGGTTTGGTAATTCATTTGGCTTCTAATTCTCCTTTGTGTAATTATAAATGTAAATGTTTTTGATTTCAAGGCAGTGTAAATCTACATTTTGCGAAAACTTTGACACATGGATATTTTTCAAAATTTTTACTTTTCCATATCTTCTCTCTCCTTTTTCTTTTTTTTTTTGTTTCTGAAATTTGTTGGTAAAATCTGGTTCCCACCCCTGCCTTCATGTGAAAAAACAAGGGAGCAAACTCTGAAAATGACAAAACACTTTCATGTAAATAAAAATAATATAATAAATAGAACAAATTGGTAAATAGAAACGATTCTGACTTCCAAATGTGTCTTAAGCCATTTCAATGCCCAGAGCAGAAATTGCTGAAGTAATTTAGGAGTACGCTGGGAGTCAATAAAACCTGTGTTTGGAAATCAATGGGATATTTTTGAAAACAAAATGAGTGGGGGGGAAAGCTTCCAAATTTTTGATTTGGCTTGAGCTTCCTGCTTTGTTTCATTTCTGAATCTCAGCCATAAGCACAGAGTAAAATTAATGTTGTTTGATATCTTGGAGTCGTAACTGACCATCTGGTAATATGGGAGTCATTTGGGATGGTGTTGTGGGAGGTGATTTATTGAGGACTTGGCTTTTTGGAGAACTGCAGGGAGGTGGAAGGGGAAGGCACATCCTGGTGCTTGATGGTCTGTGGCCGCATAGAAAGGCCTAAACAGAAGAAAAGTGTCCCTGCCTGTGGTGGGATGTTGGAACCAGGTGGTCTCTGAGGTCCATTTCAACCTAAACCACTCTCTGGTTGTACGAAATTAGTGCATAGGCTGCATCTTTTATCACTTTTTGATCGACATCCCAAGGGATTTGACTGACCCAGCCTGGGAAGGGTCTCAGAACCTCCACGTCCCTCCCTTCGATCGCACCACGCGGTGCCAAAGGAGCGGCTGACTCGAGCCGGTCCTTTGACTCAGCTTAGATTAAACTCTTCAGATCTCTTTGCTTTTTCACCTAGGCCTGACCTCCCCTTTCCTGCTCTGAATTCCTGCAGTCTCCCCTGACACATCAGTGTCTGAGGCAGCAGAGCCGTTCCTGCCATGAGCCCGGGGGGAACTTCAGAGCGCAGGGATTTGACAAATATTTGCTTTATAATGGCAAACAAGGGAGAACATTAAAGACATGAAATATGTGCCAGCATTGGCACAAGCACCTTTCAAGCGAAGAGTCTTGCAGAACTAACAATGTCATTTCCTTTTCTACTCATCATTAGCAATTCCTTTGTCAGCACATATTGTGCTCATTGGTCCTTTCCTGTCAAAACGGTGTTCAGGCATTTGTGGGGCACTGGAGTTCTTGCTCTTATGCATGAAAAGCTCTAAAAAGGGATGGCAAACTGTTATGGCTTGGAGGAGGGCAGGAAAAATCCAGGTGTTTGTTCCTGCAGGGCAGTGAGTAGAGGCTGAATGTTGGCCTTGCCCCGTGGTGACACATCTGGGAGACCCTGTTGGGGACACAAATTTGTGTCTGTGCTGGGGTTGAGTCCCAAACACACAAGTTTCATCCCTTCCTGCCCAAGTGTTGGCATGTTCAAACATCTTTGCCCCCTCACCCCTTTCAGCACTGATGACCCTCCTGCAGAAATAAAATCCTGCTGTTCTTACTGTCCCATCTTTACATCTCAAGGAAACATCTTTACATCTCCAGGAGAGTCACATTTGATGGGTTTGTTTTCTTTTGCCCCTGTGTGTGATGTGAGGTTTTTAAGAGCTCTTTTTGGTGTCACCTCCTCTGAGGGTGACAGGCAGAAGTGCTGCAGGTTGGAGCACGTCTTGGCTGCTTTATTTCCCTTCTATTCTGTCTAAATTAATTTCTACTTTCTCCCCTTACACATGATTTTTAACTGAAAAGGAGCCCTTGACCTTTTTTCCAGGGGCAGTTTCTTGGATCAATGAAAGGGTATAAGTATCTCCTTGGAAATTCTGCACAGTTGCCTGAAAATTGAAATGAGTTTCATAGTCCTGGACCTCAATCTTATAGGAATATTTTTTTTTTGTCAATAATTATTTCTAACCTAATGAAGTTCCTAAAGGGAAAGCTAATTTAGAAGATCCAAAGTTTGTGCCCAGATGCACATTGTTATACCATGTTCTGGAACTTTCTTTGAGGTATTCAGTACATGTTGCCAAATTATGAAAAAAACCCCCTAAAATAAAGTAAATGAAAAGGTATAGGTGGAAGTTTACAGATTCCATGCACTGGAACTTATGGTGGGTTTTTTTGGTTGTGGTTTTTGTTGTTTGTTTGTTTTATTTTGGTGGGGTTTTTTTCTTTGTTTTGTGTTTTGGGGTTTTTTTTTGTGGTTTGGTTTGGGGTTTTTTTTGGTGTCTCTATGTTTTTGTTTTGGGGTTTTTTTTGTTTGTTTTTTTTGTTTTGTTTTGTTTGCTTTTTTTTTAATTTGGTCACACAAAAGTATCGGGGCAATAATGAGATATATTTAATTTCTGTGCTTTTTATATACTTCTTAAGTCTTCTCATATCCTCTGTAAAAGTGATTGAGCAACTCAATTGGAAAGCAATTGGTTTTGAAGTAGATATATTAAAGAAGAAGAAAAGAAGCAGATATGATTTTTTTTAGGTATAGAGCATTAGGAGGCATTGTGGGTTTTCCCATTAGACTGTAGAAGTGTCTGGTGGTGTTTGTGACTTTCTCCACAGGACCTGGATTGAAGTTCTCTCACACAAATGGCTCTGCTCTCCTTTCCCACCGAGGCTGCAAACACAGAACCAATTTCCTTTGACCCTGATGACTTAAACCCACCCAGAACACCCCAGGATTGTCTGGATCATCCAGGAATTTTCCCTGGTGGCACCACAAGGAGCAGCTCAGTCAGCAGGGCAGTTCAGCCAAACTGTCCCTAAACCAAACTATCTCAAATACAATGTCAATAATCATTTCATCCTGGTTTGTACAGTGGCTGTTTTTTAATCCCCACGAGTGAAACCTTTCCCTTTTTATTTTCTAAGGACAATTAATTTTGTGAAGTTCAATATTTTTCTTTTAGAATCACTGTGGGGATAAACACCAGTTTTTCTCTAGTTCTCAATAGCTGCTGCTTTTATTAAAAGAACCATGAAATAAAAAAAAAATCTTGCTGTTTTTATTGACTGATACTTGGGGTGTTTTTTATGAAGGCAGTAGAGAAAAAAATCAGCAGCAGTTTTTCAGGTGAACATTTTGTGTGGGATTACCTTTCACCACATGGTTTGTGTTTTAGCAGAAGACAAATTTCCAGTGTTTTGATCCAAAATTGTGTCAAACCAGATCAGAGTTTTTTTGATTTTGGAAATGCAGACCAGACATCCAGACCCTGGAGACTCAGATCAGTTAAAAAATGACTGGTAATATACAAAAACTGGGCATAAATAACCCCACAAACAACCCATGTTCCTTTTTTAACAACTGATCTAAACCATGTTACATTAAATGCATTAATTTCTGCAAAATCTGTGGTATTAAAAAATGTAAATGAAAGTTTTAATGCAAGGAAACAAATTTCTTTTAATGTAGTCTAGGAGCTTCTGCTTCCTGAGAATCAAATTGCATGTAGATGTGATTGAGACTTTGGAAAAAAAGAGACATTCATATACAGATAAATGATATTTAATGGCTTTGAGTGGAGGATCAGTTTACACCTTGAAGAATTATGCAAATTTCTGCCTAAATTTGATACTGCTGTGTATGATATACACAGTATACAAAGCACACCAAGTAAAACCACTTTGAAAACCTATTAGAAAATACAAAGGTTAAGCAGGTACAATAAATAACATCCAAGTGATAACAGAGTAATTGATGCCACAACTGCAGGGATATGTGCAGGGGATTATAATTAAATTGCTGAGAATTGCAGTGCAGGTGGCAAGAGCTGCTGATGGACTCAGTGCTGCAGAACCCGCTCAGACTCATAAACATCCACAACTGTTTGTAACCAGAAAAATCTGCCCCCATAAAACTAATTGTGTGTTCAGCACCTCGGGCTGTAAATGTGTGAATAGGTTGGTATTTTTCTGGCATATTTTGGTTCCTCAGGCTGTTAAGTGGTGAAGCTCTGGAAGGTGTCTCAGAGATTAATGTTCTTCGAACCAGCCCTTGTGCCGTGTTTATTGGAGATGGGGTTTAAACTTGAGTTCAGAGTCCTGTGTTCTGGTGGAAGGACTTACAAGTGTTTCTATCTGAGCATTCCTTCTCCACCCACCCCATCCCCTGGTTTTACAGGAATAATTCCCTGCCAGGAGTTGAAGTCAAAAGAATTGTTTCCAGAGGTGAGTTTTAGGGTGGAAAGAAGTTCCTCTTAATTTCACCCTTAACTTCATCCCCGTGACCTGACCCTGCAGTCCAAATTCACGAAGCAACATTTATGCTTGAATTTTTGCCAGATCTCATTATTTAAAATGTTCTTCTTTCTGCTTGTCTTCTCCATT
The DNA here is from genome assembly GCA_035041135.1 of Platyrinchus mystaceus. Lineage (NCBI taxonomy): Eukaryota > Metazoa > Chordata > Aves > Passeriformes > Tyrannidae > Platyrinchus > Platyrinchus mystaceus. Next base: position 2,841,024 of record JAWWLV010000011.1, on the reverse strand, counting down.
TCCTTATAATATTTTGGGGAAAAAAATCCCTTATTTTTCTTTGTGATGTTTTCTAGATAACTTCTCCTTTATTGTTTTCTGCTTTTTAATGAAGGAAAAACTGTCCCTGAAACTATTTCCAGAGGAAGGGACTGCTTATATTCAGAAGAAAAGCTTTTTAAAAATATCTTTTCTTGGCTGCTTATAAGTCTTTATCAGCACTTAAGTCCAGCAATCAAATAAGAACAGTTAAAACAGTTCAAGAAAAAAAAAAAAAATTGGCTCTCCAGCAACCTCAGTAGCTTTAATGATCTGGTAAAAGACCAAACAAATAGACATAATTATCATAAAAATGCTATTACATAGCTCGTCTCATTTGAATTGTTTATGGGATAAAAATTAAAGTACTTAAACCCATCAGAGGTTTCCTTTGCTTTCAGAGTCTGTCCTTTCCCACTGAGCTCAGTGAAGCCATTAAAGCTCTTACCCTGGGAAGGCCTTGGATAATGAAATCCAGACTGTCTCTTACTTGAGGAAAATGTCTCAGTTCACTGATTTCCTGTCTCTGTTCCAGTCCCAGCTGGCAGCACTGGAGTGTCAGAGTTTTGGGGGTACATCTGTCCATCCCCAGATATTCCTCATTGTCATGCCCAGGTCTCC
>JAWWLV010000011.1:2807013-2839176 GCA_035041135.1 Platyrinchus mystaceus | reverse complement strand
GCAGCACTGGAGTGTCAGAGTTTTGGGGGTACATCTGTCCATCCCCAGATATTCCTCATTGTCATGCCCAGGTCTCCCAAAGTCTGTGGTAATAAGGTAGTTTAGACTTTAGGTGGGAATAACAAAGTCTCAGTTCCTTATTTTCGATGTAAAAAATAATCCTGGGTGATAAAAAAATAAATAAACTCTGAAATAATTTCTTTCAGCTCTACTTGTTGGAGTAAGGCTTTGCTTTGTAACCTGTGCTGCACCTTGGGGTGTACTTAAGGCTTTTCACTCAACTTTGCCCTGTAAGTATTTCTGTACTACCTATAAACAGCAAAATATTTCTTAAAATATCTATTTGTGCTCTAATACATACAAGGATTAACCAATTTCCCTTTTCCCAGTACTTACATGTTAAATATGTGCTCATAGGGCAGAGATAATTTAAAACGAGTAAATATTTGGGTGGGTTTGTTTGGTTTTTTTTAGGTTTTTGGCGAATGTTTTAATGTTTGTTTCTCCTGTTTGTGTTTTGAGTGGGTTTTGTTGTTGGGGTTTTTTACCTTTTTTTAATATAAACCTTTGGGAAGCCTCTAAAGCAAAGAACTTTGTAGTCAATCTTTATTCCTGCCGCACGTTTGCTGCCACAGACCGACGCTCTCACACAGCTTTAAGGACAGCATTCCTTCTGCCAGAGTGATTGATTTACCCTATAAATCAGTTCCCACATAAAATTCACAAGGAACAAGTGATAGGTCATGAAGCAATGAACTGATGGTGAGAATTTGCTTCCTGGCTTGTGTTTCTCCCTCTCTAATTCTAGTTTTAACCATTTTCATGCCTCCCTTTAAAGACTTCATTTCAATCTCTGAGCGTGTCTGAATTTGGACTGAATGAGTCTAAGGAAGCAAAGGGGGAACAAAACCCAGGGAATCCTTGTAGGCTGGAAGTCCCTGGTGCTTTTTATTGCCCCTGGAATAAATAAAAATATTTACTCTCTGTTTCCTGGCTGCAGCTTTTATGCAGAACTTATTGAGAAGAAAACCCTAGTTGGATGCACTAATGAAGTAACATTTGCTGCTACTGAGTTTAGGGGTGGGAAAAATCAATAATTGCTACCTTGAATCTGTGAGTTAGAGAGGACTCAAGGAAAATGTGAATTGCTGCTGTAAGTAAGACTATATGGCACATAAATTGATTTAATGTGTGTTGAAAGGTAAAATAAATATAGTTGTCACTTTTTAACAGAAACAGATGGGCTCAGTAATCAGGAATCAAACACACCTGCCCAAACCTTCTTGTTCAAAGACCTTGTAGAACTCTAGAGCTGTGAGGGACCTGTAACTTCCTCTACACAGGTTTTGTAGGAAACACAGAATTTTTGGGAGCTGATGACCAGAAACCTTAGTTTTGAAAGTCGTAGCAACTAATGGGTGTAAAACAGATAAATTGTTTCACAGAATGAAATGAAAATAGGTTTTGATATTCTGGTGAAAACACATTGTGGTCTGGGTGGGGTTAAATATTCCTTTTTCTTAATGAATATTTGACATAAATGGCTTTGAAATTTGGCATAATTTGGTAGGCTGAGGTGTGGGTACTTAAAATGCTTTAAAACCAGGGACTGGGCTGTTATATCAAGCAAGAGAGATGCATGGCTAGATTTCCACCCTTCAGTACTGATGATGATGATGATGATGATGATGATGATTCAAGGATGGTGGGTTTTGAGGGTCTCTCTTCTCTTTCTCTGTCCTGTTCCTTTGTATCTCTCCTGCCCTGAGATCCATTGCATCCTATCTTTCCCAATTAATTCTCAGAAGTGCAGCAGAATGAGGAAATAATCTGGGGGAGGAGGCAGCTCTGTGGAGGAAGGAGGTGCTGGATTATTATTAGCAAAAGACCTGCAGAGAGAACTCCTGTTCGAGGACAGTCGGTGACATTCTGAACAGACCTTGCATGACAAATCACTTGAATGCTGAGAAAAAAAATGAATCCAAAAAATCTTTTACATCCTGCAAGGATGTCACCAACTGTCAGGGACACGCAAGTGGATTTTCCTTTTTTTTTTTTTAAGTCTTGCCAAAAGAGCTTTTGGGAACAGGGTTCCATTTGCACCAGGCTCTGCACAAATGGATAATCTCTCCATGGAAGGATTTGCAGTATAAATAGACTAGAGGATGTCTGATGGTTCCCAGATCACAAGTGGCAGAAGACGTTACTGCCGAGGTTTGAGGGATTGCGGTTTGTCTGATTCCGGGTGAAGCGAGCAGGGTTTTAACTGGAGAGAAGCAAAAAGGTGACAAAGGGCACAGGGAGGGTGACAGGGTGAGAGGAGAGGGAAAAAGGCGTTGGGTAAGGCGAGGATGTACTTCCTCACTTGTGGTAGGATGGATTTAGCATAAGCATGAGCAGAAATAGGGAGGTGAGAGAGATTTCCATGGAGTCTGTCACCATCAGAGTGACGGGGAGCTGGGTTGGCAGCAGCAGCCAGAGCTGCCTGCAAGAAGAGGAGTGGCTGGATTTTACTGAAACTTAGTGAAAGCAGAAGAGAAAGGAACAGTAATATTGGAAAATTAGCATTTTGCTTTCTTTGATCTTTGTGCCTCTACCCACAGCAACACATTTTATCATTACATCCTTGTCTCCCCTGCAGATTTCACTGCCTTGACAAACACAATAGAAGATTTTTCCCCCCCCTTGTTTATTTGTTCTAAAGAGTTTCAGCTGTAAGACCAAATGCTACTTTGAGTTCAAACTTTAGGTGACTGTTATTATTTTGGCTCTCATGGTGGGAAGATGAAAGGAGCTGAGAGGACAAAGTGCTGCAGATTGAGATGGAAAGTGTCTCCCAAGGCAGTTTTCCAGCCTCTCCAAATTGATTCTGATTGATTAAGTGTAGGAAGAAGATATTAACCTTAAGTTTTCTTCAGTGATTCACTAAAATAATACCAGGTATTGTATAGGATACACTTGGGCACATATCCTGTAAATACATGGAACAGGCACTATTGAAGAGGGAAACAATGGAAAACATTAGATGAAGAAACAGGAATATAAAATGATGAATTTGAATCAGGTTTGGTTCTAGGAGGAGCTGAATGGCATAGCCATGAATTACAAGGTCACTGAAGACCCAAACTAATCTAAAAATTATTTTTTTTCTCTCCTTTAAATGAAGAAACCAAAAGACCTAATTTTGCTAAAAAATGCTTCGTCTTGTGATCTGAAATAATTTTCTCAGTTAGTCGTCATTGCTCACAATGCAAGATAATGTATTTGGGCTCAAGTTGGAATTTAGTGGTGCACTTGTTCCATCTCAGATGAGAATTTTGTGTTAGCTGAGATTTATGTGCTTTTGGATTTATCTTTGAGTTTGTTTTTAACTTGTGCCAGATATATCTAAAGTGCCAGGTCAGCAAACTTCTGATTGCCTCACTAAACCAAAGAATTGGGTTATAAGAAGCATCATCCTTTGAATACCAATGAATTAATAGGGAGAAAAAAAAAGGGGAAAAGAAAAAAGAAAAAATGGACTTGAGAGGCTTGAACTGGTTTAAACATGAAATCAAAACAAAATCAAGAAGTCCCAAACAATGTGGACTATTCTTCTGGATTGTGGGCAAACCTCCTGGAAGCCAAAAGTCCCATAACTCAGTCCCAGGTGAGTTATTTTCCTGTGCTTAGCTGAGCATCTGGCTGATAACTTTTCCTATCAGGGAATGCATCATTTTCTTTAAGTTCAGGGAGTTTTGCAATCATTTGTTAGGGATTGGTGTTCCATCTTTTCAATGCCAGAGATGTTCAGAGTTTGCATAATATCTGACAGCAACTTTCTTATCTTCAAGACGTGGAGAAATGAGAGTTAGTGATTATGGAAGATAAATATAGGCAGTAATGATCAGTGAAAGGGATTGATAAATGGGGTGGGGAATGAGAACAAATCTGAGGCACGAAAAGGCAGAAACAAATGCTTAAATTTAGAGTTCTGTCCTCAAAAAGTCCCCGCCTGTCAAATATGCTGTAATAAATGATGAAAACTTTGGCATTTGATATTTCCCAGCGACAGCCATGACATTCCTGAGATGTATGTTGAGAAGTCTTTGCCCACAGCAGGTCTGTCCAGCATGTGCAGCCTCTCCAGAAAACAGGCAGGGAACTTAAAGATGTTTTGGAGGTCGATAGTTTGGGTTGGTCTCTGGGACAGGGTGAAATCCTGCCTGTTTTGTGACACAGGGGGTTTCAGTGCCAGTGGTGTCACTTGGTTACAGGCAGACAAAATAGTTTTAGGTGGTTGAACATTTATTTCAGGCCATTAACAGTTCAAAGTCAACAATTTACATGGGGAACTCCAAAACTGGATCTCCCTCTCCTGACATCAGTGACAGAAGTCCTGTGGATTTCCATGGAGCTGCACTTCATCCACGTGCTCCTGGTGCCTTTTCCTGCTGTGCTTGAGCTGAGAAAAAACCCAAATATTTCATTTTTCTCCTTAGAGCTTTTCATTTCATAATTATTATAAAACCAATATGAAGACAAGTTGGCTGCTCATGGCCTCACACCCCAACTCACCAGGCTACTCATTTTTATTCCTAATTCCTTGTATTTATTAATCTACACCTGCCTTTTTCTTTTTTCTTTTTTTTTCTTTTTTTTTTGTGTATTTGGAGACTAAAAACTTTATTTGAATTATAAAATCACAAAAATCAAGAAGATCTCTAAGATCAACAAGTCCAACCATCAACCCAGCACTTCCAGGTCCACCATTAAACTGTGTCCCAAATCACCACCTCTACAGAGGTTTTGAATGATTCCAGGGATGGTGATTCCACAACTGCCCTGGGCAGAACACCTCAGGGAACTGGGATTGTGCATCACCTGGCACAGTGGATTCCATCTAGAGAAAAATCTTCTAGATGTTGAAATATTAAAAAAAAAAAAAAAAGATAAATAGATGAATTTTTCATTAAGGCCTTGGAATTTGAAAATAACAATGAGCTAAAACAGAATAACCCATTGTTATGGTTGTTCTTTTTCTCTCGGGATTTTATAGAAGAAAAATAACGAAAAGGTCAGAAAAATTTCACGTGTCCCAAGATGGTACTGGATGGATCCCATATTTATTTTTCGAGGTACAATATTTAAATGTCAAGCGTCCCCAGGAGAAATAAATTATTCATCATAATTAGAAAATGTAATTTTTTTTTTTTTTAAATCATTTATTGGTGACTAAGCAGCATATTCAGTGAGAATGTTTCTTCTTTTGTACAATAGCTGTGTACTTTGAGATAATGTTCTAATTACCTAATTGCAGCTATTGTATCGAACTGGAGGTTGAGATCCAAAGTGTCATGGCAACTGGCAGGAAAGCTCTGCAAGCCTCTGCTTTCTCAGTAGAGTCTCAAAAATAGCTCTTTATTATAGGAAATAAGGAGGCAAATCTTCTTAACAAGATAAAGCTTGAACCAAGAAAGAATTTTCCCCTTTGCACTTGATGGTAAAGCATAAATTAAGCATTTCTGCTTCAATTTAATTAGCATAAGCCATCATAATAATGTACCCATAAGTGTTTGCTTTTCCAGTCTAGAGCAAACCTCGTGTGCTCAAGAGATTTACTGTAAATCATGGAATATTAATTTCTTGGATTTTATTGAAGAACATTTTACACAGTCAGCTTAGGAGAGAGAGAGAACAATCATTTTCTTTCCTGTGCAGGAAAGATCTTATTTAATACTGTGATATTAACTAAAAGGAACTCCATGAAATGCTGCTCCAGTTTTATGATCTTGTTAAACTCTGGAGACTTTTGGGAGTGGGAATTTCATAAAATAGGAAGAGTATATTTTAAATATGTCTGACTCTGAATGTCTGATAGTATTATATCTCTCTGTTCACTGCAACTCATGTGATCTCTCATTAACAGTTGTAATGCTAATTAGGAAGCTGCTTCTCACTTTAATTCATAGAAATGTATGATTCCATTCAGGCTGAGTAATGACTGTAGAACTGCCATAAATTCAGAAGAGAGCTTGGCACGAATAAAGATCCCAGTTCAAGTCCAATAAATTTTATAAGTTTAAAATGTAATGGATTAGAGTTTACTTGCACATTGGTGCTCTGGTGATATAATCAAAGCAAAGGTTGTTACTGTTGTGCCAGTTCCCATAAATTAGCAATCCTGTCGAATCTATGCAGCTCATCCTCCACATCTGGGTTTTGTTGTTTGGTTGTGATTTTTTGTTGTTGATTTTTTGTTTGTTTTTTGGGGGGATTTGTTGTTTGTTATCCCCCTGAGTAGTAAAGTTCATCCGTATTGGGCACAATTTCAACTGACTACTTATGTCTGGTTTTTTTCTGGAGATCCCATAATAATGTCCCATCAAATTAAAGTTTCATGAGCTTTTTTATACTCTGTCATTAACTGATTTGGGAAACAAATATTTACGAGGTCCATTTGGTTTCCATATGTTTGCCTGGGAATTGGGGCAGCTGGGAGAAACCTCCTGCCAGGACCACTGGTGCTGTCCAGGAATGATTCCCTTCTGCTCCCAACACGGCCCTGATGGCACTTGGGGCTGGACCTTAAGTGGTTACTGGAATTTTCTGCTTCCAAACTTCCCCTTTCCATGTATTCCACTTCCCAATGTATCTAATATTCTTTCCACAGAGAAAAGCCTTCACAAAAATATGTCCTTTACCTGTGGGTTTGCACTGAGCAGCTGGAAAACACGGACCTGGAAAAGAAATGCCAAAATCTAGAATCTTTCCTTCCCTCCCCTAAAATCCAGCCCAAAATAGCAATTAATGGGAAAAGCTAACACTGGTGTTGGCTTCCTAGAAAACACAAGATGATAAAACTATAAGTGATTGTCCCTTAAATTCTGGAAATATATTAATTCCATAGGCAGGAGGAGGTAGTGCCTGTTATTGTGGTAGGTTTTGGTAAAGTAAGGGCCAAACATTTACCCTGGTGTTACAATAGTTCACAAAATGCATATTTGCAAGGCTGTTGGTGATGGCATTTCATACTCAACTGTTTGATGTGCTGAAACACCACTTGCATAAACGAGTTGGAGACTTGAACTTCCATCTCTGCCATCGGGACGCACAAATGTAACCTGTCCGTGGAATTTTGTGGCCATAAACTTTTATAACTGCAAAGGGAAAGCTGGTCAGGAGGTAAATCCAACTGCAGTAGGAATGCAGAAGTGATGACCAGTGCACCACACTGCCTGGCTGATTGCACTTAATTTCCTTTGTGAGACTTTAGGCAGTTAAAGCAAATCCCAGACTGAGAAGCCGCTGCTGCTCTCACTGCTGGAATTCTGGAACGCCAGTTCTGCCTTTTATGAGCTCCCATATAAATCTCGACGAATCCACCATGAATAAAATGAATTGCAGTCTCCAAAGTTCTCTCATTTTGCTTTCTATTGAACCGGTACCTGTTTCTAAACTCTTTTTTTATTCTCTTGTACCTAAGTGAAAATGCTTTCTCGAAACAGTTTTAACTGCTTAAACAAATATATCACGGAGATTAAGGATTCAATTTAAAAGTAATCAAATACTCATTTTTCTTACGAATATTTAGACCAGTGACTTACCAGAGCTCACATCTGAATCTGTCAAATTCTGGGTTTGTTTTTCTTGAGTCAAGGACCATCAATTTCTCCTGTTTCTGTTCCTACACAGGATTTTTTTTCATGCTCTGGCTGTCCATTATAATCCAGAAACATCTGTTGCAGCTGCTCTGAGCAGGAACAGAACCCAAGGTCTCTGAGTCAGGAGCAGCAGGAAAACTGATCAATCCCTCAAACTTCTCCATCCCTTTGCAGCCCTCAAAAGCAAGTGGAAATTCAGACAGAGAGGGAGGCCCAGATAGAGCATTTTCCCTCTAGAGAAGGCAGAAGAGATTCAAAACTAAGTTGTGCTGCAAAGCTGACGTCACAATTTGTCACATCTGATGCCCTCAAGCCACAGTGAGCTCCTTCCAGTTTGCAACTGGAGCTTTTCCTTCTCTTTATCCTGAGACATATTTTTTTTTTCAGTAACAACAAACCACGCGATGCAAACGGGTGAAATTTGAAATTTGTTCCTTTACTGCAGCGGAAACTTTTATTTATTTATTTATTTATAAATCCCCACCCTCTTTGCCAGTGGGGGTTACTGGATCCTCAGTTCCTCTGCTGTTCCTACATGTGTTGAAGGATTGCTTTGTCTCCAGCTGCTGGGAGCTCTTTTCTTCCTAACAAATGTCAAGAGCTGTTTTGCTAATTCCTCTCCTACGTGTCATCCCTCCTCATTAATTCTCCCAATGACAATGACATCTTTTCCAGAGACACTTTCCCCCCCAAGCTGTCACCTTATTTATTTCTTCCTCTGCCTTGCCTTGAGGAACATGATAAACTTGAAGGCAGTGCAGAAGGTTTCTTGATTTGTTAAGGTTTCTTGGTAGAGTTGTGTGAGTCTGGCCAGAGCAGCTACAAATCTCTCTCTTATTATTTTTTTTTCTTTAAATAAAGCTATTTTTTCTTAAACATACATATAACACTACAATGATTGAATAAAATTATTTTGTTAAAATAAAATTAATTTCTTTTATAGGGTCCTTTCCAACTATCCAGTCTGACCTCTAAGTAGAGACCAAGAGCTTTGACTCAACACTGCAGAGCTGGTCTATCAGGAAAATACCTGATGTTGACTTAAAGAATTCCAGTGATGAGAAGCCTTTAACACCCCTACATTAACAAGTAATAAATGCTGCTGTTGAGGCTGAATAACTTTAAATCCTCCTCCTCCAAACTGTAGAGTTTTGTAGAAATATTTTTATTAGATTTTTCCACGGAGTTTCCGTTAAGGTGAACATTTCTTCTCTTTCTAGATCTCACCCTGTAATAATTTCTCCTGTTATGAGAATTTCTGCTGGTTTTAATCTTTTCTATTGCTCTGTTCCCTCTCAGAGGAAACACAGTTTTTCTCTGGCAATGTTGCTCCCTTACTTACTCACCTTTCTTTAAATAAACATTTGCTTTTCACTTCTTCTTTCATGAGGTGGTCCTTGTAAGAGGAATGAACACTATAAAGCAAGACAATAAAAATTAATGCATGTTCAATCTTCTTCAAAGGTCAGGAAGGATCCAATAAAAGCTGATGGGAGCCTGGTGTGTGATTTACCTGTCTGGAAAATCCTGGCCACAGGCATTATTATTATCTATTAAGAAGCAGTAACATGAGTCAGATCCTTTCCACCACACAGGAAGATTTTTGCCAACCCAAAGACCACAGGAAAAAAAAAAAAAAAGCATTTAGTAGAAGAAAATAAACCCCAGAAGTATCTCAAGTCTTATCTTGGAGCCTGTGAGTCAGAGACAACAAAAGCTCTGAACATAGAATGATTTGTACTGGATGGGAAATAATTCTGCTTAATGAAACATCAAAAAAAAAATAGAAGGAGATATGGACTTCAGAGTATTTGAATAGATACTTTTATAAGAAATAAAATTTATGTACTACAAGGGAAGTTATGAATACAATAAGGAGGAGGCAGCAGTTGGAAGAACAAATAATGGTTAAAGCAAAATAAGAGAAAGCATGAAAATAAATACGTAGCAGGTGTGCAAAGGTTTATCATATGTTCTTATCTCCTCCATTAGTACTAGAAATACTGCCAAATCTCCAGAAATGTATTTAAATAATTATTCACGCAAAATTATAACTTCTAAAAAAGATGTTGGTTTGCACATCCATTTCAATCAGTTTTCAGTGTTGTTTAAATGTCGCTTGTTGCCATAATTTTTTTTTAAATATTTAATTATTTTTTCAGGAGATGCTTGTTGCTGTATCACTCAATCAAAGATCATACCAGGCAAGAAAGGATTTCTTTAAATCCTCGGTGTCTGCTTTGCATGTTAAACAACGAGGAAATGGCCTCAGGGAAGGTTTAAGTTGGATATTAGGGAAAAATTCCTTCATGGAAAGGGTTGTAAAGCCTTGGAAGAGGCTGCCCAGGGAAGGTGTGGAGTCACCATTCCTAAAGTGTTTGAAAAATGTGTGGATGTGGAACTTGAGGACGTGAACATGGTGGTGGTGGATGGTTGGACCTGAGGACCTTAAAGATCTTTTCCAGCTTCAGTTTGAGGGTTTTGGTGGGGTTGCAATAGTTCCATGGAATATCTCAGAGAGCCTCTGGGAAGCTTTTGTTTGGATCCCTCAGGTAAATGGGAGCCGACCAGTTTGGCACCAGCATCGCTGCACCTCTTAATTTACATCCCAGCTTCATGCCTGGAAGTTGCACATTATCTAAACTTATCCAGTGCCTCCTCTGAAGGATTAATTCACATTTCTCACAAAGGTGCTGAGCAGGTGTTTTTCCTCTCCCACAGAATGAATAGCATGTCAGGAAAATGTATTTTCACACTGCATGGAAAAACAGCCTGATGCTGTAAAGTGCCACTGCAAGGGCTGGGAAGGCACCACAAAGTCTCTCTTGCTTGTGAAAGTGGAAGGAAAATCAAACTGCTGAGTATTAAAGATCAACTCTAAAAAGGGAATTCATGATGCTTCTGCTTATTGTCCTAAACAGAGATCTAAGAATCAAAACCTGTTTCCCAGTGAGGACTCCTACCCACACATGCTGTTTTTCAGTAATAAATTAAGTTCTGGCTTATGGAAAAAAAAAAAAAAACAATCAAACAAATAGAATTTTTCCATTTGCTTGAAAAACTTTTTCCATGGTGGCTGTGAAAAAATGCACATTTGTAATTATAAGGGTATTACATTACTTAGGTCCACCTAGTCTTACTTCTTATATTCAAGGATTAATGTTTCAGTTCTTGTGTTCGCCTTGCAAAAAATTAAAAGAGAAGATCAGCATTTTCATCCTTCTCCTCAAAATAGAACCTGAGTCCTGTCTGAGCAGTCTAGAAGAAAGGTGTTAAAGTCAAAGAGCCTTCAAGGGCATCCAGAAATTAACTTTATGTCATTAAAAATGTTTACCTGCTTTCCCAGCTGATTCACAGTCACTGTAATTCAAAGTTAGTCCTTCCATGAATGTTCAGCAGTAAAAGATTTCCTTCTCTAGGACTCTGAAATGTTTTGTTCTGGTGCATTCCAAGAGACACTCCGTGGAAATCTGAGCTTATTCTTAAAGAAATGAAAAAAAAAAAAAATCCCAACTGTAAGGCCACAAATGAACATAAAAACCCCAGACACACTTTTAGCAAAAAAAAATTAAAGAAGAAAATTACTTTTTATTTATGTTGTAGAAGGTCAGCTGCCTCTGTTGAGCAAGATAATTCAATCAGATTTTGGATTCTGAAGATTTTTTTACTTTTCTATCCATTTACCAATATTTAGGAATAGGTCTCTTTTTTGTGGAAAAAAGTAAAACAGCCTTGAAATTGGGATGGTCTGTAAGTGCTGCAGCAGAGCAGTCAAGAACATCATCACAGCACTGTTTGAAATGTGCCCCTATCCATAGAAACTTGCCCAAAACAGCATGTTGTGGGGAAATTTCCAGAAACTTCTGCCATTTTCCAGCAGGGGGTGAATCACCCCGTCCCTCAGAATCCTGAGGAAAGTTTGCACCAACCTGCAGGGTTTTTTGAGTGCAGTTCTAATGCCACATTTACAAAATAAACTCAACACAATCTTCGCGTTTGGAGGAAAGGAGAGAGATTTTCCTGCCTTTTGAGCGACTGGGGAAGGTGAGAAACAGCATCTTCTTAGGAATATGAAGTGCTGAGATACACAATTAGAAGAGGTGTCTAAAAGTTTAATTGAACAATGACATGCTGTCAGCAGCAGCTTAAATGCAATCCCATAATGACACTTGCTATAAACTGTGTCAGAATGAAAAATAGGTGAGAGCTGACGTGTGGAGGGGCTGAGATTCCCGTGCTGCTGATGGATATTCCTACAGGAGCAAAACAAGGGACAGGAACATAAACTACAGCACTGTAATTAAATGGAATTAATAAAGGATTGAGGTAACAAAACATGGAACAGGACCCATGAAAATTGGGACAAATGTTGACTTGGAAATTCTGCTGTAGGAGTCCAAGATTTAGGAGTAACAATTGGTTGGTCGCCTCTGGTGGCAGATTTGTGAGATTCCTGTGAGCCAAAGCAGCCAATTCTTGTTTCCCCCCACGTTTTTCCACTCTCTGTGTCACATCCCATGAAGGTTTATTGCACCTTGGGAATTGTGAAGGACTTTGGTGGTGCTTTTCCTAACACAGCATAATGCACCTCTCCATCCCCACTGCAGGGAGGGCTTTGATTGTCACTGGGAATAGATTCCTGCTTTTCCTCTGGCTGTCAAACTCCAGCCCAATCTTTAGTTTAATAGACCACACATTATTTTAGGAGAGCTCTCCCTGGTTTATTTTAGTGCCATCAACACAGTCAACCAAGTGCTGACTTCTCAGCTCAGCATCCCAGGATAAGAAGTATTTCTTCTCTCCCACACCCTTCATCTTGCCTGAGTTTAATTTCAAACAAATCTGAACAGAGAGATATAGAAAAAAAAAAAATTCTGATGAAACCCAAAATATCACCCATCTGCTTCAAATCCTTCAAGGTTTGATCATGGGGTATTGAATATTTTCTACTTTTTATTAATAGATAATAGCAAATGGAATTTGTTAAATAACTTCAAATAACATTCTTAGGAAAAAAATTAGCATTTCTTTCATCAAATGCATTTTCTATTATTTACCAGCTCGTAGAGTTAATTTTAATAACTGACTTTAATAATTAACTTTAATAAGTAATGCCAACAGTAAATAGTTCACCCTAAATTCTATATTGAATGCAGCAGACCTTCACTAATTCACATTTTGCTAATCCTCACACTTTCTGACACACAAGAGCCTCTCCCTTCACCTCCCGTCCCTTTGCAAAGATTTAATATCATAATGTTTCAGTGCCTTCTCAGCCTGTTGGAATCTCATTATTTATACAGCATAAATAATTAAACTAGACCCTCTTTTTAAAATTAAATGAGCCATGGATTTCTGAACTAGTTACCTTAGTTATAAATTGGGCCAGGAGCTGATCATCTCTCACATGCAATTAAAGTGTTCACTGACCTCTTGCACTGAGGCTCCAGAATTAGGGAATTCACCCAGGCAAGGACAGACTGGATGGGATGCAATATGGACAGCATGGACAGTGTAGTGCTTATGATTTTTTTCCCCTCTCCCTTTTTTTTTGGAAGCCAAAAATCACCCTTTCTTTGGTGAATATGTGTCCAGGTGGTTCTGCTGCTCACTCAGTAAATTCACTGTGTCACAAACTGGGGCTGTGCTCAAGTTCTGCACACAGAGGTACTTGTAGAAACCTCAAATTTATCAGTAAGAAGATACTTTTCCCCTTGCTCTTACTTCCCACTTGTTTACCAAGGCTGATTTGGAGAATAGTTCCAATAGGTCCCTGTAATTACTATTTTTTAGGTAACTTGTTAAAAGAAATATTTTTAATTTATCATTAATACCATTTCCATGCATAGTTTGAAATAATAAAAAATAAGTATACACTATAAAAAAGTCCCCTGGCCAAAGGGCAGTGCCCTCTTACGCAGGGAGGGTGTTTAATTATGCAGGGCAAGTCTGAAAATTGAGATGCATGGCTTGTTTTAAACCTCACAGAGGAATTTTTTTTTTTTTTTGTTTCTGAGTTACCTGAATAAATCTCTGCTTAATCCCTGGGTGATGACAGAATTTCTGAACTCTGAGCTTCACGTGCTAACACCCAGCATTTGGAAATCCTGATTAGCCACACAGCCAGTCGGAGGGGCAGAACCAAACAACAGGCCAGGCCTGGGGAAGCTAAACAAATAAAACACAGTGCAGCCACTGTGGGCTGGTGTTTGGGATCAAAAAAAACCACCTCCAAAATAAAAATCTCTGTCCTAAAGGTGTTTAATGTCTCACCAGCACACAGGGCTGAGCGTAACTGAGTATTGGATATACGAATATTTGTGCAGAGAAAGCTCCAAATGAATTCAGTTTGGATGACACACGTGTAATTACAATGCCTTGGCCTCTTTAGCTGCAAACAAATGAGATTTGTTTGATGTTTTACACTGCACCACAGATAAGAGACTCCCAGCAAACAGCCAACCCATCGCTTTGATCCTGGGTTGAAACACAGGGATGTAGATTAAGGTCTAAATCCAACTTTTCTGATCGTAGCACCGCTGAAGGAAGGGTGTGTACCTTGGTGTTTTAATTAATAAATAAAAGGAGTGAGAAGAATCCATCGTTTTTCTTGTCTGAAAATAATAAGTTTCTTGCCTGGTGGTCAGCACAAGAAACCAACAGTAAAAAACACCCTCACAAAACTCAGAGCAATGTGACACAGTGGCTGCTGCATTGGGAAGGTAGGAAAAAAAAAAACCCAACCTTCTCCTGTTCTCTATTGCAGGTGGTTCATTGCATTCAATCAGACAACCAGTGATACATTTAAAATCCAAGGGAACCAAAACACAGATTGAGATTTTATTAACCATTTGGAGGGAATTTTTGGTCCTCACAGAAGCAGCTGCACACCTGAGAAAGCAGAGAGCGAGAAAAATCGGTTTATAAAAGGTGCAGAAACTGTAGCAAATTGAAAGAGCATAAGAAAAAAAAACAAACAAAAACAAACCCAAAACCAAACAAACTCCCAAATCCTATTACTGTTTGCTTTTTTTTTTTAAATGAAAATGAGATTAAGCTGGAAAGTGCATAAATTTACACTTATTGAGAAGTGGGAAAACACACTAAAGAGCAAAAAAGGTATGAGAAAAAGATTGCCAGATTACCTTATGGTTTTAGAAATAATATCTAAGTTAAATGTATAAAACAATTAGAGAAGGAAGGATTTTATTGCCTTCAATTCATTTCAGTACTCTTATAAGATACTAAAATGCATCCAAAAATAGAATAACACAATTATTCTGGGGGATTAGTGGAAACTTTCTTCGTCAGGTTGTTTTAGTCACCTTTGCCCTCTGGATATCAAATGAAACACAAGAAATATATCAGCAAAATAGATATTTTTGAATTTAAAGATCCCCAGTGAAAGAGAGAAAGTTTGACAGAAATTAACGACAGGCTTTGTAGGAATATTTTATAAATTATCTCCTTCTTCTTTGCTATAAGTTACTCAGCTGTTCCACCCCTCATTTATAGCCACATTTTTTTCAGATGTTTGGTCACTGAAAACAGAAATATTTTCTCTTTGCAGTGCCATGCCAGCTCTTGTTTATTCCTCCCGATCCTTCATTTTAAAATAAACCTGCATATCTCTAATTAAAAAAAGTCAAAATGAGTGATTAATTACAAACCAAGAGTATTTTGAAAGCAGGAAAGAAAATAAACAACTGTGGCAAAGTGAACAGATGGGATTACAAAGTGAATTGCCATCATTAGCATTATGAGTCTGATAATTAGTTATTAGAATAACAATACATATTTAATATTAATATAAGATAAGATGAGTGTTATTACAGGGACAGAAGAAAATGAACTTGGAAGGTTCTAGTTAAGGATAATTGGAGTTGAACTGTCTGCCAATGTCTAGGATTGACTTTCAAGGCTCTTGTGGAGATAATTCTGTTTTTTTGGGCAGAATCCTGATTTTTTTAAAGCAGAAAGTGGCCTCAGTTATGTCTTCACGTTGCAGAATTCAGTATAACAGAGAGGATCAGCTACTCCTGTAGTTCCTTTTCAGACAGTCTTATGTATGAATAAAAGTCCTATAAAATAAAGCCTTATCTTTGCCAATACTAAAGTATCCTGTGCTTGATGTAACTTCCACTGAAACCAATAAGAGTTTGCTTATTTTGCGGTAATTAAATTAATTAATGAGGATGTTGTCATGTTGCCTATGAGTACTGGGAGCTTCTGCAGGCCATTTTTCCCCTCCCTCTGCTGCCAAAGCTGTAGAGATGCACAAATATCAGATCTCTGAACAGGATCCTTCCACCAAAAACCCATCCTAACTCATCAGTGCTCCCAGAAAACAGGGCTACCCCAGATCCCAAGTGGAAGTTTGAATGGATTGAACCCTGACCCTGTACAATTTCAGAAATCTTGTGTTTTCTATCAAGCAACACAAGATTTCTGGTTTATTGAATGAGCCTAAATCTGGTTTTATTGTGGGATTCAGGCTCTAAAAACTCACTGCATATAGAAAGAAGATATTTAGAATTATATGTGTATTGAAGACTGGCATAACTTGCTCTGAAGAAGACCATGAGCAAGTGGAAAGGCCTTTTATTAGTGAAAAAGTAATTGATATCCCTAAATCCCAATAAGTAGAATAAAGATGAGGGTATTTAAATGGTAAATAAAAACTGAATACAGGGTAAAACAGTGTTTTCCCATAGCTCTTCTAATAAGTTATGGTTTATAGGGGGGTAAGATCAGGTATGATAGCTAGGACTGAGCAAATTTAAGTCAAATCAGGGAATTATGATGAGTTGCCAGGCTGCATAAAGCAAAAACTGAGCCTAAACTTTGATATAGTAACAGAAAACTAAAGTCACTAATAAGATGGGTTATTTTTTCGTCTAACCTTGAGTGGTTTTGCTTGGATTAGAGAACTGGAGAATCTAATTGAAGCAATTGTATAGTTAGTTCCGTTTAATGGCTCTTATACAGTCAAATATACATTAAGAAGAAAAATGTTAAGTGCTGATGTGCTGAATATACTGTACAGGCAACATTTAATTGCAAAAGGATATCATTTGGAATGACTGCTATTTCCCTGCCTTCCCAAAAATGAACCTCCCCACAAAATAATACAGAGTGTAAGCAAAACTGAAGTTCAAAGATCTAATTTCTAATTCAGGGAGGCATTAAACATATGCTTAACTTTGACCAAATGTGTAAAGCCATTAACTTCCAGGACCATAAAGAAGTGCTTAAAGTTAAATGGGTACTTAGGCTATTATTCACACAGGGTTGCCTTCTTGAATCTTACTCCCCTACCAGTATTAGCACTTTCTTTAGCAGCTGGTCCCATTGATTACCAAAATAAACCCCCCAAAAAACCCCTGTTCCTGACCATTAAAAGGTGGCAGAACCTGATTCTCATCTGTACATATGGGTTTAATGTTATATTTATAATTGTGGTGGTTGTTTTTTTTTTTTTTTGCCTGCATTAAATATGAGCAGAGAAAAACTGGGCTGTGCTGCCTGGTGTTAAAGGCAGGCAGGCAGCTGAATATTTCTGCCTGTAGTTAGTTGAGTATGCAAATGAGAAGCTGCCTTTAAAAATCAGGTCTTATGTTTTTGAAGACTCCAAGAAAGTAGGAAGCCTGGGCAGGAACCTGACATAACATAGGCCAGAGGAAAATTACCCTTTTTTTTTCTTCTTTTTTTCAGAAGACTAAACTTAATGGAAATCCAGGCTTAAAAACTTAATTTTCAGCTCTAAAAATTTCTCCACTGCCATGGTCTGGGGAGAACACTGTTAAAACCTGAATTTCATACAAAAAAGAGCTAGAACAGTGTCATGATGGTTAATAAATGGGCTACTAATCCCAACCAACCCTGAAAGAATAGAGCATATTTGCTATTTTCACTTATTCTTTACTAATTGAAGGAGATGATGGTTTATTTAATTATTTTCTCTCTAATCATCTCAAAATCAGACCTTGAATTTTGTGTTCTGCCATATTTTGATGCCTCCCCTCCCACAGACCAAAATCTTCCCCTTGACTTGCACTTGTTTCACACAAGCCTGGAATCAATTCCAGCTTATCAGTATCAGACAAACCATGTCTTATCAGGGGAACTGAAAAATCCAGATAAAGCAACAATTTTAGCAAGTTTTGAGACCTGTAGCTATTTTAGGTTAAGTTACACTCTATTGGCATTAAATTATTCTTGAGCACTTGGGAATTTTAGTCCAAAATTCCCCCTGGAGATACCAGTTATGCAGGGCTGCCTTCCCTGTTTTCAAAACCAAACCATGCCACAACCTTACAACCTCCCAAAACCCAAAACACCTCTGGGAAAACACTTACAAAATAAGGATATTGCCTGGATTTCATGGATTTCATGTTTTCTGCAATTGTTTCAGTGATTGATTTAGTCTGTTCTTGGAGAATAGGTAAACAAAGATGGAAAGAAGGAGTTTAAATGTAAAATGTTATGATGAATTTTGCATTCCTTACCTTTCCCTACTGGAATTTATTGCTCAATACTTAAGTATAACCACAAAATCTCCAACCCCAGATAAAAAGTCAGTAGAGATGTGATTGCCCTGATCCTTTCCTCTCTCTCTCTCCAGCTCAGCTTTAGTTGCCAGCTGGCCCTTCCTCCTTGTTTTTTCCGATGAACAAAGTGTTTAAAAATCCCAAACCAAACAAACCAAAGAGGCAGTGACATAAAAATCAGGATCAGAGCAAGAGGGGTGGGATGAACAGCTGTCCTGATGCTCCCACGTCCATCTGCAACCTCAACCATCTGCACAGGGGAAAGGAATTGCAGGGAAAAAAAAACCCTGCAGGAACAAGGACTGCACTGCTGGGTTTGCAAAGGAGAAACATCCCAATTTCCCAGTACAAACAACAGGTTTGGAATGTCATCACCCACCTGAGGAGGAGGATATCCCTGTCAGACCACCACAGGGAATTCTCTGTGTATTGTGGGTGAGGGAACTTCCAGCTAGGACCGAGTCACCTCATCCTCAATCACACGCACCAATCTAACCTGAGGGTTGATTATCAAAATCAACTAGAAGATTCTATAGGACGAAAATCCTTTAAAAGGAGTTTCTTTGAAGAGGAAAAACCCCAACTTTTCCACCTGAAACTTTCAGCAAATTGGACAAGTTCTGAAATCAAACTAAGAGGGGGTGGCACTCAAATAAATTTCCCTGTCCTTTGCCTTTCTAAACTCCTATGAAATCTATAGCCAAGGCTGCAACCTGGTAGAATATACAACTTTTTTTACAAGAATAAATATTATTTGGAGTCCAGAAAAATCTGCATATCAAGCCCAGGATAATCCTCTTGGATGTTTAGCAAACCAGTCTAAATTCAAGTCTCTCACCCATTTTGGAAAGGACTTCTGGAAAGACTAATAAAAACACACTTTGCCTCAAACAAATCCTGGTATGGATTGTCTAGTTAAATCCTGGTATGGATTGTCTAGTTATCTGGAAATATGCCTTGCACTTGAACCCTCCTGTGAAGTATTTGGTACTATTTATTTTCCCCGAAGTCTTTATTAGAGTGGACATTTAAGGTTTTTAACAGAATTGACTTTAACTGGAATTTATTGGCCATTCTTCCCCGGCACAAACACTTTTTAATTTAAAAGAACATGTTTTTTACAGTGAGGTTTCAGCCCAACAGTTTGGTTTTTTTTTTTTAACTTAGTGAAAACCCCTTGAAATGCAGTTGTACTTTTTACTTAAGGAGAAGTTGTTCATGTGAGGAATGGCAGTAGGTCTAAGTCCATAATCCTAAATAAAAGGTTAACTCTTGCAACGAATTACAGAGTGGCTGTTTGGCCAGTTTTGCTTTCCTAAAGCAATTTCTAGAGATATATTTACTTTGAACAAGAATTGCTCCCCAAGAGATAACTTTTCTTTTATTGGAAGTTTTATTTAAATAAGAGTGAGACGTGAATATTTGGAAGGCAGCACATTCTTCTGAGACATTTCTCTTGCAGGTTGTAGATGATTCACAGGAAAGAAATCTTTTGATGCCTTGCCAGAATACAAAATGCCAGGTCCTTCCATGGTGCCAATGAAAGGAGCTCAGTTTCCTTCAGCACATATTTGGAGCAGCAGTCTGGCTTATATTTGCTTTTGTAGATATCTCTCACCCAACTGTCTTCATTTTGAAGAGTCTTCTTTGCTCAAAGAACAAAAAAATAGCAGCTCAAATACCTGACACTGGGCAGAGAAAACTTTGGAATTATGGAAATGTGGGTAGGAAAAGAGTCTGATGATGTTTGAGTAGAGTTCATGAGTGAGGTCTTTATATAAATAGACCATAATGTGAAACGTTTGAAAGATGGTCTCAGATCTTAAACTGCTTTTCTTCAGTGAAGTTCACTTTTAAAGACTATTTTTAAAGACTGTTTTGCTGGCTTGTATTGTAACACTTTTGTAATACAGATTTTATGTGATCCAGGTGCTAAAGTCATGATTTAAATATTATGACATTTATTATTAATATATAATGTGATTTGCTACCTGAAAAAGTAATGCTACCTCATGAATAAAGTATCCTGGTGAGATACCACCAAAATAATAACAAATTCCTGTGTGAAAAGAGCTTAAAAATTAGTGCTAAATAATAACATGTTATTAAGGATGCATTCTGGTCCTTAAAGACAGCAGTAAATTAAATATTTCCCAGCTAAAGCCTAAGAAAAATAAGTATTCAAATTACAGATGGAAGAGAAGCCACGAATCCCTTGGAATCCCTCCAGCAAGGGGTTTGCCAATGCTCATAACAAACAAATGGGTTTTACCTGAAGATTAAATCTGATATATAACTGTGAAATAAATAATACAAGCATCTTATGACTGCTTACAGGATAAGGTCTGAGCTGGTGTCTGGGTAGGATTAATAGCAAGGAGTTATTTCAACGATCAGCAGGTAAGAATTGAAGATTATATATTCAAACTGGAAAAGTGCCATTTAGCATCCTAATTTTTTCTCCAGTCTCACAAAACTTCAGCCAGTGCATTGGGCCATGCCTGTATTTTCACTTTAATCTGAGAGGAAGATGTGTCCACATGTATCAGGGTATCTCCCACCCATGTCTGTGATGAATCTCCTCAGCAGTGAGAAGGATGTGGAATATTCACCCTTAACAACTTGGATTTCTTCAGAAATGATTCTGCTGAGATTAAATTCCTCCAGCTCTGTTTTTATCTACATATTTTCTTACTGAGCTGCCTTTTTTTTTTTCCCCACCCTCTGTGACTTTTTGTCTAAAAGTCATTGCTTAATTTTCTCCTGTGTCCCTCTAAAAGGGAACAAGGGCCTCTCTGCAGTTCACCAGCACCTTTGCCAGGCTTATCTGGAACCTGGAATGCTTCTATTTCCTTCTTTGTCTCTGGGTATCTTGCTTTGAGGCCTGAATGTTTCCTTTTAAATCAATTCTCAGACTCTAAAGACAAAATCCTCCTCTTGTAGATGGCAACAAATTACTTGAATTTTTTTGTTGTGAGAACAAATAATCAGAATTTTCCTAGGATATTAATTCAATCTAGGAAGGATGATTAACCATCCCACTGCTAAAAAAAAAAAAAGCCATATTTATTTATGTTGCTTTGCTAGAGGTAGATGCAGATGCAGGTTAATGCTCAAAGAATAGAACAATGCTTTGCTTTTTAAAATTAGACTGTTCCTGTGAGTGATGTGGAGCGAGAACTCAATTGTCAGGAATGCACCAGAGAATAACTTTTAGTCATTCTCAGTTATTTTTATAACTCTTGATTTCTTTAAATAAAGGATAAAAAATTGGCACCTCGTGCATTCATGTTTCTATACTTAGTGCTGGAGAGGGTAAAAGGGAAAGAAAGGAAAAATATCATGGTAGTGAGCTGTGGGCAGCTCCCATCCCAATTAAATGGCTTTTGTCGTAGAGAGATTAATTTAGGAGATATTTCATCATTTTTGCCAAGCTTGCTGTTGGCACGGGCTTGTCTGAAGCCCAGAAACTCACCTTCCAACTTCTTCAGACTCAAAGAACCAGAACTGTTTAAAGCAAAAACCAACACGAGCCTCTTTGTATGTTTTGAGCTGCGTTTCCTGCCCGTTTCCTAAAACCAGAATTAGCAGCATGGTATGTTACTTATGCTTATGGGCATCTAAGCTTAGATAATATGTACCTGGAGATAAATTTGGCTGTGTGTTGCATAATGCTGGAAGAGCTGAAACACAGAGGCTGAGGAATAATTGAGGATAAAACCCTCAGGGGTGAAATACTTGATGATTCTGCAGCTGCACGGGGTGTAATAACACGGGCTGGAGATGAATTTACAGTGTAGGAAATCAGATGCCACCTGAATTCGGACTGGGTAGTAAATAATTGTGAATGCTGAAATATTTGGGGGTGTTTTGTGAATATCAAGCATCAGAATTTAGTATGCAGGAAGGGTCTGTGTCAATGCAAGAAGAGCTTATTCAGAGACAGACTATGAATATGCAGCAGCTGAACTTTACTCCTTTACTCAAGTTTGTGGTTCAGCATTTTTTTGTTTATTTTTACACTTTCCACAGTGAAAAAGCAGCTGGCTCCAGCATCAGCAGTTACCTTCAGGGCCTCTTGCCCTGGGTTTCCTAGCAGGGTGGATCTTTTCCCTTCTAACACACCAGTGCTCAGAGATTTTGGTCTGTCACAGCGCTGCATGTGGGACATGCTGTGCATCCTGCTCCTGTTTAGTGCCTGCAGCTCTTCCCTCTGCCAGAATTTACTGCATGGGAGGCATTTTACAGTCCCTTCTTTGGCTGTCCCTGCTGGCACAGCCACCTGGACTCGCCTACCCTTGCACCACACACCAAAACAGGAGCGACCTGAAAGACCTGAGGGGTTGAATGAGGTCATTAAACTGAGGCAGCTGGACAACTCACTTCATTTAAAACTTTAAAACTTAAGTGTGCGAATCTTTATTTGGTCACTTAAGTCAAATGTTCTCATTTCCAAACCCGTTTCAAGGGAAATTAAACGTTTGGCAGTCCTGACAATTTTGTCAGTCTGCAGACAGGTATGGATTGTTTCATATCCTTACATTGTAAAAACCTTGCATTTTAATATAAACCTGGCCCAAATTTCATTCTAGGCATTGATTAAATCAGCATGAATTTAAATAAATAAACAAATTATTCTATTTCATGAATAACAGCTACTACAGAAATAAGATATAAAACAAGTAATCCTATGCTTTACATTAATTTGCGTCACGTCATGGCTTAAACTTACTCAAAATAACAAGGATTTAGGAAAAGTTGATATGGTTTTAATTTAGCTTTTTTATTTGCTTCTTTTTCAGCAATATTTCCTCACTTTAACAAGTGCTTCAACAAGGAAGAAAAGTCTGCTACTCATAAAACAGGAAAAAGTACTGATAACCTTGATCTCCTGGAATGAATTGTGGCCATGTGTGACATTTAGGTATTTTTATTTTTGAAAGTACCTCTCAAAATATCTATTGCAGATACCAACAATTAGTGATAATAATTATGCAGTTTAAATTGCAGCATTTCTTCCTCTCTTTTTCCCATTCCCCAGATAAGTAGCCCATTGCCGCTGCTGGGATTTTTTTATGTAAGCTATTACAGGTGATGACTCAGAGTTATCTGCTGAAATTAATTCTATTAGGAATATATTCACTGGTTTGTTCTAAAGTAGTAATTTATCACATTTGAGTATAAAACACTGATAAATCTCCGAGCCCTGACAAAACACCTTCCCAAGATTTATTTCTGCGCGTTCCAACAGACCGATTTGTATTTCCCACACATTCTGGGGTTCAGAGGAATGTGCTGTGGCTGATGTGGAAGTGAAGCCTGGAAAAGCTTGCTGGATAATTAAGTGATAATAGTACTATCTCACTGTTTTATGAGGCAGTAACACAGTCCCTGAGTGAATAAACCACGGAGCCGAAAGCCTGAGCCGTTTATTCCAACGAGGGAACTGGATCATTGCCAGGAGCGTTGCTACAACAGCACCATCACATTAATGGGCTATACCTGTTTAATTAAATCAAATTTGGTGTGGATTCCTGCACATGGCATGGAAAATGATGTCACGGTGTGAGGACTGGGAGAAAGTGCCAACGGAGACATTTGCGGGGTCGCCGCTTTTGGGGCGTTCGCTGTGGGGTGGGATCCTACTCAGTGCACCTGCCTGGGGAACCAGAGGGGATTTCTGAGGTGCAGAAGGTACTGAAATGAGAAAGAGCACAGATAGTGTCAGTGCAGTGGGATCCTGACGTTATCCCCAGTGCCGCTGTCGCTCCTCAATTTTAGAACTGCGGGATTAAGGCAAAGTAAAAGCGAAATGAGTTGTAAAGCAAGAAGCTGATGTGTTGGTCCCTGGTCCAGCCTGATGGCTGGGAGCACTATCTTGCTTTTCTCTGTAAAAGACAGATGGAAAGAACCCACACCTCAGAAATATTTGGGAAGTTATCCATAAAGCCCAGTAAGACCTGGGTAAACACTAACAGGGCACGGTGTGGTTGCTGAGACAAATGCCTGTGACATTCAACCCTGAAAGCTCTGCTGGGATTTCCAGATAAAGGTAGGAATTTAATTTAAATATTTGGATGCCGAGGCCTTCTTGCACTATCAGCTGGATGGAGGCTACTAATTTCCTTTGTATAAATGACCAGACTGGTGTTAAACTGTCACGGTTTGGGTCAAAATCCGGCTTTTGAATGATCTAACGAAAAAAGCCTGAGAGTGTCTGGTGATTGATCCCCTCACACCTCCTGCTGTACCTCACCTGGCTGGAATGTACTCAGGGAATAAGGGGGGTAGGAGGGCAGCAAACAGTGCACTTTTTTGGCAGATTAAATAAACTAATGAAAACGCTCCTCCTGCCACAGAAACCAGTTCAGATTTTCACTTCCAACGCAAACAACAGTAAATACTTGCAAGCCAAAAGTATCAAACATCTTGCATCACATCAGCCAGAAGTGCTGCAGAAATTAAGATTATGGTATCAAACAAGGCCAGCATCATACAATAAAAAAAGTGTCTAATACAAAAAAATTAAATAAATAAAGAAATACAATAGGAATAAACCAGAAATAAACTGCCATTCCTGTGTTTCTGTAACTTCAGAAGCCCAGGCTACACGTTCTGCTCTGAAGCTCCAAAGCTGTGAAACATTTGCAGGGGGAACACAAAATTAGCAATCAGCACAACTGATTAAGACAATCAGTTGAAATGTTTTTGTATAAACCCCAGCATTTTTAAACTGAAAAGTTAATGTGAGGCTACTCATTTGAGATGTTAATTAAAATGGAATTAAAAATTGAACAAGCTATTTCCTAACTAGTCCTATTAAA
This sequence comes from Platyrinchus mystaceus, assembly GCA_035041135.1. Lineage (NCBI taxonomy): Eukaryota > Metazoa > Chordata > Aves > Passeriformes > Tyrannidae > Platyrinchus > Platyrinchus mystaceus. The sequence goes on along the minus strand of JAWWLV010000011.1, from coordinate 2,814,159 downwards.
TACTTTTCTCATTGGAATCTGGTAAATTTAATAAAGAAATGCTGTAAACATCATTTGAATTTATATATGAACTAGATACTTTACAGTAAATCTGGTCTGATTTTGGTGCTAGGGAAGGTCTAATTTTATACAAGAGTATAAAATTAAGATCAAGATTTGTTCCAGGTCTCCCAGTAAAACTGAAAATAATGTCAAGTTTCTCCATAAAGAACATTTTGTTCAATGGGCAAACAGTGCCAGGAAGGAGCCAGATATTGTTGTTAAGGCAACGTCTGCAACTGCTCATAACTCTTATTTTTATGCCTGGATTTTATTCCTTGCACACACTGTGACACAACACACTGTGGCTGAGCACTGACACGTATTCCCAAAATGCCAATAAGGAAATAAAAAAAATCAACACAAAAAAACACATGGCAAAAAGCAGTTGCAGAGAGGGATCAGCAGTAACAATGGCAGTCTTCTTTTAGTTCCTCACACTTATTTTCATGCAGAATTTTTGCATTAAATCCCATTTCCACTGTAGATAATAGGAATGTGATATTAATGGCAGCTGGATGAGAAATATATTGAAACACCACCAGCTAATTCCTAACAAAATGTGGATTTTTCTAGGGTGATGGATGGATCCAGCTGGATTTCCCTTCATTTTTGTATCCATTCTTCCTTCAAAAGGACTGTTGAGGCTGAAAGAGTTCTGAGCACAACCTGAGTCACATCATCCCTTCCTGGAGCCCTCACACCACTTTCTCTGGGCAGTACCTGTACCATGAAGGGCAAACACAGACACTCAGCACTGGAGGGGGTTGGGCTGTTGTGCCATGACAGAATCTCCTGGCTGGTGATCCCAGGCTGCTTCAGCAACTCAGTCCTCAAAGGAACTTGTAATACAGAGCAATTTCCGAATTTACACCATTTTTCAACTTGTGGTTCCATCGCCCTCTTGGCACAGTGAACCAGCTGATCTAATGAAGGGATAAAAGAACAGTTGCTCCATTTTATAACATGATTATATAGTTTCTCAATCAAGAAAATGAGAGATCAAAGGCCACATTTAATTTTTTTTTAGCTTTCTGTTGTGGTTTGTTTTGTTTTTTTTTTTCTATAAAGGAACCAAACAATTGACAAGTGAAGTGGAACCTCTTGCCAGCAATCTTTCCTAGACCTTGCCCCCAAAACATTTAAAGTTAAGATAGAATTGTGAAAACCAAACCAAATATAACCACCCTCATCTTTTATTCCTCACTTCTTACCATTTCCAAATATAGGTTCAACTTTCTCTTCTGCCCTTGTGCAGTTGAGCCTTTTCATCCCTGGCCTTTTCAGTTGAGCTAATCAGTACTTTTTTGTAGATTTTTTTGGTCTAACTTTCGGCATTTTCTCTTCTGCTTAATTGGAACCAAAATAGTTTGGATGGCTGAACTGAATGGAAGTAATTTTTGTCAATTCAGCATTCCACTGCTGCCACACCAAATGGGAGATGTTAGAGTTCAAGTAGCTCATTCCTCCAGTCTTCTCTCTTGGCCAAGAAAATCTTTTTTTGTTCTGTAGCTTCCCCAAAGATTTTTGCTTAGCTGCTCTTTTGAGACATATTTGCAATCCAGAAGCTGATAGAACAAGCAAAGATGTAAATATTGTCCTGCTGGCAACCACTGATTCATTGAAATGTAAATGATTTATGCAAGAGCATCGTGTTTTGCCCATTATTTGTGTCAGGAACGAGAGCAAAAGCAATTTAAAAACAGGTGCTCTACGTTTGTTTGTTTTACAATGTCTTTTTATCATTAAACTTATTTATAATCTGTATAACCTTTCTGATGCACAGAACTTAAAATGTATATCAGCTTCACAGAACTAAAACAATCCCCTCTGTGGAAGGGAAGGGGACTGGGGGTTGATATTCCCTTTTTTTAGCCTGTTAATGAAAAATAACAAAATTAAAATAATTTTGATATTTTAGGTCTGAAACTTTAAATGCCTAACAAGCTCTAAAAGTAATGCCTCATAACTGGGTTCCTCCCAAGCTGAGCTTTCATGCTTGAGCAGCCACAGGATGCAAATCATTCCTCAATGATTTGTATCACTGAATCAATTCTGAATCGATCATTCCTCGGTGATTTGTACCATTGAATCAATTTTGTATCGTTTGAATAAATAATTCCATTCCTCAAATCGTTCCACAAGGAGGGCTGCAGGATGAATGTGCTGCATCCCAACTGCACCACCACCACTCCTGTGCATCCTCACTCCCACTGTCCCCATAAGGCCTGAACATTTTGGAGTCTACCAACCCCTTGGTGTGAGCCTGGCATTTCCCTGTGAGCAAACACAGCTGAGCCTGGAGAAAAACCAGTGGAGAACGGAGGAACAGGAATAATTTTCGCCTGCTTTAGATTTGGTAACAAAAATACATCGTGCTGTGTCGAAATGAAGATGATGGACAGAAGTTAAGGAGAGAATAATCTTAACTTGTAGCTATTGAGATTCAGTGCAGAAATTTCAAGTGGTGATTGAAAAAGAAACCTTAATAACCAGTCCCATTGTGCTGGTGGCAGCGAGAAGAGCTTTGTGCTCTCGAGTGGTCCTTGTGCAGAAGAGTCATCCAGTGCTGCTGCATTTTGCTTTGCTGAGAGCCTTGATTCCTCCTGCAGAGCTGTGGCTCCATCCTTGGCACACAGTCTGAACTCCTTGCAAATCACTCGAGTGGCTTTTCCAGCACAAACACGGGGATGCAGCAGAGCAAGTGCTGTAAACAAAAGCTCCACTTCAGGGGGAGCTCAGCCAAGGCAGATCTGCTGGAGCTGGGCATATTTCAGGTGCTGGGCTGTGTCAAGTGGAATTTGGACCAAAAATAAGAATATCTGAAGAGATGGAGGTAGAAGATTGGGAAAAGGACTTAAAGCTGTTGTCACAGTGCTGTCGTTTGTAGTTACACAATATTGTCATTTGGAACTTATAGAGGCTTCCAGGACCTAAAGGGGCTACAGGGGAGCTGGGAAAGGACTGTCAGCAAAGGCATGGATTGATAAGAGAAGACAGAATGGCTTCAAACTGAGAGAGGGCAGGATTAGATGGGATATTGGGAAGAAATTCCTCCCTGTGAGGCACAGGTTGCCCAGAGAAGCTGTGGCTGCTCCATCCCTGGAAGTGTCCAAGGCCAGGTTGGACAGGGCTTGGAGCAACCTGGGCTAGTGGAAGGTGTCCCTGCCCTTGGCAGGGGGGTTGGAACTGGATGATCTTTAAGGTTTCTTCAAAACCAAACCCTTCAGGGGTTCCATGAATTGTTGGAGAACCTCAGGCTGGAATGAGTGTTTTCAGCTCAAAGAGGTAAAATATTAATTCAATCACTTTTTGGTGACATGAGCTCATTTTTTCACAATACAAACATTATTTCAATGTATTACAAGAAGTTATAATGTTCTTTACAGTTCCAGAATTTCAGCCCCTTTATAGTGCAGGTGTCAAAACCTGCACAATTCTTTTTTTTAGAGCAAATATACTTCAAAATGTGGTTACTCATCCAGACTTATGGTTTTGCATAAGAAAAAAAAAATATATGTACCCTTAAAATAGAGCAATAAAACAATTTGCAGGTACTCCTTGTCTTGTGGGTTTCAAAGTGAAGAAGTTCTGAAGAAATAGGAGTTGTGCTCCTTCCCAAAAATATTCATAGAGCCTGAATTTTTAACTTGCAGAGCATCTCTCTGATGTTACTGTAGCTATATAGGGATGTAGGTACAGGAATATCTAATAAGGAGAGATGTGTGAGGAGGATTGAGGTGGATGGCAGAGATTAAAGCCTGGATGTCTCTGGCATTACCATATGAGATGCTCAGAATTCTGTGCAGGGCAGGTGTCAGTTCTGAAATGGCAGATGGCATTTTTGGTGTGTCAGCATCATTAGTTAGAGCTTCAGAAGTCGAAAATTGGGGATGGGAGTCACCTTGCAAAATCAGCTCCGCTTCAAAATAGGTGCTGGGAACACATTCTGTGACTGAGGGACCCACAGGGCTGGAATGTTGTAAGAAACCAGGGTTGGAACCTTCTGCAGATGCTGCTTTGCAAGAGTCGTGTGTGAACTCCTCTGACAGGTCACCTTGGCCTGGATTATTTGCTGAGGATAATTGGGATGGAGCTGACACAGCCACACTCCCACCAAAGGCCTGTCAGTGCATCTCTGCCTCCCTCTGCTCCTTCCCCAGCGACAAAACAGCCACAAATGTTCAGCTGCTTCACTGGAATTGAGGAGAATAAGTTAAAAATGCTCTGAAAATGGATATTATTAATGACAGTTGTTGCAGTAAAGCAACTTGCTTTCGTGGATTCATTTAGGCTGGGAATCAAATCAACAGAGGTTTTACAGAAATTCGTATTTTTGCTACTCAGGACCAATCAGGTACGAATTTATCCCATGGTTTAGTACTCAGAGCAGAATGAGCTGCAACAAACAACTACTTAAAGTCCAATTATTATTAATTCAACACAAGGAAGAACTTTTCTCCCCCTTCCAATTAATTAAAAAATCCACAATGATCACGTATTATGAAACCTGTATTTTGTCTATCAACAAAGAGCAGATTCAGAGAAACCTGGGAAGAGCAGGGGGATTAATCTTGTTTCATATTCTTTTTCTATCAATGGTGTTTTGGAAAAGCTGTGCTCCAGGTACTTATTTGGTGTCTTTGTTGTAAATGTGATGTCCTCAGAGCATGGAGGATGAGATTCAGCTGGAGATGAGAAAACATGTACCAGCACACTGCACTTTAGCCTTTGGCCATCCTGCTCCCCTGCCCTTCACCCCACACAACAAAGGAAAGAAAGATCTTAAAAACTGGGAGAAAAAAAGATGATTTTGTTTACATTAAAATTCATGAACACATGGTTTGGCCTTTAATCTCCAAAAGTCACAGTATTTGCTTGAAAGGGACAGTTCCTCACCCACAGACCAGGCCAGTTTAAAAAATTCAGCAATTAGAAAGACAAGAATGACCTTTTTTTGGAGCAAGGAAGAAGGACTGGGGAAGTCTGGTTCTCCAGCTCTCCCTTTTCTTTTCTCTCATCTCCTCACTCTCTTTTTATTTCTCTCCCCAACACTATAAGCCAGTTTTCTGTAAAAAAAAGATTAACAAGAACGTGTCTGGCAATGATGCTGATGACATTTTCATGTTCATCTTTGTGCACTACTGTTATCATATAGTATATTCTCAGCTTTGTCTGCAGGCTCATTTATTTCCTAATTTGTCTTTGAGAACAGAAAACCTACAAGTATTAGAGTTAAAAGAAAAAAAAAATAGAAAACTGGACTTAAAGATGTTATATTTGACTTGAGGGTGCTGGTAGAGAGACAAGATGAAATGTCAGATGAATAATTCCATACTTCAAAGGACAGCAAATTATTTGCAGGGGTTAGGAAGCAATGTCAGGTTCTTTCTCATACTTTGTGGGGAAAAAAACCCCAGATTTCCTGGGAGTGCATGGAGTGTTTTTCCATATTCCCTGAGGAACAAGGGCACCAGCACGGGGGGAAGATGGGGCGTTGCTTCCCATGGCTGCAGGTTCAAGGACACGGTTTTAAAGGGAGATAAAACACCACCATTTTCATATCCATCATTTCCCAACCCCAAATTTTGGGTGTTACGAAGCGAAGGGCTCTGTTGCCTCCGGGAGCAGGTGGTCACCACCTCCCAAAATAGCAGCACTCCAGTGTAGGATTTCACATCCCAAACAACTGGCTGACCGTGTCAGCAAATGGATAAAGAGATGTGATTACACAGTCTGCATCCACAGGATGCTTTTAGTACAAGACCAAGGCCTTTTATTTTCATCACAGCACTGTGGCATTTTGGAGCCTGGACCTAATGGGGAATGACTGGCAGTCTTAATGATAAAACAATACTCCAAGCTGAGCTCATGACTCGCAATAACTGAACACTGCTCATGGGATAGCTCTGGGAATCTCCAGTGTGAACAAAAAAAAGAGTCCTGCAGTTTTCTCATTTAATTAAATTTAAATCTGTGGGGACTGACAGTGCGTGTCTCGGGCTTATGCCTTTTTTTTTTTGACTCGTTCTTTGCAGCTTAATGTCATTGTAAAGTAGTTTTTAATCAACAGACAGGCTCCACTGGAAATGAAGATGACACCTAGTTACCTTTATATCAGGATTTTTTTAATTGCAACACTAAGTACAGGGAAAATATCTAAGATGACATGGAGTAATAAAACACCTGATGGTAGCACAGAGTTCAAAAGCACTTTATCATTTCCTTTTATGGGTGACTTGCCCTTGTGCCTTTGCCTGGAATTTTTTACTGGGAGGGCTCACTTTCACCTGGTTTTATTGTTGCAAACCAAATTATTAAGGGGTATATTCCACAGCAGAAAATTGGGGTATTTTAGAAACATCTGCTTTCTAAAAATTCATGGCAGAACCACATCTGGGTTCTAAAATGCCTCCAACGTTTGTTGGTTAAAGGGGAACTGCTTTCAGTGCTGTTTCATGGAAAAACACTACTTCTAAGCACTGGAACAAGTTGTAAACATAGGTAGAGATATAAATATATAGATAAAAAACCACCTGCACCACATGAGCCAGCATTTCTTAGAACCAGTTTCTGCTGAACTATTCCTGGACTGCTGTGCTGAACTGTTCCTGAGCAGAAGCCACGTAGCCCTCCAGCACAGGGAATGAAATTAGTCATGTTGCATTAACACAGCATTAGTCAGGAATGGTGCTAATTGCTAAATCCAGGACCTTTTAAATTTAGCATTTCTAGGCACAGGAAGCCAGGGAGGGCTTGTTTCATTTAACAGAGTTCTTTCTAATGTAGGGAAACCCTTTAAAACTACCTCCCGTATACAAATTTTGTTCCATAACGAGCTTCTAAAAACCCACCGTGCACATAGCTGTTCTTTAGAAATCCAGACCAGATGCCAACAAGCAGCTGACAGTTCATTTCCACTCTCTGTGCTGCACCCTCTCTCAATTCCTATTTACTAAATAGATTATTCCTGGTCACAGAACGGTTTGGGTTGGAAGGGACCTTAAAGATAATTTTCCAACCCCTCAATACCTTCCACTAGCCCAGGTTGCTCCAAGCCCCATCCAACCTGGCCTTGGACACTTCCAGGGATGGGGCAGCCACAGC
>JAWWLV010000011.1:2785324-2800475 GCA_035041135.1 Platyrinchus mystaceus | reverse complement strand
GCTCTGAGACTTTAGCTGCTGTTTCAAGGAGAACTCTGCAACTTCCTACGAGCAGGAACCATTTTCCAGGTTCTGTGTTCTACCTTCCAAACGTCAGAAGACGTTTGAAAGGAGCACAGACTACAAGCACTGCAGGTAAAGCAAGGCAAGAAACATCCACAACTTGCTGAGCATCAGTGTGTTCAGATGTAGCTGGTAGTCTCTGTATAGCAATTTATGCTACAGCAGCCACTGCATAGAAACAGCATTTTGTATCCAATTTAAAAACATGAATGTTCTGCCCTTACCCTAGAGCTTAAAGACAATTTACAGAAGTAGGGCAGTATGAAGTATTGCCACAATAAACTGTTGTTTTACTTCCCTTTTACAGCAAAAATTAGGGGAACACTGCAACTGTTGTCAAGCCCTAAAATATGTTTGCAATAAAATAGAAGCCATTGGCTTTCTTTAATTTCAATGGCTTTCTTCATTATTCAAAAGCCTCTTTAAATCTTTCATAGATTCAGATGTGATTTTTTTTTTTAAAAAAAGAAATACATAATCCTTCAGCAATTAATCTGAGTCTCTGGCTACTGAAAAATTGGGCACTGATGGTCTCTCACGGAAGGAGAAAGCACTTTAATTCTTCAAAACTTGCTTATTGGTTCCTCTGTGTTGGCAGGAGCGTGAATATATTATAAAATGCTTTTCTGGTAATATTCTTCTGGAATAAATGAAGAAACGCCTTCTAATTAGTCACTGTGAATTAATTTGAAATCCATTCTTGTGGCTGGAGATTTACTTTTAATTGGACATGAATGATATGTTCATGTTCAGAGGAACTGACTGTCTTTTTAATCACATAAAACTTCCTTAGTACAGAGTGAGGATCCAGGGCACAGGGAGTTAATAGAGACAAGAACAATTACTCTCATGGCTGTTTTCAGTGAATGAAAGGAATTAACTAAATGTTCAATAATATGTTAATACAGCGGGTTACCATCTTTTCCCCTCAATAAGAGAAACCCAGAGCAGCTCTAAAAAGTCCAAGTTAGACTATTTTAATTAACATTAACAGCACTTCCCTACATGATTAGTCCCTCTGAAAGCAATGGAAATACCAGAGGATTAATGGAAAAGAAGGAAACTGTCAAAATTCAAATCCTTAGGCCCTTTGAGGAGGAGCACCCTGGATTTAGGAAGCCTGGGTTTGCTGGTTTGGGCACACCACAGACACCAGATGATGGAGATGGAAAGAAATCTCTCTAGTTGGCATAAAATTAAGAGAATGCAGCTACAGATTCATCTGCTGCTTTTTGGACCATGATAAGGAACGGACAGAAAGTATTTTCAAGCTGTGTAAACTAAAATAATAGAGAGATTTAGGAGTCTGAGAGTGGATTTAGTTAGAACAAGCCTGTAACTCCTTCAGCTTCCACCAGTCACTCTGCAGAGTGAAGGAGAGAGATGTCTCTCCATGATCTGCAAACCCTGAGCTAAATGGTCTTTAGACAAACAGGCAATTCAAGTCTACCTGTTGACAAGCACAGTTTTAAAGTGATCCAGATGTGGAATAGTTGTTGATGTCTTTGTGTGAAGCACCTAAAGGAATAAGCTTTAAACAGATGGAGCTGGGGAAAAAAAGTAAAGAAAAATAATAATAATAATAATAAAACCCCTGTATGGGAGTTGACAGATATTTGGATTTTAGTACAGCATTTGACACTGTCTCATGAAATCTTAATTGAAAAATTCATTCAAGTCTGCTTGGCTGGAGACAATGGTGTGTGGATTGAATATTGGCTAAAAGACAAATGAAAAAACTGACGACAAACAGCTGTGAAACAAGATGGTTGGAAATGTCCAGTGGGGTAACACACACTGACTGTTAGTCTGGGTTTACTTCATATCTTCATTAATGATTTAGAAAAAGGACATAATTAAGACCTTAATTAAACACACAGATTATGCTCGTTCTAGAAGATTTGAAATGTCAATAAGGAGAGTGAAATAAAAAGGGACTGATAGGAAACGTGGGTGAACATTGGCCAAAATAAGATTCAGCAGGGGAGGAAAATCATCCCACTGCAAACACAAAGCCAACAGAAAACATAGAACCAATCAGAAGACGAACCAGAAATTTAAGAAATGGAACAGTAGTAATGGATAAAAGAGTTGGAGGATGTTACAGAAAGCACGAAAAGTAAAATGCAAGTTTAAGATCCAACACCCTTTGCATCCACTGGAAGCTCAGCCTTGGACTTCAAAGGATTTTGGCCACGAGTGGCAGTCACAGAGCAGGGATTATCTGCAACCTTGCTCTGGCCATTGCAGGCAACTATGAGAAATGCTCTCCCAGAAAGATGTTATATTGGAAAGGAATCAGAGGAGAGACAGAATTAAAAATTAAGGGGCTTTGTGAGAACTGAAGTGGGAAGAAAAATGAAGAGAATTGAGAAGTTATAATTTGGCCAAATAGGGAATAAGCAGGAACACAATAACAGCTTTCAAGTGTCTGAGGACATAAGCTTGTAGAAAGGATAATAATTATTCACTCTGTTATATGACAGTAGAATTTTAACAGGTGAAAGGAATATATTATAAGGGATGAAAGACATTTGATGTAAATATCAGGAAATGCAGCATATTAAACTGTTGAATAATAGAAGAGGTGGAAGTCCTATGGTCTGGGATTTCTAAAAATCAGATTGAATGCCAGCTATTGAAATGCAGAGAGTAATTTTTCCTATTCCCCAGGATGCCATGAAATACATCTGCCTTAAAAAGGATCCTACCTCCTCCCAGCCCCTTCCTGTGCAAGTTCCATATGTTTTAAAGGCTGCACCAGGAGCTGCAGAAATAGCAGAGGATAAATTGTTCTTAATAATGAATAAACACTCTTCCTATCTTTCGATTGTGTAATCTTCTCTCTGCTTCCACCCCTCCCTGATGAAGATTACAGTCTTTTCTCAAATGTGGTATTCAAGTCATTATCTTCAAACTGTTTTGGTCCACTCAGAGGCAAAAAAAGGGCTTTACTGGGATGGGAAATGAGGGCATTTGTAGCAGTAAACCAAAGATTTGTTGGCAGAAGACATTTTTTACCATGATGTATCTGATTTTTTTTTTTTCCTGCTAGAAATGCTGCCTACAGGTGGTTTAAGACTCCTTTTCAGGAGTTTTCCTCTCTGGCCACATTATTTTCTTAAGTCTTTAGATTTTAAAATTACTGACAACATTAAAGACCATTAGTAAATTTGTTTATTTGCACGTGCCCACTCATTTGCATTGCAAAGAGCTTGACTAAAAAATATTAAGCAAAGAGAAAAATGTAAAAAGCTGACTTTTATTCCACAACACAGTTCATGACAGGGGAGGGAGCTATTTCTATTCAGCAATTCCTGCCTTTTTTTCCACCCTCTGTATTTTGGTTCCCAAACGTAGGAAGCAAAGACAAATTTCAGATGATAAATAAAGAAGTTGGGGTTTTTTTTAATTATTTTTCCTTTCAATATGAAAAGGGCAATTTAAAATACAGCTAAATATCTGTAAACTTAGGAAATGCCAGCTCTTACTTGGTATAAGTGATCACAGGTTCATTCATTTTGATTTCAGCATGACTATTTACACTAGAGGAGGATCTATACCACTTATTTTTCAGTAGGTGTTAAAGTACAGGACTTCACTCACTCTAGTACCAATTTTAAGGATCAATAGTACACTTGGGAAACATTAAGCCACTGCTTTTAGACTTTTAACACTACTGCAATCTATGTTAAAACACATTGAAAAATAGTTTCTGGCCATTTCTGTCTTGGTTTGATACTAATGTACAATAAATTGTGGATTAAAGAAATACTGGGGAAGGTTTGCCATGTCCAAGTGTAAATCACATATATTTTACTGTAGACAAACATGTTTTGTACATCTGCAATGTCATATATTTATGGTTAAAAAAATCAACATATCCTGCACTGCAGAAACAAGGATCATAGATAAGAAACTGAATATAAAGTGTTAGCAAAGTGCTGCAAGAAACAGCAAGGACAGGAAATAAAAACAGCAGGTAAGAGGTGACATCTGCCCATGGAGCATTGGGGAGACCATTATTGCAATGACCTGTTTAATTCTACAGCTTAATTTCCAAACTGATAATGAAAATAGGAAAAATTCAGCAAATGGAAGGTAGGATGTCTGGAAAAGATATTTTTGTAGAGAGTGAATTATAAAACTGGATGTATATGGTTTCTCTGAGTGTGGTTTAGGAGGTGACTTTCCTGAAGTGAAGGAAGCAGTGATGTGAAAAATCATGTAATAATAAGTTATTAAAACCAGTAACTCTTCTGATCCTTACACAGACTGTGACAGCATCACTGACAGCACTGGAGTGTTGGTATTATGTGAGTCAGAGCAAGTTCTTACTGGGGGGTTTCTGTGCTGGTTCTTTATCCCCAGGTAAATTCAATCTGTGCTCTGATTTGCCTGCAAAGGCATTCAAAATCAGCCCCAAATTCAGTCTTGGATATATGTACAAATTATAAATACCTGGAAAGAAACAGATTAAGGCTGGTTAAAATAAGAAATTAGGTCAAAATTAAATGGAAAACAATACATAACCCATACCCTGTAAAATGTCCTGACATCCTTGAAAACCGAGATTCTGCATTTCTACACACTCATATTATGAACTTAAAAGCATGAATATATTTCATTCCTTGCCAGGTTTGTTCTTCTACTTGGAAAACATTTATTCTGCTTCTTGTTTACACTGAATGTAGAATTAATGTGACTGTTCTGGTTGAGCAAAAGCAACCTTGACTTGTATTAGGCTTCATTTTATCATGCCAAGGTATCTTGTGTAAAAACATAACATGAACACAGTTCTCAGAATTAGGCTAGTTAATAATTACCATATAAACAGGTCAAGGATCAAAAGAGACAGTAAATTCTTGTGAAGTGTGTGTAGACTATATTTCCAAATTACAATACTGAAAGCCAGAGCTGTCTTAATGTGTATAGAATAAATCTAACACCCAGAGGTGAATTATCATGGCCTCAGTGAACCTTTTTCACAGAATAATAATCAAAATAATAATGCCAGGAGTTCATTTGTGTAAAATAATACACTGTTGGCATTAGTAAAGTATTTCTTAGATACAATAATATTTACTGAAAACTTACGTAAACCAAGCCATGTTTTCCTTAATGGCATAGAAATAAACAGAAACCCCAACTGAGAGACTCCAGTCCAGTTTCCTGATGAGTTTCTCAACCTAAAAACCATTTCCCTGGTCCAACTGTCCTTCAAGACCTGCTCACAGACTGCACCCATCAGCTTTCCCCAGGACCTGCTGTGGGGTCCCTCAGCCCTTTCCAGCAAGACACCACTGAAAATGAATGTGCATCTGTAATTTTACATCTTAAATACACATACCCTTAATAAAACCTCCTGAGTGAGCGTGCTGGTGCCAAACAGGATCGTTCCAGAGCAGGGAATGCGATGTGTGGCCACGGGCAGAGGCTGAGCAGAGAAACTGCTCCAGATGTAATGAGGGAGAGACCTGCCTGCTGGAATCAGGGCGTGTGAGGGATCCCAGGACAACAGGTACCACTAAAAGCCTGGCAGCACAGATTTAAAGCTGGAAAAGCAGCTGGTGGCACCTGGAAAACCCACCCAGGTGGTAGCACTCCCCTCTTTCAAAAGGCTCATGGTCTGTGTCAGCCACACCACCTGTCACCACCCCAGTTTCTGGTGTTACCATCACCAGCTGTTACCAGTTAATTATTACCATTAGCTTAACAAGCTAAACCTGGCCTGGCTGTGCCACCTACTTGTGCTTTACCACTGAAAGAATCACAAAATCATAGAATCACAGAGGGGTTTGGGTTGGAAGGGACCTTAAAGCTCATCTCGTTTCACCCCCTGCCATGGGCAGGGACACCTTCCACTAGCCCAGGTTTCTCCAAGCCTGGCCTTGGAAACTTCCTGAGTGGCTCCACTCTCTCTGCAGTTTAGGACATGGTCACCTTTGATCCTTTTAAATTGTTTTATGTTTCATTACATGGAATCAAGAGCATAATAACACCAGACTTAAGCTGGGGATGATAGTGGAAGCAGCTGGAGTCAGGCAAATGTTATTTCCAGCTGAACTTCCTTGTGTTGTTTTAGCTGGCCGAAAGTCAGGACATAAATGACTCAGGCTCAAGATTTTGTAATGCAGATGGCAAATACAAGTAGGACTAAAATACAGTCAAGTGACAATATGAGAGTGACAACACTGCAGATTTGCTGAGGACTGAACAGTGGAGTTTCTTCAACCTGAATTATTTTTCAGACATTTTCTTTCTGCAGCAAAATTTGGGGGGTTTATATTCAATTAAAATATTAACAGAAAATACTACTATAAAACCACAAATCACACCAACCAGTCAACCAGAAAACCCACAACAAAACAGTTTTATTTTTCTTCAAAAAGCTGGAAGTGGAAAAGAAAGTGGTTCAATGCCCCAGCAGGTACCTGACCTGAACACAGCCCTTTCTCACTGATGTCCCACCACTCATCCAGCCAAGCAACACCATGAAAATTGAATAACTGAGTTGGATGTCTCCCTCTTTGTTATATTAGATTTTAATGCTTCTTTATTTCAAATAAAAGCAATGTGGAATCTAAATTCCACTCAGATGACAAATCCATCCTGTGAATTAAAATTGCAAACAGTTACAGAAAACAATTAAATCTGCATGTGCTTCTTTTGGAGCTTGGAAAGGATTAAAAAACCAATAAAAATACTCCAGTCCTCTCAGTCACTATGAAAACATGCAATAACCAGGAAAGGTCTCAGCAAAGTGGGAACAGCACAGATGAGTAAACACAGCTGAGCAGAAATGTGTGTGGTTCATTCAGTTGTTTGCCAAAGCGCCCTTCAGTACATTATTTACAGATAAAAAATAGCCCATCTTTGGAGTCATATGGTGTTCTTGGCTCCTCACCCTCCTGCTTATCTCACGGGTTAACCAGCAATTGGGGGTATAAATAGTTTGGCCACTTTGGTAGCCGGCTCTTGGCTCTCTTATTCAAAGGAAGAAGCAGCCAGAGGGGGGAAAAAAAATCAGCTTTCAAGGTTGGTCTTTTCTGCTTCCTTTTCAGAGACAGGGAGAGGTGAAAGCGCTGATGTGATCAGACAGGCAGGTCGGAGTAGACAAACAAAAGAGCTGCTTCTTTCCCCCCTGGTTTCTGTGTTAATTCGGTGCCACCTCCGCGGGTCTGACAGAGGGTGCGAGCAGCACCAGCCGGGGCTGCGACAGCTCCTCCTCCAGGGCTCCTTTATCCCGAGCTCTGGAGCGGCCCCTCGGAGGATGCTGGTCCTGCAGACTTTGCCTCTGGCCCTGGAACAGCTGGAGGGTGTTCAAAGCTCCAGCCAGCCATGAGAATCCGGGAAAAATGAACTGAACTGCCCCCCAGAGCCCGGGGCAGGCTGCGAGCCATGCCGTGCTCACACAGCAGGGACTAAAGGTGTTAAGCAGGAAAGGGAGGTCCTCTGTTTTGGGAACTCCAAACTAGAGTGAACCGATTGCTGATGGCTAAAAATATCGTGGTGTTGGTCCTTTCTGCGCTCTTTATTGTTGAAAATGCAAAACACAGAAAGGAATCCTAAAGCATGGAAAGGAATGGAAGGTTGGAAGGGCCCTAAAGATCATCATTTCCAACCCCTTGCTGATCAGGTTGCTCAGGGCCCCATAGGCTCTAGAGAGTGGATAAGCACTTAAATATATTGCAATACTTTACTGTTATATTTTACTACTGAAAAATCTCTCCTTAGACCAGAAAAGGGACATATAGACACCTCTGTGTCACACTGGGGGACACCGAGAGACTCTACAATATGGAAAGGCCAGGGGATGGTTTTCACCCATGTGGGGTCCCCCATGTGCAAAGGGGACTGGTGTAGGAATGATCAGAGCTGCAGAGGAGCAAAACACATCATCTAAATCTCAACCAGGCACTGCTGAAACCCCAGAGCTTCCACAGTTAAAAATTGCAGTCATAATGTAACATGCCTGATTGCTCAGGGACAAGCTCTGAGCGACGATTCCTTCTTCTCCAGCTTCCTCAGGAGTTGTGCTCAGCTTTCCCCTTCTCCCTTCCATTTTGTCTCCCAGCTGGCCCCAAGGGCTCCTGCAGCATCCAGGGATGGGCTGTGCCACAATTCAGTTAATTATGAGCTGACACAGCCCTGGGGTCGATGGTGCTGGTAACTTCTGATTAACACGTGTGATGCTGCAGTAGTGGTCAGTTAAATCTTTGCATTCTCCCTCCTGGGACTGATGTCATTTTATAGATTTGCCAGTATTTGTGCTCAGGTTTTTGGACCCTGGAGAAGCCAGGCTGGTCTGTCAGGATCCCAGAGCTCCTCATCTTCTCAACCTTGGCATAAACATGTCTGCATTTTTCCATAACCAGCACAGTAAGCAACAGCAGTAAATCATTGCATTTCTAAGAATCCTTAAAGTTCCCAGGCTTTCCCAGCTCTAAAACCTTTAGAAAGGCTTTTCTTCCCTTTCTCCACCTGCTTTTCTCTGGCAGGAGGAGTATGACTGTTACACAGCAATTTTCTCTCCATGTTTTTAAAGTGACTGATTTTAATTTGGATGTATTTCCCCCTGAAAATCCTTTCAGTCAATATGGAATTACATAAAGCAGCTTTCTGGAGAGAAAATACAGCTGGAGAAGTTTCCACTGAGAGGTGTGTGTGTGTGTTGGGGCGTGTGGGTGTGTGCTCTGCTCAGGGAAAACAGTTGCCTCCTGCCTGGAACCATACCAGTTCACTTGGTACCTGGCAGAGGGGAATATTGGTACAGAGCTGCAGAGAAAAGAAGGAATCTGAGAGAAATGTGGAAAAGAGGAGTCTGGATACCCAGTTCCTCCTGTCTCAGTGCCATGCAAAGAGGCTGCATTAGCAGATCATTTAGTGATGGGACAAATTCGGTCTCAGTATTCACTCCGGGACATCCCAGCCCTGCTTTGCACCACCTGCCCTGCTTTTATTTCCTTTGCTTCTTTATCCCTGTTCCCAGAGGTCCTCTGATTCAAGAAATGGTCTTTTCTCATGTCTCTCCCCCAAAACAAAAAGCTGCAAGGTAGATGGGGTGGATGAGGCCAGAGGGAAGAACAGCTCCAGGGAGTCCTGTACACCACATGAGGAAGGTACAAGGACTGACTCTGGACAGTCCAGTGGACCTTCATTTCTGCGCAGAATAAGTATTATTCAAAAAGTATTTATTTATTTTTTTAAGTCTTGGCACTGTCACTTTTGATGGTCTGCACTTGGATGATGGGGGGAAAGTAAATTTTTCGTTGTCCCCAGAAACCCTGCTGGACTGAAACAGATTGACTTGGCTTAGAAATATGGTGCAGCTAATAAAGGTGTTTCCTTCTTATAAATCTTAACCATAAAGAGCCATCCAGGAAGGGAGAATATAAGAAGAAATTACAAAATTCATAATAAAATTTTATTATACTTTTATCTGGAAAGGAGAGTAAGGTTTCTAATCACCAGTGACTGAGACTGTCAAAGATTTTACATTAGGAGCAAAGTGGCTAAGAAACTATAAGATTATGCTCAATCAAGAAATGAGTGAAATAATATATGATGATATTTTTATAACAGCAGAGATCTGGACATGACACAGTAAGTCTTAAGGAATTGTGCTGTGAAAAAAACCAAAAACCTCTGATTTTTGCATGTTCAGAAGGAAAAAAATAGGCAGAAGTTACCAGCCTGCTCCAGCAAACAGATGTTTTGGGGTTAATTATGGTTAGGAGGCCTCTCTAGTTTAATTAAAGTCTGTTCTTATCAGCTAACACTGAGGAATATAAGGAAGGAGAGATGCTACATTTATAACAAAATAAGTAAGCTCAGCTTTACCATAATCTTTCTATCTGAGAACAAGAGAAAGGAAAAGGAGGCACTGAAAAAATCCATATTTAAAAAATAGGGTGAGCACAATTTTAAAAAATTCATAGATATTCTTACCAATACCAATGAAATCAGGGACACTTCCTGAATTCCTTTTGAGGGGGAAATCCACTGTTGATTTCCATCAGAAGAGGGACCATCAAGATTTCCCAGCTGCTAATCTTAAGTAGAGGGTGAATGCTTTGCATGTGCTGCACACAACCTGAAATAAAACCCAGTTCCTGCCTTCAGTTCTACATTATTCTCAAAAGGGCAAAAGTACTGGGTAAGCTGGGAAAGCTCCCAAACCCATTTTTAGAAAAATGGGATATGTTAGGTGTCGTTATTCATAAAGCAAATGAAAATATTCCATAGTCCCTCTTATCCATCCAGGTTGGCTTAACAATTTCTGAGCTCGTTGCTTCATCACCTGACAGCGGAAATTAAATGTTCAGCTTTGTTTTCTGTCAAACCCTCCTGCCATGATACCCATGGACAGGAACAACTTTGGGGCTGAGCTGACTGAAAATCAATTTATGTCCTGAGTCACGTTTCTCATGTTGTTGTCTGTGCACAAGGTATTTGGGTCAGATTTCCCTGCCCGCTGTGGCCATGCCAGCCTGGCAGCTTTGGAGGCACTGCCCAGCTGAAAGACTTTTTCTGGGTTTCTGGTCAAAAAGCAGCAGAACCAGATGCAAAACTGCTTTTTTTTTTTTTTTTTTCCACACTTCTCAGAGCTCTTGTTGCCAAGAAGACATTTCTGTTCTCTCCTTCTGAGTGTTTGGCACGTTTTCCGTGTCGTGACTGAACCTGAATTCAAATTCAAGAAGATTTACAATAACAACCAACTTTTTAATTGGGCTTTTTTTTTTTTTTTGCTGGCAGTCACTTGAAACACGTTAACCATTTTTGGCTGCTTTTGAAGAATAACCAGACATTTTTACTGCATGGTTTAGATTTAATTTTTTTTTAAGAGTTAAACAACCACCTCTGAATCCATTATTGTCTGTATTGGTAGATTCATGAATCTTCATCTGGATGAAACTTCCTTAACTATTTTTTCCAAGTGGCTGCATTTACTGGAAAATGAGCTGTGTGTATGCATATATATATAAATATATATATATTCACTATTTATATATATATATTCACTTTTTATATATATATTCATTATTTAAATATATATATTTACTGTTTTAAGCTGTATAAATATTTTTACTTCCATGCTGAACATCTGCATACACGCATGTTATCACTTAAACCTTTAAGGTGTTGCTTTGTATGTAAAGACTCTTTTGGATGCTTCATGCCATTCATTGAGATATAACAGCAATGTTTTCCACAGCAGCAGCGTGGTTCCCACATTTATTTATTTTTTTTTAATATATACAAGGGAAAAATCTGTTTTATCTGCCTTGCAGAGCTTCAGACTCATGGAATGTTGAAAAGAAAAATTGTCTTTGTTCTGATTTATGAGCAATCAGCAGTAATACAGATCCCCCCCTTGGGATGTTTCTGCTGAAGTGGAACCACATGGAGATTGAGCTTCCTCCCTGTGTGCCCTGATAGTCTGGTGGGTGCTATTCCAATTTGAGCTGAAGCACAAGTATTTATTGCAAGAGAGGAGTGCAGAATATTTGCTGAGTAAGCCAGGACTTTTTGCATTGTGCCAGGGATTTAAAGGGACAAAAAAAAAAAATATCAGTCCCAGCAGCAAGTCTCAGGGCACTCCATATTAACCTCTCTGTATGGCAAGAATTAGATCTTTTTTTCTTCTGTTTTCTCTATCTCATGAATAGTTTTTAATCCATGGCAGAAATTTACTTTTTACCCTGTAGTTTTCAGATTTCTATAATAGGCTTTGCTGATGGATTGGGTCTTAAGCCTTCTAAAAGTACCACTGAATGATCTCCTTAGGTTGGTTTTTATTCTGTGAGTCTTTCTGCTGGCATTCAACAGGTCTGTGGGGCAGCAATTTTAACCATTCCAAAAGGGGAGGGGGGAGAATTCCCCCTCTTTCACCACTTTGTAAAGGTTCTGGAGTTTAATATTCACATTTATCAGTGTTTATAACACTGGACTGGACACAGCAGGAGTTGCTTGTCGATAATTTGGACAGGAGGAAATCTGGAAATGTCCAACATATAATTATCTTCTTTCTGAAAGGACAGATTCACTTCTGAAGAGATGGACAGAAACAGACGATAAAGTGCTGTAGTTCAGTAGCTAAAACTCTGGTGGAATCCTCTGGGAGACTATTTTAGGAGAGGGAGCAACTGTGCAGCCTGTAATCTTCCACTGAAGTGTGATCCACAAGCCAGGATGGTCCCAGCTCCCCACTGGGAGCTGAATAATCTGAGTTGTGTTGTTTGTGTTACAACAATTCCTGATCCAGTGTATTCCCACTGAGGTGCATGAAAGAAAAGGAGCCTTTCCCCTTCTTTTTAAGCTGAGCTAAAAAGCTTTTTCCTTGGAGTACTTTGAGGGAAGGTAGAGGACAGTATGTGGTGCATCAATTGAGGAGGAAAGGACACAGCATGGAAAAGCTCCCAGAGCCAAGGAAAAAGCTGAAGGGTAATTGAGCAAGAATCCTAAAATGTTTGGGAATATTAAGAAGAGAAAAAATAGTCAAATACTTAGTGATTTGGATGTTAAAATTCAACTAAATCTTTTCTAAATGTGACTCTCAGTTATTTCATGTAAGTTAAAGATTTGGGATCCTGGTTTAGCTTCGTGTTGTGGGACAGTCTTATCTCTTGTGTCACAAGCCCATAAAGCTGGTTTTATGGAATTACCTAGTTTTAGGAGGGAAAGTATCAGGATCCAGCCTTGAATCTTAGCCAGGTTTCTTTTCCCTTTATCTCATGTTCAGTGGGTTCAAAGCAAACTGAAAGGAACCACTTTTCATGGCTCCTGTCCCAGTGCAATGATCTTGTCACCAGATGTTCTGGATGTTGAGTGTTTCCAAGGCTGCAAAAAGTGCTTGGATGAATTCAAGGAAGAAAAAGCTCTGGGTGGCAACAGGAGGCAAAAACATCCCCTCTTACTGAGACTCCATTCTTTGCTGGTTGGGAAGTTTTACTCGCATCATTTTATGTTTTGTCTGCTCTTCTACTTGACTTTTGCAAACTTCCCTGGTTTTGGGCACAGTCTGGAGGAGGCCAAAGAGATGAGTAGAGGGAAGGAGAACCTCTGCTGTGAGGAAAGGCTGAGAGAGCTGGAATTGTTAAGCCCGGAGAAGAGAAGGCTCTGAGGAGACCTCATTGTGGCTTCTCAGTACCTGAAGGGAGATGACAAGAAAGATGGAGAGGGAACTCTTACAAGGGCCTGGAGTGACAGAACAAGGGGGAATGGCTTCAAACCAAAAGAGGAGAGGTTTAGGTTAAATATTGGGAAGAATTTTTTCCCTGTGAGGGTGGTGAGGCCTTGGCACAGGTTGTCCAGAGAAGCTGTACCTGCCCCTGGATCCCTGTCCAAGGTCAGGTTGGACAGGGCTTGGAGCAACCTGGACTACTGGAAGGTGTCCCTGCCCGTGGCAGGGGTTGGAAATGAGTGACCTTTGAGGTCCCTTCCAACTCAAACCATTCTGTCATTCTATGATTTGCTGGTTTACCTTTGCTCAGACTCTGCATGGCCATTCTGGCACATTCTTCATTTAATGGAAAGTGTTATTACTTCCCTCCAGTTACCATATCCCTGCAGTTAACATATCTCTGCAGTTAACACATCTCTTTAGTCATACAGAGTGGAAAAGTAATTTTGAGTCACACCACTGTCTGAGGTGATCAGTCTTGTAGGAAAAAAATAATCTTCTCAGTTTAGTTGTGATTTACTTAGAAACTGTGTAATGGGGAACCTGGAAAGATTAAATCTGTTCAGAAGTTAGCAAGGAAAATAAATATTCAGGTATAAACAATTAAAAAGGGTAATCTGAAAGATATTCTGAATAAATCAGCATGGCAGAAGCTTTCATAAGATTCAAAGGGTTGGGGTGGTGCACTGAGGTGCCAATGCAAAGGGACACAATGTCCAACATCTTCATTAAACTCTACTTAGCCAAGGCATCCTCAGAGCTCTCTCCTAAGCACACTCTTGATTTTTGAAATCATACAGAGTTTTGAAAGATTGAAATGGTCTATGCAAGGGGTAGAAAAGCAGTAGTGAAAATAAGGTGCACCTATGAAATTAATGGAAGCTTTGTTGGAAATTGCAGTGAGTGTAACAGCAGTTCTTGGGTCAACCGTGCAGTGTTTGCATCCTAAGCCCGTGCTGCTGCTGATCATTTTAACTATTATTTGAAATTATTTTATTTTTATTACTTTATTTTCACAATTTTAATAATTTTACTTTTTCTGCTTGTTTTAATTTGTTTTGTACCTGAATTTCAGCAAACGCTGCTGGTGGTTTTCCAAGCGAGATGAAGTCCTGTAAAAAATACTGAGTTGTATAATCAGAAGCAAAATGAGTCTGAGGGGCTTATTTTTTTTCTGGTTTTCTAGGATTTCAGATGAATAGCAGCCATGAGTTGAGCCAGCTCTGTGGTGATGAATATTGCTTAAGGGCAACAGCACAACCTGGTGGTTTATGGTTATTCTAATGCATCAGATCAGGTATCTGCACAGAAAACACAGAAATTTCCCTTCCCCACAAACCTGCTCAGAACTGCAGCTGGTTTTCATTAGTTCATTTGTAAGATATTATTTTACCTGAGGTTTTCAGAATAAATAGAAAAAAAACCCAGACTCTCAGGGCACTGCAAAAAGATAAAGTAGCAAATCCTTCCCAGCATCACTGATTGTGAAACCTCGAGGTGCAGTTTGAGCTGGAAACATCTGAATTTTTGTTCCAAGGTAATAGCTAGAGGTGTATAACTAAAAAGAAAAGCTTGCAATGTGCACTATGCCAAATTTTTGAAAAACAGACAGAAGGAAAGTGTGTGCAGAAAAAAAAAAAGCAAGTTTGTCTTGCTCTTTCTGTTATGACGAAGCCAAGCAAAGTCTGAAATGCATTTACACAGAATGAATATTCAGATACCAATAACAATATTTATTCTCTTTCCTCTGTGTCTTCAGGGTAAGTGAAGTTGGTCAGAGTGTATCTTCTGGTGTGGCAGTGAAATGAAACGGGTGGCAAATGTGCCCAGCCAGAATTTCCAAATAAAATGAATTACATTTTGTGTTTTGCTGGGTTCTGAAGAACAGGCTGTTATTCCCAG
>JAWWLV010000011.1:2768615-2782101 GCA_035041135.1 Platyrinchus mystaceus | reverse complement strand
CCATCTGGAGCCCCACATTTTTGTACAGATTTTTATCTATTGTTTTTCTTAGTGTTATTTTATTTCCCTGTTTTATGACTGCTGTTAACATTTACTAGGGAAACTGTTTTTTACACTCTGCGTGTGAGGACATACCTGCAGATTTTTTGAGGTCATGAATAACCAGCTAAAATTTGGGGGAGGGGGGGAGGAGATGTGGAATAAAAGGAGGAGAGAAAAGGCAGCATAGGAAGGTTAGAAAATTGCTTTTCACTTTTCACATGGTTAAATCCTAAACACTGGTAAATGCCTTTTCACTGGGGAGGACAGCTCATATCTGATATAGGTACAAGTGTGCTTAATCAGAAAAGCAACACCACAGGCACTTCCATCTCTTTGTGCAACATTCCAAACCTTCCATGTTTTCAGCAGCTGGGGATGGGATTTGCTATTTCTTTTGGCTTGAACACGAAAATTAAGCTCACTTGAATGCTTTCACTGAGCAAGCCTCAGCCATCCTGTATTCCTCCAGGGGCACTGGGAATAGACTCACAGTCTTTTCCAAACTAAATGATCCTATGATTCTGCTTTATGGAAGCTGTGTTCCTGTGGGCTGGGCACTGGAAGGCAATCCGTGTAAATCTCACTCAGCAGCACCCACCCACCTACCTGTGGGTTTTCTTCAGTGAGATTGAGTTGCTGCTGCTTTGGCAAAAAGGAATGCACAGGGGTTTGTGCCATGTTATTCCATCTGTGCCTTCTGAATCCGTTTCCAGACCGAATCCTCACTACAGCCTTTATTATGATTGATTATTGTGCACACAAGATTCACAGCTGTGCCAGTGGCTCCAACAAGAAGCACTGGCAGTTCCTGGGCAGGCTGCTCCCAAGGGGCTTTCCTTCCCCAGCTCAGGAGCACAGGGATATTCTTCACTATCTTCCTTTGGGTGTTGCCTGTGGTGACTTCTAGAAAATGCAACCTCTGATATATTGAGAGAAAACCTACCACACTGCAGCTATAAAAGGGGAGTGTTTAAAACAAACCGAGAAGAATAGTGTCTAAAAGTCCTGGGTGTCTGAATGCAATTCAGATTTTCTATGATCTTGGGCACATCTTTCAATTTCCCAGTATCCTTGATCTGATAACTTAAATAGAAAGTCTTTCAGGTTGTAGACTGTCTTTGTGCATTTTGTAGTGAACCTGCCTGCAGGCAAAAGGGAGAGAAGGAGCAGAGAGTTGTAACATTCCTGCAACCACTAAAACTGCCTCTTCTCCCCGAGGTCGGCAGGGTCTGCTCACAGTGCCAGGTTCTCCAGCAATGCCCTGAAGTTTTCTTTCCCTGCTGCAACTCCTGCTAGGGGAAAATATGCTTACGGATCATATTTGGTGTTAAAATGTTCCTACATGACAGAGGGAAAGGGATTGGGAGAAGTCAGTGTTGTTCAGGCTTGTACAGTTTCCTCCGTGCAAACAAAGGTGAGAGGAAAGAAAAATAAGGTTATGGGTGAGTGAATCCATCGGGGATCTGCATAGGGTGGGATACTCAGGAGCAGAATGTACTGTTATTAAACTAATGTAGAATAATTCTATCTCCTTTATAATATAATGCTCTCTAATAGTTATACCTGATTAATGTTTTAAGAATGCTGTTGGAATCAATATGGCCTTAATAATTTGACCCGTGTCCTCAAAATTCGCATTGATCCCCACATTTTGGGCATCGCATTACCTTTCACTTAACGTTATGTACTTAATACATAAACATATAGCAAGACCAGAGGGGGTCTCCTGTACTTCAGCACTCAGCCAGCTGTTCTGACAAGGCTGCTGTTGAGGCAGATGGCCCTGTGATGGATTACCTGGGACTCACCAATCGCGGCGTCCTCCCGAAACGTCGGCACAGATGTTTGCAGGGAGGTTTTCATGATCCCACAACACTTGCACATCCTCAGGAGGAAGGGGCCTTCTGCTGGGGAGTCACTCAGCCTGAGGAGGTTGCTGCTCTGGGGGCTCTGAGCTTTCATGACCCTGTGGCAGAGGGCAGCCTGTGGTGTCCCAGTGGTGAGAAAACAAGCACAGCCTCTTCCAGGGTCATTTTTTTTCCCAAAGTTACACTTCTTCCCTGAAACACAAAGGCAAAGGGATCAAATCTGCTGGGGATTATAGAAAATAAAGGAAAACTGCCTCTGGAATGTTTTTTTTAGTTTTGCCCCGATGCAATAATAGTGAGAAAAATAAAACTTGTGTCCTGATGTGGCCAACACAGAATCATTACGGTTGGAAAAGCCCTCTAAGATCATTGAGTCCAACCACTAACCCAGCACTGCCAAGGCCACCACAAATCATAAGTTCCACCTCTACATGTTTTTTAAATCCCTCCATCAACACTGTCTTCCTTCTCCTTGAGCAGAGCTATTGGAAAGGCCTTTTCCAGCACGGGGGCTGCAGTGACCTCTCAAACCTCCTCTCCCAAAAGCTTCAGACCTACCACAGGGCACCAGTGGATCTGAAATTTTGCCTCGTGCCAAACACCTCATTACTTCCACTAAAATCCATGGTTGTGACATATTCAGGTGCTGTGACCCATTTTTGGGGCCCACTGACCTTGTTTCCTCTGTAACCTCCCTCCTGCAGGTCCCAGCAGGTCCTGATGTCAGGCTCAATTCTTTCATTCTTATTTTCTCCACGCTGGATGAAACTGAAATCTGAAAACAGCAGTGACTTAAGATAAACCTTTGAACACCCCTATGGCATTTTTCATTAGAGATGTTGCTTCTCTTGTGGATGCAGAAACTGAAAGCCTAAAATAAAGAGCAAGAATTGGGAGGTTTGGGGAGAATTCCCACCTTTCAGACAAAAATTCTACTTTAGAGATTCAAATGAGCTCACTCATCCACCAAACTTCTTAGTTATTCACAGAGTTTGAGTGTGAGAGAACATAATATCACGAACTTCATGAGTCTGTTGTTGGTAGGTGACCATGGGAATTCAACTATCTTTATTTTAAACAAATAGAGTTTTACTACTCATAGAAAAGAAACAGGAAACAGAAATGGAAAAAAAAAAGTTATATAGTCAATTAATTAATCATCTGCAGAAATCTGAGAAACCTAACTTGTAATTTAATTAGCTCTAAAGGGCTCACACAAGATGAGCTCTTTGCTGAGGCTTCAATTTTGCCTATTTTCTTGCAAGGTAAACACCAGGCTGTAATAATGCCATGCAAGACATATCTTGTACACATTAATCATATTTTATTTTCTTTATTGAACCTGATCCCCATATGAGACAAAACACTGAGTTATGTAATACCACAAGGAATTAAGAATACATGAACATTCAAAAGA
Source organism: Platyrinchus mystaceus (assembly GCA_035041135.1). Taxonomy (NCBI): domain Eukaryota; kingdom Metazoa; phylum Chordata; class Aves; order Passeriformes; family Tyrannidae; genus Platyrinchus; species Platyrinchus mystaceus. Next base: position 2,778,774 of record JAWWLV010000011.1, on the reverse strand, counting down.
AATAATAATAATAATAATAATAATAATAATAATACCTTTATCTTTTAACTGGCTATATCTTCTCATTGGCTCTGATTTCTCCAAGACATTTATAAAAGTACAGACCATAATTGTGCTAATAAAGAGGAAATTATACTGATCTATAATTAGAGTAATAAGGAAAAAGGCACAGCGGATCATAATTGAACCAATAAGGGGAAAATATAATCATGTTTAATGGCTTATATGAGTGTTAGTGTCTTCTGTATACTTAATAAATTGGTATCCATTTTCCTGGTGTGTATCTAAGACACCTTTCCTAATATTATCAAATTACCCTTCAGATCCATTGTTGGGAGCTTCTGCTCATCCTGGCAGCCACTCTGTGCTGAGGCTTCTTGGAATAATCAGAATAACAACAGAATTTTGGACGGGTCTGACCATCAGCTACAATCACCTGCAACAACACCTCAGCTCTCTCCAGGTTTATTTAGGGTGTCCCTGTTTTACAGCCATGGATAGACAGAGGTGTGTGGGCAGTAAGAGTAATCAGAAAATAGAACAAGCATATTTTCAAGAGAAATACAGAAAGAGTTGAGAGGTGTAACCCTTTGTGGTCACTGCATTTGGGCATGAAAAGATGCTCTGAAAATTCAAAAGAAAAGGCAATGATTTATTTCTTAATATTCACAGTAAAACATCATGGCTGCAAGCCCCAAAGCTGAGAATCAGTAGTTTTTTGCTGCTGCTGAGCTCCCTCTTCTGTGTTGTTTTTTTTCTTTTTTACCTGAAAATCTCACAGCTTGCAGCTTTGATGTTTTCTCCCTGCGAGTCCTTGAGCTGTTAAGTGTCCCCTTCTCAGCAATCTTACCCCTGTCTGCAATTTCACCTTTTGCATCTTGTACAGCTCGAGTTCACTTGTTTTCCTCACAGCTTTTTTCTCCCCCACCGTGGTGGTTTTCTCAGAGGTCCCAGCCAAGGTCACAGAGATGCTCAGCGTGAAAATCCAGCCAGGGATCAGAGAGAGCTGAACCCTCCCGAGGGATTTGAGAGCTGCAGTTTGAAACAACCTCCCCACATCTTCACACAAGTCACATTACATATAGTTTAGCTATAATATGCCTTTTGATTACCCTCCCAGCACTTAAAAAATAAGAATATTTCCCACTTTTACATACTATGAGCATGTAAATATTTCCCTGGACATGCTCACACCTGGTATGTGATTGATATCCTTTGCTTTGAAGAGACATTTGCAAAGCTTTTCAGCCCAGTTATCCTCACAGGATCCCAGGTGATCTTCCTGAGCTGTAGATGATGGCTTGGAAGGGCAGCAGCAACTCTGGTGAAGGGGGATCTTCATGGGCAGGTAGACCTTGAAAGCTCAGAGGACACCTCGAGAGAGAGGGACCTGTTCTCCACTAGAAACATCTGAGAGACACATATTTGCCCACACAGTTTTATCTCTCAAGGATTTCTCAGCTCTAGTAAGTCCTGAAGATAAACGGAGAGGGCGTGGAGTGACAGAACAAGGGGGAATGGCTTCAAAGCGAGAGAGAGAAGGTTTAGATTGGATATTAGGAAGAAATTGTTGGCTGTGAGGGTGGGGAGGCCCTGGCACAGGTTGCCCAGAGAAGCTGTGGCTGCCCCTGGATCCCTGGAAGTGTCCAAGGCCAGGTTGGAGAAACCTGGGCTAGTGGAAGGTGTCCCTGCCCATGGCAGGGGGTGGCACTGGATGATCTTTCAGGTGTCTTCCAACCCAAACCATTCTATGACCCTATGATAATATGGAATGTGCATGACTTAGGATATTAATAATTTTAAAAATCTGCATATGCTTAAATAATATCCTGAAAGGCACCTAGATAAATAATTAATAACAAAAATATATTTATAATATATATTGATTATGTATTTCTATATATGTTTATGTATTTATATATAATAACTATTGTTCTCTAAACTTCTTAGCCTGATAAATACCAATCTTTCCTAGAGCTAACCTTGGCTTTCATTTCTTTAGACACCTGGACATCTCTTGTAGCAAAATTCCTATGACAATGTGACACTGCTTTCACATATACACATGAAATAATGAAAAGGCACTTTTATATTTTGTAGTGATCTTTAAGAACCTTAAATAAAAAAATCATATAACCTCATAAAACCTCGTTAGATAGATGGATAGAGATATTTAAAAGTAACATAATAAATATGTATATGTAAGTATACAACACACACAGACACACACACATATAGTATTCCATGCACTGGTTTATACCTCCTTTGCTTTGAAGGTCCCAAAGGATAACTGAGAAAACAACGATTCTACACAGAATTACAAAAGGCATTAAATGTATTTAATGTCTGATTTTTGCCCAGGTATTTTTAGTCAGCTCAGTAATAACTAAGAGAAGTGTTTCCTCTTGCAGCAGCACACAGTTGTGAAACTTTAATTTATATGTTAATTTTTTTAATTAAAGGGAAAAAAAATTATAGAAGAGGGTTTAGTTTCCTTTAAAAGTGCAGCATAATAGTCTAACATTAGAGTGGAGGATAATAGTTGTGATGTCTAACAGTCCAACCACTGTTCCCTGAGGACATCCAGGTAACCCCAAGGCTGAACTCAGTGTTTCCTGCTGCCTGAGACAGTCGATTCACTCATCCCGGGGTCACCTTGTCAGAAAGGCTCCACATTTTGCATTTACTGAGGGTTCTGCCTGAGAGCAGGGGGTGTTTGTGTGCCTTGGGCACTGTAAAGGGGAGCAGACAGGGGTGAGGAGAGGGGAAGGCACAGCCCTGACAGCAGATGTAGGAAAACACAGACAACACCAGAAAATAGACAACGCCAGAAACGGCATTTTTAGCGTTTGAGTGTCCTGGTGTTCTCTGCTGCTCAAGGCAAAGAGGTTTGAGAAGGCAGTGGTTAGTCATAAACATCTGAAATACCTTATTTAAAATCGGCCTCTAACAAGATTTGGGGCTTGTGATTCATTCCTCTGATGTCATGGAAATGAAGGAAATGTGTGTCACCTGGCCACGTCTCCAAAGGGGGTAAAGAGGCATCAGAGAAAAGCAGTGAATGCACATCAGAGAACATTGAAACTGCCTTAATTTGAAGAGCATGATTTGGTGTTTCCTGCAGGAAACTGCACTTGAAAAGTTTTAATCAGCAGGAGTTGTCGCTAGAATTAATTCTGAATTAATCTTGTTTTATCACTAAATATTTCTATTTACGTCGCTGACACAACAATCTTGGCTAAGAATTGGGCAAGTATTGGGCATTTCCATGCTGAAAGCTTTGGGATTTATCACAGAATCATAGAATCCTTGAAAACCCTGGGTTGGAAGGGACCTTAAAGACCCTCCAGTTCTGACCCCTTGCCATGGTGGTTTAGGTTTAGACTGGGCCATATTCTCTCCAGTGATCTTGTCCATGCAATACCCCTGATCTCTGATCCTAAAGGGAAACTGCAAAGTTACCAGGAGAAATGAACTGACCATGATTTCTTAAACTTTCCTCTCTTAAAGCACCATTTCCCATGCTAGCTTTAAAAAAAAACAAACCAAAAACCACTTGTAGTCTCCATATTAAGGTCTATAAAATTCACACTTTACTTTTTATTTCTGCTTTATTCCTCTTCTCTGCATTGCCAAATATTGCTTTTGTGTAATTGAAACAGAGCTGTAGTTTGATTATTAAACAGGGAAAGTAATTGTATCTGACTGTACAGGGGGAAGTAATGGTGCTTCATAGAAAAAGACTTAAACTGTGGAAAAGTTGGGGGTTTTTTTTAGAGCAGAGGTTGAGGGCAAATGCTCCTGGGGGTCAGCAGTCCCCACCACCAAAGGGTGACCCTCTGGTTCCTTGGGGTGGCTCAGGGGTGAGGGTTTGACAAGGCAATTTGTAAGGAGGGCGTACATAATTTATTTCTCTTCTCTATTCATTTGTGCCTCAAAATATTTGTATTTTGAATAACTCCCCCCCTGTGTTGTGGGACCCGTCCCGTGGTTCAGCCTGGCTTCGTACCTGCAGCGGGGAATTCTGGTGGGAACAATGTTTAGGAGGCAGGGATAAAAGGAGGGTATCAGGTGTCCTAAGCACCAGGGGTGGTTTCCTACTGGAAGCCCAAGAAGACAGAAGTCAGCATGTGACACCGCCTGGGTCCCGTTTTTAACCCCACCATCAGCAGAGCTCTGCCACAGCCCTGATGGCAGCGAGTCAAGTGATACAGCTGATGCTCTGCCAGTTGTGACATGCCCGGGCAGAGGACGCTCCTGTTTTATCCGCCACAGTCGCTTAAAACCAAAAATAACCGCTTATCTTGCGGTGAAAAGTTTGAGGTAGTTGAAAATGGTGCTGATCTTCGGAAAAAAAAAAAAAAAAAAAAAAAAGCACAGGAGGGAGAGAGCTCTAAGCAAGACTAAGCAACGACAGGCAGGATTTATTATATTTGCAACTCTATTTATCTGTCCAGCTCATATAAAGCAGCTGCCCCATCCCTGAGTTCCCCCAGCCCTGGGGAAGCTCCTGCCTGGTGCTGCCCAGCATGGATGTCCCTCCACGGCATTCCCGCAGCTCTCCCGTTATCCCGGGAGCAGATGCCGGGTGGGAAGCAGCGCCTGCCCCGCAGATCAGGTTGCTGCTGGCAACTCTCGCGAGCTTTATGTCAGAAACACTTGATTATAATGTCAGCACTGGGCAATTTGCGGGCTTAAAGCAGCAGCTGCTCATCTGAGGTTCCCCCGAGGTACCCAAAGATCCCGACTCCTAAAAAACTTTGCAGCTCTTGTGGTAGAAGTGGGGTAAGTGATTCTCTCTTTCCGTGTCTCTTGCCTGCCAGGATAATTTGCAGTTCAGCTTGATTTGCGCGGGGATTGGGATCTTTTAAAGCGTTCTGCTCTGCCCATTTGTTGCTCTCTTGGGAGAACTCCCTCTGCTCCGCAAATGCAGCGTGTGTATCCAACCTCGGGATTATTCAAGGGATCCCGGGCTAAGTAAATTAAGCTGAGCTAGAAATCACTTGTTAATTCAACCATCCTTCCTATTTAAATAGCGATTATATAGCCCTGTGTATAGATTTTTTTGGGCTGGGTAAGGATTTGCAAGGGGAGGAAAGAGTCATTGAAATAAACTGTGTTCCCTTGCTGGATAAGAATGCAAAAGTAGACTCTGTTTAACTTTTGCTGGAGGAAACGACTCCAGCAGCAGCTTTTTAAAATATGCAAACACATTGTAGGATATAACTATGCTGGGTTAATGTTGATGAGCTAAAGCAATTTCTGACCCTTTTACTCTCATAGTAATAATCGAGTCATGTTTGTTTTGCTCAATGTGCTTTACATTGCTGAGTTTGGTTTAAAGCAGCATTAAAAACCTTATTAAATGTAATATTTGCCATGCAGTCGAGGTGTAATAGTAATCCTCTGTCACTTGCTGCTTCTGTTAATATTGGCAGAGTAGCTTGAGACAAGTCTTCTCATTCAGTAGTACAAAACTTCTGAGTTTTTCAAGCTTGATCTGTTTCTGTTTCTTTGAAATTTGCAGAACTAATTTAAAAGGTACCCAGCTGAATTTTTTGCTATTTTTTTTTCTTTCTAATATTCTGGTTTAAAACTTCTTCAGTTTCATATCTTGAAACGTTACAGTGTTTTTCTCCCATCATATTCCTTTTTAATAGGAAAGTGCACGGGGGAATTAATTTTAATTACTATTTAGATAGTAAAAGCTTTAGAAACTTTAAAGTCTCTTGCTTTTCTTAGTGTTATTTCCTCTTCATAATGACAGTATTTGAAATATCTTATTATTTCCAGCTTGTTGCTGTGGTTTGGTCCTGATCTTTCTTCACATAGTCAGTGAAGTGACAGTGTCAGTGAAGCAACAGATGTATAGCAGTAATTTCTCCCATCTCACAGTGGTATTGAGTGCTCAAAAACCCAACTAGATCCCTAATATTAACATTCTTCCCAGTCATCCCAGTTGCCTTGCGTGCCTTCATCGCTTCTCCATCATCCTTCTCCCACCTCTAGTGGGTTTTCAAGATCCTGGGGGAAGAGTTCAGGTCTGGTTTTGCAGAGGGGCTGAGATGAACCCTGGGGTGCTCAAAACCAGTGAAGTTTTAAGAGCAGATTTAAAGAGCAAGCCAAGTTATTTTCCTCTCCTTCCATGGCATCTCTTAAATCTTCCTGAGAAAGTTTCAAAATTAAACACACCGTGTTAAAAAAATAATCCCGAGTGAGAGCGGAGTCTGTGTCGGTTTAGCAGGCTGGAAATATTCAGCAAACTGGTTAAGTTATGCCAAATTCTCTCAAAGACAGCGGGATTTAGGCTTGAGTGTTTTAGCAAACTAGGGGAGCTGTAAATACAGGCTCTTGTTTTGGTCTTTGTGGGGGTTTAGGCTGGATCTCAGGAAAAGGTTCTTCCCCCAGAGGGTGGTTGGCACTGAACAGGCTCCCCAGGGTTTGGTGACGGCCCCAAGGCTGCCAGAGCTCTTAGGGGTGTTTGGACAACGCTCTGAGGGACAGGGTGGGATTGTTGGGGTGTCTGTGCAGGGCCAGGGGTTGGGCTAGATGATCCTCTTTCAACTCACAATATTCTATGATTCCCCAAGGCCACAAAGGGAGAGGAGCTAAACACCACTAACTGATGTGAGTGAACCTCCTGCCCATGCCAGAGAGAGTCTTGCTCAGCCAAACTCCTCAGGAACTGCTGGACCACATGAGTTGACAAATCACATCTCTAAAATTTAGCAAACAGGGGGGCACTTGCAAGTTTCTGCAAGTCAAGCTGAAAGTGGAGTGTGACACCAACTCTGATTGCCCCCATTCACCACCTTTATCTATTTTTTTTTAACACAGCAACAAGATAAAATGACAATAAATGTTCATGCTTTCTAAAATTTATCTATTTTCTATTTGTTTGATGAATGATGAAAATGTCCTTGAAGATTCCTCCCTGCTCCTTTGGTGCTGTCTCAACTTTAAGAACCCATTTGCACAAAATATTCCCCTTTCTCCCCCTCTGCATTTTCTTTCCAAGAACAGGCAAACAATCAGGAGGAGCTCAAATTAGGCCACAGCTGTATTTTCCATACAAATTGGCCTCATTCCTTTTAAGGACACAAATTCTCCTCATTAACAAAGAGTGGCCTGTTTAAAGGGGCAGGGCAGAGTACAAGATGTACTACAGGGCAACAAGGAAAAAATAGAAGGGAGCTTTGTTGAGCATTTTCAGATATGTAAACCACAGAAATGGATTTATGCAAATAGCCTTTGTCTGCATTTTCACTTTCAAGCAGACAGTACTGGGGTTTTATGGCATTTGAGAAGGTTGGGGTAAATCAAACTATTATATATGGTATACAATCAGCTTTTATTCCCTTAGCTTTTAGATAATACTAATTATCACTTGGAAAGGTTCTCAGGAAGCAATGAGTGGACAATGTGTAAATTTTTAGGCCCCATCTACATGTATTCAAAGGTCCTTGATGTTTTAGCGTTTTAATGTTCATTCTAAGTAGCAGAAGTTTTACTACTACTTTGTGGGACTCTGATGGTTGTGAACTTGCTTAAACTCCTCTAGAGAAACAAGATCTTGAAAGACAGGACTCATTTAAGTCTTGACTAGTGTTTAAGTCACCTGCTAACTGGAGTAATCAGAGCCTGCTTATGTGACTTTACCTTCCCTGGTCTGGCCTGTTCAGTTCTCTGCTTTTTAGCAGCAGAATTTTTCTGCAGGACTGACCAAATACAAAATACTAAACACAGTCTTTGCAAAACAACCGACGAACAAAAATTTATGGTTAAATACTGCTGAGCTTTGTGCAGCAGCACCATCTTATTTTCAAAGCCCCTGGGATGACCTGCACCCTTATTTAACAAACCGTTTTGGCTCTGGTAGTAATGTATTGCAACACTAATTGAGAATTTTTTTTTCATGTGTTTCAGGCATCATGATTTGGACAAATGGGCCAAGCTTCTCTACCAGGCTTCTGATGTGGTTTCTTCTCCTGTGCATGTTCATCAGGAAGGTGATGCCTGAAGACAACATCATTACAACCAAGAAAGGCAGAGTCAGAGGGACAAACCTGCAGGTCCTGGGGGGAACTGTGACAGCCTTCCTTGGAATACCCTATGGACAGCCACCCGTTGGCAGGCTGAGATTTCAAAGGCCAGAACCTCGGGAGAAGTGGTCGGATGTTTGGGACGCCACAAAACACGCCAGCTCTTGTTACCAGCACGTAGACACAACTTACCCGGGATTTGCTGGGTCAGAGATGTGGAATCCAAAAACCAACCTGAGTGAAGACTGCCTGTACCTTAATGTGTGGGTTCCTTCTCCCAGGCCCAAGAATGCAAGTGTCATGGTGTGGATTTATGGAGGTGGCTTCGAGTCTGGCTCCACTGCCCTGCCGGTCTACGATGGCAAGTTTCTGGCCAGGGTAGAAAGAGTTGTCGTGGTTTCCATGAACTACAGGGTGGCTGCATTAGGATTTTTGGCTTTGCCAGGAAACCAGGAAGCTCCTGGAAATGCAGGTTTGTTTGATCAAAGGTTGGCCCTTCAGTGGGTGCAGGAGAACATAGCAGCCTTTGGAGGCAACCCGAAAAGCGTGACGATATTTGGGGAGAGCGCTGGCTCAGCTTCTGTCAACTACCACATCCTTTCCCCCAAAAGCCATCCTTTATTCACCAGAGCCATCATGCAGAGTGGATCTGCCAATGCCCCTTGGGCTGCAGTCACAGCATCTGAAGCCAGAAACAGAACAGTGGCTTTAGCTAAACAGCTCCAGTGTCCCACCAGCAATGAGACAGAGCTAATTCTCTGCCTCCAAGACAAGGACCCAAAGGAAATACTGGAGAACGAAATATTTACTGTTCCAGGTGGCTCGTTTTTGCAAATATTTTTTTGTCCAACTGTGGATGGAGATTTTCTCTTAGACATGCCAGAAAAATTGATTGAGAAAGGCCTTTTCAAACAAACACAGATCTTAGTCGGTGTCAATAAAGATGAAGGGTCAGGATTTCTAGCATATGGAGTCCCTGGCTTCAGCAAGGATAGTGATGGCTTGGTCAATAAAACCCAGTTTGAAACAGCTTTAACTCTGGCCTTCCCAGGAGTGAGCAGACTTGCAATAGAATCCATCATCTTTCAGTACACGGATTGGGAAAACCAGCACAGGCCGGAGCACTACTGTGACGCCGCGGATGATGCCGTTGGGGACTACAACATCATCTGTCCCGTCATGGAATTCACCACAAAATTCGCCCAGCTGGGAAACAACGTGTTCTTTTACTTCTTTGAACACAGATCCTCCAAGCTGCCTTGGCCAGAGTGGATGGGAGTGATGCATGGCTATGAGATTGAGTTTGTGTTTGGATTGCCCCTGGAGAGGAAGGTGAATTACACCAAAGCGGAGGAAATCTTGAGCCGGTCCATGATGAGGCACTGGGCAACTTTTGCCAAAACTGGGTAAGTTTGCTGGGGAAGTTGGTTTGATTTTTGCTTGTTGTTTCACCAGTGGAAAAAGCTTAACGGTTTTGGTGCTGCCTGGAACGATGAGAACAGATTTATGGTTCAGTTATTCAGAAATCCTATTTTAGTTCTACTAAAAAACACTACCTTAATAAAATAAACTGTTGATGTGCTGCTCACTATATTGAATAAGCTTAAGAAAACAATGTTTATCCACCCATAAAAGCAAGCACAAAACTTTTTTTTTGCCATAGCAGCAGTGGCTACAAAGGAGAGTAATGGTTTCAAGTGTTAGAAACAAAACATTTCGGACTCCGGGAAACAGAGAAGTAGGAGCAGAAGTAGGAGCAAAAAATCCAATTTCCTTGAAGATGTAATCTGCTCAGAACATGCAGGTTTATAACATAGAGGTGTATTATGCACATGTGATGAAGAGATTGGGATTTCAGGATGTGCTTCCCAGAAAGCCCCTCTTCCCATGTGTGCTGTGAGGATGAGCCTGAGCTTCACTGATCCTGGTGACAAATCACTGCCTATTTCCACTCGACTCGTCTCTAAGTGAAATGTGTCCAAGCCTGGACAAGAAGCAAATAAGAATGTTTCATTTGGATGTTTGAAATGGGTTTAAATGCCACCCCTCGTTAGGTGCCTTGTGCTGGTGTCCAGGAGAAGTGAGGCAGCCCCTGCTCTGCTCAGCAGAGTTTGGGC
>JAWWLV010000011.1:2737639-2761878 GCA_035041135.1 Platyrinchus mystaceus | reverse complement strand
CTGCAACTCCCTGACAGGAGGGGGGAGCCGGGGGGGGTCGGGCTCTGCTCCCAGGGAACAAGGGACAGGAGGAGAGGAAAGGGCCTTGAGAGGCTTAGGTTGGATATTTGGAAAAAATTCTTACTGGAAATGGTTGTCCAGCCCTGGCACAGCTGCCCAGGGCAGCAGTGGAGTCCCCATCCCTGGAGGGATCTAAAAGCCATGTAAATGTGGCACTGGGACCACTGGTCAGTGGTGGCCTTTGGCAGTGCTGGATTAGCAGTTGGACTGGAAGATCTTAGAGGTCTTTTCCAACCTAAATGATTCTGTGGTTCTATGGCTCTATATCTTGGATGTGGCTCCACCTATTCTCACAACAGAGATTGTTAAAACAGCTGTACTGGACATGGTTTCCTGCTCTCCCAGGAACCTGCAAAGGGGCTGCATGGATATTCCCCAGGGAGAGGAGAGGAGCAAAGATAATCAAATGTTTCAAGAGTTGAAATAAAACCATGGTGTCATTGCTACCTCAAATTTGGGAGTGGGAGTAAGGAAGCCTGAATGGAAATAATTTAGTGTTTGATGAAAAGCACACGAGTAAGGAAAATGGGAAAGCAAGAGAGGGAAGTGCTGAGACAAGAGGTCAGTGACCAAGAAATACACAAAGAAGAGGGAAAGAGCAAAAAGAGATTGGTATATGAAAGAAGAAAATATCTGAAAGACTTCTAAGCATTTCAGGGAGTGAACAAATCTGTGAACAGAGAAATGAAGGAAGGGCAAACATGAACTTATTCCGAGTTATGTGTAAGGCAGGTTCACTCATAAAAGCAACACCCTTCCGAGATAATCTAGGATTAGGGATTGCTTTCCCTATATCATAACTTTTACAGACACCTGAACACATGGCTACAAAAGTCACTGTGAAATTCTGGTTGATGTTCACCCACTAATCCTCTTTTTAGGGCCACTCTTCTTCCACGCTGCTTTTCTGCAGCTTAGTCCTTGTTTCATCATCAGACGACAGAAATTGAAGTTTGAAAGGTCTGCAAACCCCATTTTTCCAGGTGGTTCTGGAACACTAATCTGAAGTCCTGCTGAGAAATTTCACGGGAAGAACGGAAACCTTTCCATACACATTTTAATTTACTCCCCAAAGCAAGAGATTGGCTTATTTCAGGGAAGTGGCAAAGGGGACAAGGGAGGAAATGAAGAGCAGCAGAGGTTACCCAACACCATATTTTTTTTGAAGGTAGCTCAACATGGTGTTTAATTTTTTTTTTCAATCAGCTGCAAGATAAGGCACTTGTGGTTAAATGTCGTTAGAAATTTAGTCACATGGTTTGTGAGGTTCTGTCCCCACAAATCTAGAAGCTGCTTTAGTAGAAATCAGGCTTTTCTACTAAATGTTACCAATCCTATGTAAAATTAAAAGCTTCCATCCTCTGTTTTTTCCAGAAGTCTCTGATCCCCATCTGTGTTCTTTACCTTTCCTTTAGGGAACATTAAACAACTTCCTAATTTTATACAGCACAAACTCTAAAGATTGTTGCCTCAAATTTACACCAGAGGGATCCTTTTCCCACTGGAATGGCTGTTCAAATACTGTGATTTTTTTTAATTTTAACTAATGAAGTTTTAAATATCTGCCCCTCACACATCTTACTCATGGTGTTCTCAGTGAGTAGCCTCCAAGTGAATTTTCTGTACAACTGGAAATGCTTGGAGGTTTAACAGTTGTTTTTTCCTAGTTGTGAAATAGTTGCACACCATAATTTCCACTAAAGCCCCCACAATTTTGAAAGAGAACTTTAAAGAGGTTCAGATATCCCCCTCCTTTTCTTCTTGAGGGCATGTCTTTCACAACTCTCAGTCCAAATGCTGGTATCTCCCTCTTGTTGTAGTTCAAATCAGACTCAGATGATGTTACAATGCTGGGACAGAATTTGAATGTGCTTATCAAGGAAAATTACATGTAACTTCCACCTGTAAATGTCAAACCTACAATGAATTTATAAGAGATAAGAAAATAACTTCATCTTTTTTATTATTATTACTATTTCTAAACATCTTTGGGAGGTTGTGAATGTTATATATTCTTGTTTACATCCTGCAACATGAAGTTTCAGCAGTTCTGCTTCTGATGAAGCAATAACACATATACACCCTCCTGAAAGCTACCCAATAGTTTCCTTTATAGGACTGCTCAATTTGGGCTGGATTACACGGTAGTGAAAGTTTGTGACTCATGCACTTCCTCCCACTCAGAGAAATAAAGCAGTGGCAGTAGTGGAAAATAAAAAGGAAAATGCCACTATGATGAAATCCGTCAGGACACGCTGAATCCACACGATTTTGTTCAGTGCAGGGCTGTGTGAAGCATCTGCCTGGAAAGGAAATCATGATTAGGGCAATTACAATTGAAAACAAATCTCAAACATCATATCCTAGTGTACTATCAACTGCACAGTCTGTATTGAAAATTTGGGCTCTAGAGATAAGGAGAGCGTTGAACACATTTATCTACCAATTCCTGGGTGCCTGGGATGAACTTTATTAATGGGAAAGGAAGGAATGAAACCAGCAATCATATACACATGAGCACAGCATCCACTCTCTCTCACAACAGACTGGGCTGACAAATTTTGCCAAAGGCACTGGGAATTTAAAACACAGTATTAATAGTTCCATAGCAATAAAACCATTTTTCTCTCCTTTCACACCCTCTCTTTAGGTTTGTCCCAGGGAGTAATTCTGGTTAAGACACTGTGTAAGATTTTTTTCCCAGGTCCTGAGAAGGAAAAGAGGTCTCAGAGGATGACTAAAAGGACAAGTGCCATGTGCCTTCCTCTCTACTTATTCCTTTACTTACCTTCTTTGGAAGTTACTTCCTCCTTCAAAGTCTCAATAGGGTTCAGGACCTTCTTCCATTTCCAAACAGCCCTCTTCAACCTCTACAAGCTAAGACTAAAAACTACAGTTCCATTTGATTTCTTGCTGCAGCCAAGAGTGTTAAGAAATAACAGCTTTGAAAAGTGGTCCTTTAAAGCTAAAATTGATCCCATACAAAAGGACATGAGGATCTTACAAAGTACTTTACAGGAACATTAAAAAAAAAAAAAAAGGCAGAAGTGTTCCTTCAGAATAAAGAAGGACTGAGGTGTGGTGTTGCCTTTCTCATGTCTGTTCAAAAGTGATGTAAATATGAAATGTATATTCACACCAGAACCTGGAGTCCTGGAGAAGGTGTGAAATCATCACTGTGGCAGTGACTCTAAGAACAGTGGGGCAGTTCCAGACCTGGCATGATAAAATCACATCTGATCCCATCCTCTGTGTGGAGCCCGGGGCAGGGGTTCCTGGAAGAGCCCCAGGCTTTGCTGGAATGCTTTCCCAGTGGAGGATCCCTGTGTGCAGGAGTGCCAGGGTGGGATCAGGAGGTCAGAAATACCCAGGCAGGGTCTGAAAGGCTCGTTAGCTCTGGCTCAACTGACCCAGCTCCTTATTCCTCCTGATGGCAGAACAGGCTCCAGTCCAGGAGCCAGGGATCTGAGGAACCCAGAGAGCTAAGGCAGAACATCCTGGATCTGAATTTCTCAAAAACTACATTATTTATGGCCAATACCTTAAGACCTACCATATATCTATACCAGGAATTCATGAATAAGTACCAAGCACAATCAAGAATCATTTCAACTTGATGGTTTCTTTTGAGCAGAACACAGTAAGACCAAAAAAAAAAAAAAGAAGCAACATCTTGTTGCTTCGTTTCCTGAAACTGATAGTGGTTGTAACAGCACATAGCATGATAATTTATAGTTTAAGCCATTTAAACACTCATCTGCTGTCACCCAGCTGGAATCTGGAAGGAATATCCTGAGCTTTATTTAGCCAGGGAAGGTGTAAGAAAGCCTGGCTGCAAAGGTCCTTCTCCACTTTCTGCCAGTTAAGGACTGTGCCAGCTGGATCCTACAGGTTTCCTCAAGGATCAGCAGAAGGAATAATATTTACCTTCAATATAACTTGCAAAGCAGTTTCCTTTCGCTGTGGCTCAGGGGCACTTTACAGTCACTGGATTATGAACTCGTGTGTGTGAACTGGGAGTGAGAACTGAGCACCACAGGATTTAATGAACTTCCCAGAACCAGCTGCTTTAATAAATGTGGTTTGAAGGATTCAAAGCTGCACCTCTCCCAGACTTGTAGTGCTCGTCATAGGACTCCTTCCATTCAGTACTGTGGGCTCAAATTTCACAAAATTAGGATTTTTGCACCTTATTAAGGAACAAGTAAATGAGAAAGGTTTAATAACTTATATTTTCATAAACTGGTTACTATTTTCTCACAAGAATTCACTTCTAAAAAATCTAATTATTTTAAATATGACCCTTTTTTTTTAATTTTTTTTTTTCCAAAAGTTCCACAGTTCTTCATAGTGCCACAGGCACTGAGACCTTGGGAACACTGATGCCAAAGGCTCCAAGGAAATTTAGTGTATGAAACAGATAATTGTGGACATTTCCCAATCACCCAGTATTGCACATGCTGACAATACCCCTGTCTGAGTTGTTACCTTCCAGTGTGAGAGTTTTTAAAGTTTGGTTGTTATAACAGTAGTAGTAGTATTGTTATTATTATTGTTATTATTCTATAATAATAATAATTTCAGTTGATAGATTAGATAACTGCTGCCTGTCCCATCAGTCTAAGAAGATAAAGGCCTTAAGAGAGTATTTCAACAATAAACTATTAAGTGTGGCAGCACATTTGTACAGAGGGTTCAATAAAAAGGATGTTTCATGATTAGCTGATATTAAGGAGCACTGTGAAGGGCTCCTCAATTAAATTTAAACTAACAAGTGAACTTATTGTGCAGTATCATGTATAAAGAGCACCAACTGGTAGCAGCAGTGACATCAAAACCAATATAACTCCCCCTTGCTTGTTATTCCAAATGGGCCACTCATAAACTTTGGATAATGAACAGAAAAGTGCCCCTGTCATTTTTTTTTTCTCTTTTGCATTTTTTAATAGCAAACAGCCTCAAAGTGTACAATTTCATGTAAAATATTTTGGCATAATGTAAAGATTTTATCCGGGGAGACCCATCGAGTCATTTTTGATGGGTGGCAGAAGATTAGCTGACTTGGGAAAACGTCCTGGATAACTATCTGAATTTTTTAAAAAAGCTAGGAATAAGTTCATTATACTGAACCATAGATATATTGACCAAATTGATGGTGATATTGCATCAGGTGCAATCTACATATTCACACAGAGAGGGTTTTTCAGATTTATAAAGGCCTCGGTCTCTGAATGGAAATTTTATACAGGAATTAGAGCTTCTGGGGATGTTTTACAGTTACTGGTTTGGTTTTTTTTTTTTACAGATATTTCTTCATCCTTTCCCTGGCTAACTTTTTTTTAGGAAAGTTTCCAGGGAATGTTCATTCTCTTTGTTCCAGTAGGTTGGACTGCTACTCAGGTTTAAGGACTTTGAGCCTTCAACCACACGGCCCTCTCCGGTTTCTACTTATCAGTGAGTCATCTAAGAGCCTGGTATGAAGAAACCAGTAATATGACAAACTGTTTGAGGGTTTGAGAAGACTCAACCAGTAGTTAACAATAAAACCTGCTCTTCTTTTTAATGGGAATGGGGTGGAATTATCTGTTAAGCTCCCAGTTGTACTATCCAGGCAAAGCCTAACACAAATGTGTGCCCTGTGGGCACACACCCAAAATTGATATTAACCAGGCAGTTGTTGTGCTGCATTGGGAAGGTGAACACAAGTATAAATATCACGCTTCCTGGCCTTTAAAAATTATGTGAGGCATCTGGATGAGTTTGCCTGACTAATGCCAAAAACGCTTCCCTGCCCTCGGAACAGCGCTGGGCCTGGTGATCCTCATCAGCATTCCTGCTAATTAGGAGTGTCCTTCTGTCCATGGGGAATAAAAGGGAAAGCAACAGAACGTTTTCTTCCAGACTGTGTGGGGGAAAAAAACACCAAACAAAACCAAAAACAAACAAAAAAACCCACCCCAACAACAAAAAACCAACCAAAACCCCCAAACAAACAAACAAACCAAACCAACCAACCAACCAAATAAAGAGATAAGGAAAAACAAAGAAAAGGTTCATCTGTTTGGTTTAGACCTTTGAGATCATCATTGTTACCCCAGCACTGCCAGTGTCCCCGTGTATAGACATAGATAGACATGTCTATATGGTATAGAAATGTGCAGAGCTCTCCCTTATTCCCAGAGCTTCCTTTGGGGTGAAACATTTACAGTGTGCTTCTTATTTGAGCTGACTGTTTCCATCACTCTTAGAGGTTTTGTGGTGCAGCTGCAGAAATCCTGCACGAGATGGGGTTCCTGCTGCTGTTGCAGCTCCAAGGCCGTTCCCCCTCCCAGTTATGTCGTGCCCATGGTAACACACCATAAAACACCAGCCCATAAAAACCAGCTGATTGCCAGTGCTGCCCGACAGCTACAAGGGATCACAAAAGGTAATAGAAGTGATTCACATTCACTCTCTCCTTCCTTTAAACCAGCTGGTTAAAAGAAAAAGGGCCAAACTGAAAATGAGCATCAGCAGTTCCCACCAGGGTGAGGCCGACACAGTCACTTTTAGGAGGGAAAGGGCTCCATTTGATTTCCAGGTGAAATTAGTGCATGAGGCTTCACAGGGAGCAATCCCTCCACCAACAGCTCCAGCCAGGCAGAGCAAATATCTGTGAGTCTGGAGGAAGGGGCTGCACCAGGGACTGGAGGTAAAAATGTGTTCCAGCTTCTGGAGCTGTCGGTGGGTTTGGGTTGGTTTAACCCAGCTGTGTTAGGCAGGTACAGCGATGGGCAGGTTGGTTTTCCTGTGCTCTGGGGAAATGCACAGCGTGTTAACCAGGTCTGTTTACAAACAGAGCAGCTAGAGAGGAGGATGGTTAAAGCCTGGGACCATCTAAGGCAGCATGTGCTACACACTTGGTTTACAGCACTCATCCTAAAAGAGCCTAAAAATGTTTTCAGGAGAGTTAGCAGAGAAAATTTTTCTTTGTGGACTGTATCAAAATGTAAGTTAAAAATACAAAAGAACAACCTCTCTAAAATGATGGAATGCACTCTATGAGTTCTCGCTCTGCTATTCAGAGCTCACTCACAAAATAAAGTGAATATTTTCCAAGTACTTTATAACACGAATTTTTAGAAAAAAAAAAGTCAGATGATGAATTTCGTATTTTTGTGTATCTGTGTGATAAACCATCTCTAAAAGGAATGCTATGTGAATATTAATAAATATGCAGTGAGCTAGGATTGTATTTCAGGCTATATTGATCATATTAATGAGAATGGTTATGTATGTTTATTATTATTAACAGAACTGTGTTCATGTTGCATTTTCCATTTGAATGAAATTAACTTTCTCCTTCTAAAGTTGCTGAAGATGAACATTAAATACAGAGAAATGATCAGTGAATAAGCTCCTGTAAAACCCTTTTCACTTCTATGTCAAATCTAATATGCTTACTATAAATTAATCTTGAAAATTAAATGTTATTGACAGTTGTGGACATAAATACTCAAAGGGGGAAGAACCTGATCTCTGTAACAACAAGTACAACCAAGCAACTTCCACTGAGCACAAGATTAAATAATGCTCATGACTTTCAATAACAGCACACGTGAGTTTGAAGGTAGAACAGGAGAGCAGCTTTACTGGAGACTGAGCCCACAAAGATACTGTGGTTTTCCAGTTAATGAGAAAATAAGTTTGGCTGCCCTAAAGACATATCTTAGCAAAATAATTAACTGTAAATGAGCTGCTGTATCACTATCAGAGTAAAGTGAGTCCAGCTGTAACTTCAGGGCATATGCAAAGGAAAAAAATAGCTGAAATAGTAAGACAAATTCTGTTCACATCAGAATTTAAACACAGGTGGTTTGAGTTTGTTTTGGTCTTTTTGTTGTTTTTTTTTCTTCTCTATCTCTTGCATTTCTTCTGTGGGAGCAGTTCATATAATTGTATTTCTTAATTGCCTTGAGACTTGCTCCTGTAAACAGGAAAAATTGTGTAAAAAAGGAACAAACTTCCTTCTGAAATATTGAGTGAAGCTCATATTCCTGGTCTAGTTGAAGATTTCCCTGCTCATTGCAGGGGGTCGGGCTAAATGACCTCAAAGATCCCTTCCAACCCAAACCATTTGATGACTTTCTCCAAACAAAATGAAGGTTTTCCCTCACTAGAGCTTGTAGATCTGGAGAGAGGTCCAAGAAAGATGAACTGACAAGGTAGATGCACAAGACAGGAGTTTTCCCCGAAGATGCACGATCCAAACACTGTCAGGACACACCTCCAGGCCCCAGTGACAGCACAGAGAGGGCAAAACTGGAATGTAGTGAAGCAGAGATGGCTAATGAGTACCAGATGATGAAAAAGCAGAGGTCTGAGGAACTGATAAAGATGATAAGATGGAGGTTTCCATGAAAATTGAACTTGTTTTTGTCAGCAGAAATAAGTTCCTATAATCTGTCAGCAAAGGCTCTCCATCCAAACACAGATGGACAGAAGTTTGTGCAGTGTATTGGATTCCTGTCTGCTCACTAAGGATATTCTCACCACACTTTTACTTTTCTATATGAATATTGTTATACTTAGAATTCGGTGCAAAGAACAGGGAATTTTATAGCCTATTCTGGGCACTGCAATTCTCATCATGAAGTTATTAGCAAGAAGGAATGAAAGCCATTGTGAGGGAACAATGAGGTTATAATCATAACTTGTTCTTCCCCATTCAAAATTATGCTCCTGTGATCTCCATTTTGCTCTAATTGGGAGCTGCTTTTTAACTTGGGAAATTTTCAATAATGAGGCAAAGAAGGAAATTACTGGACATTTCTTTGAGCCCTAAACTTCCTAGAAATGCAGTGGGAATGTCATGATCAGTAGGTTCATGGATTTCAAAATGCTGTGTTCATCTGACAGTTCTTTCAATCATTTTTTTTTTTGGAAAATACATCTGCAGCCATTGAGCCATTGTGTAATCCCCCCACACACCTGGAAATTATAATGTGGGATGTCATGATTTATTTCATAGCATAAAAGCTCTTAAATGAATACTGACAGCACCATTAGCGCTCTGATCTTGAACTGAAGTGCAAGTCAGCTCTGCTTAAGTCATCATTCTCATGAGCCACAAATAAATGTGCAGTTTAAAAAGGTGCTGCAGGTTAATCAGAGATGAATTAGTCACGAAAAATTCACAGAGAAGGGAGCAATTGAGGAAATGACATTCTGAAGCTCCTACCCCAACATAGTTTCTCTAAGCAGCCAATGCCAAAGACCCCAGAACAATAAAACCTAGTGTGAAAGCTTGGTTAAATCTGAATTAACTGGGTGATGTTGGTGTTACTTCAGCAGCTGCATCTTGTGCTTTGACTGCTCCCACCCACACCTGGTACCTCTTGGCAATCAGAACCCAAATGGGCTCCACCCAGCCTGGACTCCTCTGTCCTGCTGCCTTCTGGTGAAAAATGAAGCAGAGAGAACCAAGTTAACTTAGCTAATAATGTTCTTAATTGATCCCACCAAGAATCATCAATTACTGATGTTCTGCCCTAAATCCCTAGTTCCTCAAAATCAGCTTCTGGAAAAGAGAATGAGTCCTTGTACTTACACTGAAAAAAAGGTGTTTAACTTCTGTTCCTGACCTCTTCTGAACTCATGGTGATTTGTGACTGTTTGAAGTAGTGAACTACTTGTTTTTCTGAAAATCATGTTCTGTCTCATTTGTTCCTTAATGCAAAACTCTTGTTGTTCTACATATTTAATTTTTTTTTCCCTCATTTGGTACTGTCCTTTTTGGAGGTGAAAAACTGGATGCCTGTCCCTAGAACTTTATGAATTCTGTTGGTTTATAAATATTTATCACAACTATTTTAACAGCAACAGCTGTGATCCTTTAACATGCAGAGCTTGTGTTATAAAGGGTCAAGCACTCTGTAGCTCTTCCCAGTTTCCAGAAGATTTCAAATTGTTCTCGTTTGACACTCTACTAACAGGGCTCAATCTAATTCAAAGAGGAACAGTTCTGCTTAATGAGGGATAATTGTTTTCTCATTCAAGTTTAGACATTATTTGTAGCTTTACTTGCATGTTTATCCCAGTTCTTTAATCCAATCTATTTAAAGGGATCAGCAACCTTCAAATTAAATCATAAACCACTCAACCTCCCAGACTTGTGGCTTGGCTTGTTCTTAAGTATTGCATTATAATTTATATCTCCAGTGAGAATCTCCAAATTCAAGTAGTTTGTATATGGTCATTTATTAACTTTTTCCCTTTGATGAACCCAGAACACCTAAAAAGGGGAATACAAATACATTTTTTTTTCTAATGAGACTAAATCACATTTACCTTCTTTCCCCCCCTGTTGCTTACAAAAGGATTTATCAGTAAATCCAAACTAACTCGTTTAAACTGAAATAACTGTTAAGTAAAACCCAACAATGCTATATTGGTATGCTGAAGTGAATTCTCATTCCAAATGAAGTGTTTCTTTTCTCATTTAGGGCTCCTAATGGGACCCTGATTAATGGAATAAGATGGCCAGCCTTCACCAGTACTGAACAGAAATATTTGACACTAAACACCAGCACTCCAGAGATCCTGACAAAGCTCCGGGCTCAGCAGTGTCGATTCTGGAAATATTTTTTCCCCAAAGTCCTGGAAATGACAGGTAAAAAAAAATCTTTTCTAGATGCTTCTATATAAAAAACTTTTATGCAAGGATCATTTGCTGGGTATTAGTGTGATGCTTGAGTTCAGATCTTTATATTATTTGTAACTGAGGTGTTCAGGTGTTGGATAGAACTGTCCATGGTGAGAAGCCCAAGATGTTCCTTGTGCTTCTGGCCAGAGGTCACCACCCTGTTTTGTGTTAGGACAAAAACTGGGGACAAACCAAGGCCCAGGACTTTGTGATGTGGAGTTTCTCTGTCCCAAAATGCAGATGCAGCCACAATGTGAGGCATTAAAAGTGCTGCAAATCCCTGTTCCCAAGGTCCCCCCTTCAAGAGTCTTGGTGCTGCCAGGCTCTGGTTTCCTGGGTGCTGGAGAAAGCAGGAAAAACAGCGCTAAAGGAGGGACTTCTGGAAGCTTTGGATGTTCTGTATAAACTTCACGTGTCTGAGGGTGTTCTATTTGGATTATATTATCTATTATTTATGGGATTCTATTATTATGCAGCTAATCCACAGAGGATATTAAGTGTGTTGCTGCTGCCAAGAGGGGATTCTGGTTTCCATCTCACGTGAGAGCCTTGTGCTTTATTTCTGGAGTGTCAGCCATTGATGACAAACAGACACTGCAAGATCTGCCTAAACTAAACAACTGATTTGTACCTGACCCTGTATAAAACAAAGGGTTCAGATTTCCCTACCTAGAAAAGTACAAGGGGCTGTTTGAAATTCTAAGTCCAGTTGAACAGGGAGAACTCACATTTTCAGAGGATCAACCCCACCATTCTGACAAAGCCCAGCAAACAGACCGAGCCTATGGGCTTTGGATTTCAAAAGGAATTGATTTTATAAAGTGATTTTGCAGCTCTGGAACCACATTCTGCAGTTTGACTGGGGGAAAGTCTGCTTTCAAAAATAAGATACACGTTTAAAATGTTAATTACTAATTTAAAATCTTCCTGTAAGGCTCAGTTTGAATCCTAGTCTTAAAAATATGTTAAGTCTTAAAAATATGTAAACTGTCACGGTGCACAGATGATTCCTTCTGAAATAATTTATTCCTTCCTCATTTGAGTCTATGACTGTATTATGGCTCAACTTTTATCCCCTCTCAATTCAACAGATGTTTTTCAATTAAATCAGGAGAAGCAAAATCAGCAGGTAAAATGAATAATTTATGAACCTTACTCTGTGATTTTAAAATCACAGTGTACCAAATTACAGATGGATTTTGGGGAGGTTTCAAAGACTCTGACAAGCCATTTGTGCTGAGCCAGGAGAACTGAACTGTTTTCCGTATTTTTTGAACCCGGCTGGGAATCCCTGTGGAAAAATGTGTATCCTACAAATGGGCTGAGCACAACCAAGTGCTCTGGAGTGGAGCAGGAGGGAGAACATCCCCCAGGCAGAGGTAACACCAGAGTGGCTTTGCATGGTCCTGTGGTGGGAGGGATGGCAAAGCAACACCCAAAATCTGCCAGGAGACAGAAACTCATCCCTTTGCCACATTCAGTGATTTACAACATAAATTTACAATAATTTAATTACAAGAATTTAATGAGAATATTCTTAGCAAAAATGAAAAGAATCGTCGTGTCTGGACCCTCATGTAGAGCTGAGACAAGAATGTTGTTGAGGTAGCACTGTTTTGTCATGTGTCTACATCTGTCAGTCCTTGAAATACTGTAAATATAAAAACATAGTATTTCCATTATGATCCCTATACAGTGTTATAGCATTCTGACAAAAAAAAAAAAATCCCCTTAAAGTTCTGCTAAAAACCGTGATATAATACTTTATATTGCAATAATTCTCTTCGCTGAAGTATTATTTTGCATTTCCCCTCTCCTCTTATGCCCAAAGGACAGTGAATACCATAAATATATGTATTTTCTCATTTTCTGAGGGTGTCTCTTTTCTATTACTCCTTCCACTGCAATATTCTTAGGAAAAGGTTGCTGTAACACGAGGTGATGTAAGACAACAGAGAAAAAGAACTAAGGAGATTTTATGTTATCATTATTACAAGTTCAAGTAGGGTTTAGGTAGGTTGAATTCTATCAGGTAGAACCCAAAGAGGACAACAAAAGCAACTTATTTTACGAAAATTGCAATGATTTCTCAGTGTCAAGAGACCAGGATGTGCTTGGGAACCACTTGTTTAGTTCCTGACCCATCCAAGCACAAGCTTTGCCACCCTTTGAGGTCTTTTCAGCTTTTAATGACCATCTCCAAACACGTCCTGCATCTAAACAAGCCTGTTCCCAGCACAGGCTGGGCAAGACAAGTTCCTTGAGGCAGTTAAAATATATGAGAGAGGAAAATATTTAGCCCCTGCCATCTTTATGGTTAGATTATTGACATTTTCCTCAAGCAACTAAATCAGATACATTTAAAAAAAAAATCATGGTTATAGGTTAGAAAAATTAATAAGGAAAGAATAAGCCTCACACAGTAACACAAGAGTAACAGGCACATGTAAAACATGTGATCTCTATAATGTACTTTATATGGTTTTGGAAGATTTCTCAATGTTTTCTCCTTGAGTTTCAATACATAAATCTATATATAATTGGGTCAGAGCTTTTAGTTTTGTGCCTGACTTGCTTACAATCACTAGGCAAGTAAAGTGGCCCTAGACCTGCCTCACATGAGCTCTAAATTCCAAGTAGACCCAATATCTACAGGGATTTTAGCCCTATTTTGAAGGCACTGGGCACAGCCTCCATCCCCTCACCCCCAGACAAGCGGGGAGCACTCAGATTTAATGTTCCATTTGAGGGTGTGAGCACTGGGACAAGCCCCAGGAGTTTTGCTGGTGGCTGCTTCTACAAGAAACACACTGGAGGGACAGTAAACACTAAGTGACTTTTAAGTAGCTTTTAGAGCAATCATATGTTAATTATAAAAGCATCTATGTTAGTCTCTACCTCCTCAACACAATCTTTAATGCATCTAGAGCCCTAACTATTTATATATGCCTGCTTCCTCTTGATTATAGAAAGCTGCAGGCAGCCAAGCTTTCCATTACTGGTCCATTACTATTTTAGTGTGCCTAATACATATTTTTCCATTTTTTTTATATATATTACTGCATCATGTATCATCTATAGAGCAATCAAAGTAGGTAACATAAATATATTAAGTTTTAAAACCACCCTAAAAAGATTTTGGGTGTGGAGGCAGAGAAAAGTTCAACCTCTTGGCCAGTGAGTAACAAAACTAATTGTGTTTGCTGTGATCCTCCAAGCAGTGTCTGGATTCTGCAGGGCTAAACACTCAGGGGAGTTAGAATATTAAAATTTGACTAAATAGAACATTCATCATCAGAATTAGTTTTAAAAAAGTCACCTCACCAGTACTGCAGCACCTACTGACAGAGTGAAATTTGCTCTTTGCACCTATGGGCAATCTGATTTCTTTCTCACTCCAGTACCTTCCATCCCATGTCACTGGGAAGATAACAGCCTTTACAGTAATTCCTCTCCCAGAGAGCTCTACTGACCTTTGGAAGAAGAAAAACAATAAAGAAAGAAATCTGAAGTTCTTAAACACCCATGTGAAAATGAATATATGGTTGGGGTTAACAAAGTTTTGATGTTCAGAGAGTGTGATGTAAAGAATCAGAGAATCACAGGGGGTTGGAAGGGGCCTCTGGAGATCCTCCAGTCCCAAGGCAGAGTCACCTGGAGCAGGTGACACAGGAACACTGAATAGAGATGCTGAAATATAGATCCCATTTGTTTTCTCCTTCCTGGACATTTGTGAAACTCTCACCATGAGAATCTACAGCACAAACCTGTAGCATTTATCACACTAATGAATCAAGAAGTTTTGAAGTGCCTTTAATTATGAGCTGTTGAGGACGAAAAAATTAATCCTAACTTGTCATCCCTTATTAATTCTATTGTATCACAACAGCTACATGGTCTTTGTCCCAGTCTTAATGTTAATACACAAAAATACATCGAAGATTAGCACTTTATTGGCCCATCCAGCAGCTCAAAGGATTCCATTTGCTGTAATGCCATTGAAGGGCTGTGTGGAAGGACAGGAGATGCAGTGTCTGCACTGCCACTGCTGAGGGATCAACCCTTGGACTGGGATCTTGCACTGATTCATCGCCTGGAGAATCTCCCTTTTCCCCCTTGTCAGCTTCCCTGGGCTTTGCTTTGGGCTAATGGGAATTACTCCAAGGTTTGGGTTGCCTGAGTGGCTGCAGGGAGCAGGATCAGCCCTGTGGGTTCTCAGTGGCCCCCCTGGCAGTGCAGCTCAGAGCAGCCACCCGGAGCTCCGAGCTGCAATTATCGGTCAGCTCGGATTCTCCGATCTTTTCCTTCTCTGCCTCCCAGCTGTCAGCTCATCTAAGTCATGGGTGGTTGCCTCAAAGAGATTGATGATGTTGGTGATAATGGGATGCATTGACTTGTGACTTCAATTTGGATCTTATCACTGGGAAAAAAAAAAAAAAAGCAAACAAATTGGAATCCAAGTTCTTGTTTCAGTGTTTTCCTTCCCCCTTTTGTCTTTCAGATTCATAATGGTGGCTACTCTGAATTTTTTGGTGCCTGCTTTCTCTAGCTGACTCACTTCTCCACCATAATCTTTAAGAAGCACTGAAATGCCCCATAATTTATACCCTAGAACAGTGACTTTTAATTCAAGATGTGTCTATGGTAGAGATATTCCAGTTTCTAAATTCTTTGGGCAGACTTCAAGCACATCTACACCTGAATAATTAAAGAAGGAACTTGTCTTTTTTTAATTCATAAGTGGAGGCTTTGCCTGGATAAATAAAACTGGATACCCAAAATCAAGAAAAAGATAAGAAACATGGTTTCTTATTGGTTTAGGTATTTTTCTCCACATAACATTAACACTGCTTCATACACTAAATTACCAACCCATTTGACTTAACATGGAAAATTTGGCTTTACCTGAGACCCTGCCTACACCTTTAAATTAAGAAATGTGCAGAGGAGAGTTCTTAGAGCCAGGAAAGCAAAATGCTGTGTGTGTCTTCTCCCCATAGTTCTGAGTCATGGCTTGGAAATCAAAATGAGGTTTTATTGTTACTAGCACTTACAAATCCTCTCTGAGTTAATGGCAACTGTAGCCTACAGAAAAAAAGTTAAAAAATATATGAACTTTTCTTTGACCTCTGATATAACCAAGCTTATTTACAACTTTGAACTGAGTGTGGTTAATTTTTTAATGTGGGGGGTTTTTTTTCCCGTATATGTTCTCTACACTTTCCCTTTTGAACCGTACACAGAAGCACAGAACTTTCCCAAGAAAAAAGTATCTTGGTTTTATTTCTGGTCTCACTAAAACCAAGAAGCAATGTAAATCTCATTTCAAACTCTCATTAAATTGCCATCTGGATTTCCAGACCAAAAAGGTTTGGAAATGTTGAGCTAAACTGCAGATAAGCAACCAAATTACTGGATGCTTCTCCAGACTGAATCTCTGATTCAGTTAACTCTCTTTCCCAAATATTTTCTCTACTGATGTGTAAAACACAAAAGTATTTCATTTTCACATCACCAGCTACACCAGCAGTGCTGGCAGATCATAAAAAAGGGGGAAAGGTTGTATTTATGGAGGGAAAGGGCTGATGCTCCACTGCAGCAGAAGAACATAAAGTCAGAAGAGCATAAAGAAACCATGGAACTGTTCTCTCCTGAACACAATCACCAGGTTTTTTTGGAAGCCAGCTATGGCAACAGGGACACCCAGATAGTCAGGGCCAGAGTGAATAAAGCACTCAGAGATCATCTGTGCTTTATAAAAAACTTTTTCTTCAAGTCTACAACTGCTACAAACTAAAGAGCCACAGCCTGCATGTCTTACCTTTAATGTCATTGTTCTTGCTGGGTCACTGCATTTCCCTGGAGGGTCAAGCACTTTTTGGGGCTGGAGGGAGTGATCTTTGTCTGTGAAATACTCTGGGAACCTTGGGAAACGCTGTACTTTTATTACTCTTCTCATCCTCACCCTCTGCTCTGATGCTCATAGCAAATTTGGCAATAAATGTTGCCTTGGGACACGGGATTAGTCAGCAAGTACTTTATATGTCAAAAAGAGAAGATGGTTTCATGTTGACATAGTTCACATTTCACAGTTCCTTCTCCAAACCTGCAGCCTTTTTGCTTTTAACTTGGGGGTTTATTCCAGTGTGGGGTGAAATCCTGGCCATCCATTGAAATCCATCCAAACTAATGGCAATCCTGTTGTTGCCTGGAATAAAGCTGTGATTTCATTCTATCTTTACAAGCATCTATCTTATTTTACATACTGTAGTTTTCAGGGTATGGAGTTTTCACTGCAGATATATTGAACCAAAGGAATATTTTGAGGACTGAAAAAAAATAAAAAAAGTGGCTTTAAAATGATGAATTTGATGGACAGAAGTATTATCCAAAAGCCACAAGCCCATAAATAAGTATATTTATTGCCCTGCAATGTGCCAGAATGATATCTTTGCAGTCCTTCCTTCCTGATGTAAAGACAAAGCATTAATCACTGAATTTTCAATCATTCCAGGTTTCAGAAAAAGAAGCAAAGGACCAGCCTATAACATATTTGGAGCAGATGACATTGATAATCAAAATTATTTTTCAATTAGCATACAAAGAGATTCAAATTTAGATTAATGTAACCCATTTCATGTTTTACAGGAAATATTGATGAAGCAGAACGAGAGTGGAAAGCAGGATTCCATCGCTGGAACAATTACATGTCAGACTGGAAAAATCAATTTAATGATTACACCAGCAAGAAGGAGCTGTGCAAGCTCTAATTAATATGTTTACCCTTTCCAGTGTGTCCATAGAACTGTTCATCAGGCAGATATCCAGGTAGCTTTCTAACATGTCTGGCATTAAATGTGTTCTGCAGATTAAAAAAAAAAAAACAAAAAACAATGCTACAGATATTATTTTGATTCCTCAGATCTTTCATTTAGATTTTGCCTCCTATCTCAATAAACAGTGCATGGCATCTGTACCCTTTGAAGCTTCACTGGGTTAAATAGGACTATAAAGTCTGAAGATTAATGATGTACATGTTATTATAAATATTAGCTGCTTAAATTCACACTTCAGAGAAACAATGTAATCTGTTAGAGGAAAATGGATTTTTTTTCTTAATAGAAATAGCAGTGGTTTAAAGTGTTACCATGCAAAACACAGCTGGGTTTGATCTTTAACTGCAACACCACCACACTTAAAGCTTATTTCAGACATAACTGAATTGACATAAACATAAAGGTGTAACAACTTTGCTGGACAAACAAAATGATATTTGTTTGTTGGACAAAAAAATAGTTTTATGGCTGCCATTAAAGTGGGAATCACTTTCTTCATGGCCAAATTTGTAGGACAAAGCCATGGGAGGAGAGGATTCAAACTGTGTATTGAGAGCCTAAATCCTAAGCACTCTGTATGCCAGTGCTGGGGTGAAACAAGGCAGAAAACCCGACACCTCTGCTCCCCCCATCCTCATTTTTCAAGGAGGGAGGAACTGCAGACTCACAAGTAAGGAACTCCCAGCTTTTCCCTGCTCAGTCACCCACTGTCTTCACCTGGTCAAAGTCCCTGCTGTGGAAATAAGCTCCAATTCTGACATTGTTTGTCCACTGAGTTGCCTCCTTGTCAAGGGGCAGCGCCGTGGAACACGACAGACAAGTCTTTGCACCTGCAGAACAGGTGGTGTGGCAGGTTCAGAGAACCACAGGACAGGCTGAGTTGGAAGGGACCCACAAGAACCCACAAGGAAAGAGTCCAACCCCTTGGCCCTGCACAGATCACACGAAGAAAACTGTCCAAATACTTCACCAAGTGGTTCATCAAGAACCAGCCACGAAAGCCACACTCAGCCAGGAGGGGAACCTTGCCAAAAACTCCTCTTGGGGAGGGCTGGGAAGGACATCAGTGAAGTTGTGCCCTTGGTGGGAAGGAGCCAGCTCTTTGACATGCTCCAGTGAGCTCTGCCTGCCATGTCCCAGACCCCTTTCTACCTCCCTGAGCTGAACCTCTCAGAAGCTTCTAAAAAAAAAAAAACCCACCCTTGGATAATTCGCTTTCCTGCTTCTCTGCTTCTGTGATGATGGGGCTGGAATTTTTATGCCTGAATAACACCTTAATTGGCTGCTTTTCACTGGCCCAACTGGGAAGAATAAATGCCAAAAATTTGATGAACGTAAGTAGTATGTAAAAGCAACAAGGCATCTCATAAATAAATTATCCTGGAGCTCTCTGTAAATGCAATAACATCTCAGTGCATCTATTTTCTGTTCTGGTGATTGCAAGCTCTTGCAAAATGCCTCTTTGGATTGAGTAGAGTGAAGAGATCCAGATAATGAACAGAGAGTGTTCTCTTTCTGGCAATCAGTTTGACCACACAGGATCCCTGCACTGAGAGGATTTATTTATACAGAAAGGCCAAGTTCTGCAAGAGATGATGGCTTATCATCTGTTCAGTTATTTCCAAGAGAACACAATTATTTCCTGGCTACATTATGGGAAACCACCTTTTACCACAGTATTTCAAAGGCTGCAGTCAAAGCTTCACAAAGGAAAAAAATCTGATTTTTGAACAAGCTGATCAAAACCTAAAATTACCTGGGATTAAAAAGTGCTTTTCATGCAGCAGTACATGTTTATAGCACAGATAAGCAGCTCATTACATATATTAGCATAGTTACTGCTATTAATAATGGCATGGAGAGCTGTGTCAGTCCACAGTGCATTGGGTATTTATTGAAT
Organism: Platyrinchus mystaceus; assembly: GCA_035041135.1. NCBI lineage: Eukaryota > Metazoa > Chordata > Aves > Passeriformes > Tyrannidae > Platyrinchus > Platyrinchus mystaceus. The sequence goes on along the minus strand of JAWWLV010000011.1, from coordinate 2,742,398 downwards.
ATTCTTCGTGCTGGTGATGAGCTGCTGAAAATAAACACAGGAGGATGAACTTTCTGTCCATCACTGAGCAGTTCTGGCACTGCCCATTTTATTTCTGGGCTTCATAGATGTGGTGGGTGCTGATCTGCCACAATGAGCACTGACAGCACCAGCAGCACATTTAAAAGCAGCATTTGTTTCTTTTGATATCCTTTTCTCAGATATATTTCCCCCTCCATCTGGCTGATCAGCCTGATCAATGAGGGGAAAAATATCTGAGCCAATTAAAATGTAAAATAACCTTTGGAAAGGACAGGTGGAGAAGCAGTTCATAAAATATTTTGCTGGGAAGGCATCCTTTTTTTGAATAAAACAAAGGTTAAACCACTTTTTGAGATGTGGTTTTACTGATTTTTTTTGGTGTGAGTTGGTGGCTTTGTATTTATTCACATGCTGGGAAATAATATCTCCATTTATCATCCATATGAAATCACTGTATCATGTATATATTCATGTCTTACACATGCAAAAAAAAGAAAAGCCTTAAGTACTTGGATGTAAATGGTTAAGGTAGCAAAGAGGAAAGAGAAAAACTTTTGTCATTGATAAGATTAAAGGGATATTAGAGGGATGTCTCACCCAGACCTCACTGAAATGTAATGTTGTTAATTATGTTTTATTTTCACTCATGAGAGCCAAAAAACACAAGTCCCTCTGTGAAAGCAGAGAAAAATGTGTCGGTTCTTTCTTACCATTCTTGATATCCAGAGCAAGGATTCTGAATTTAGTCAGGGAGTTGCTGTAAAGTTACAATAAAATGAACTGCAGTGCCAACAAAAATGTTGGCATTAAACCAGTTGTCGTCAGGTTTATAATCTACCAGCACAATGGTTAAATGACAGACACTTCACACTATTTTGGAAAGGACTAAAGTCAGATATTTCCCAGCAAAACTGTTTAATAAAACCACTTTTTAATTTTTTTTTTTTTCAGTTTAAATGTTTTGTCTGAAGGAATTTGGGTTAGATAAGCTTTCAGTAAAATTAAGAATTCTCTGAGTGAAATCCCATCTGTTCCCCTCCCATCTGGAGAGAGTTGGGATGTTGTTCATGGTACCTTGTCTAGGGCCAGCCTGCATAGCTGGACCAACCAATGTTGATGCTTTTTCACCCTTAACAGGGGCTTTCAGCCACCAAAAGTCATCTCTAGCACAACTAAGACCCTCCCAAGGTTTCCAGGCTTCCTCTTAACTGCAGATTTGACACTCACAGCTTGGGTTTTTGGGATGGATGCTCAGGCCTTGCTGTCCTAAGCCTTGGCCATCGCTCCAAGTTTATCACACTGATAAAACCAAATTCCTGTTTAAGTGGAAGTCTGCCTTTTGGCCTTTTTTGGTCACTGGAGGTTATTTATGCAGCAGAGATTAGTGCTCTATAAACACAGAGATAGACGTGCCCAGTTTAGATCTTCACAGACAGAGAACTCATCTCTGTCAGCTCCCAGCTGGAAAAGCATCTTTGCACATAAAGAATCTAAGCCTTTTTTTTGTTATAATTATTACTTTAATTAAAGTGCTGGAGAGAAAATTAACACAAAAAAACTGGTGGAGGGCCTTCTAGTGTTCCTTCCCCAACAGACCAGGTGATTTGGCCTGTTTTTGTGTGCAGATCCCACATGGATTAATCTGAACGTGGCATGAACAGAGATGTATATTTGCCTCTATCAAACATCACAATGTCGTGGTTTTGGGCTTGATTATGGTTTATCATTTCTACTGGCTCAGCACCAGTTGTGCAACATCAGCAGCAGCTATTTAGGGGCCATAACAAACGTCACTGTACTTGAGTTACACCTGCAGCGTGTCCAGCTCATGAAAAGAAGCCTGAGCTGTCACTGCCAAGTGCCAGCCTGGCCACAGAATCCTCTTGTCCTTCCCCCTTGAGGGGGGGAATTTAACAAGGGGGAAGATAAACCTCAAAAAAACCCCGAAAAAACAAGAAGGAAGACCAAAAAACCCCAAAATAAATGCATGGAGGAAAAATATAAGAGGGGAAAAGAGTTAAAACCCAAAGGGAGGAATTAAGAAAATAAAAAAAAAACAAGGAAGGGATGGGAAAAAAATAAAAAAAAAAAAAACACACAAAAAAATGAAGGGGCAAAAAAATAGTTTAAAATGTCCAAGGGAGGGAATTAAGAAAATTAACAAACAAGGAGAGGAATAAAAAAAAACTAAAGAAAAAAAAACACAAAGGGGGATAATGGAAAAAAAACCCCAAACACCGAGGGGAGAGAAAAAAATAAGGAGAGGAAAAAACTAGAAAAAGGAAAAGACCCCCTACAAGACTTTCTGCCCCAGAATGAACAATTGAAGGGTTTAGTACCATAACCCAGAGGTACTGAGCATCCCAGTGTCTCTGTTTCAGTAACTCCAGCCAAAAATCCTCCCACTGAACTGCCAAATAAGTTTAGGAATTTGACAGTGATTCGGAATACGGGGTGAGGAACGAGACAGGCAGGTTTGGCTCGGGGCTTGGGGCTGCTATGGAAAGTGCTGGTGCCAGCTGACCACTCTCTCCCTGCCTTTTCCTGTCCATGGAATTATGGGCATTTGCCAAAAGCTCCCTGCCCTTGGCCAGCACCTGTGTAAGGGATCTGTGCAGCTGGAAACCTTCCCCACGGCCGCTCCAGCTGGAGTTCGTGCCACAAACGTGTTGATTTACTCTGGGTGGGTTGGGAGCAAGAATCCATTAGGGAAAAAAAAAAAAAGAGCTTCCTGGCTGAACTACAAGTATTTCTCTCTTTCTCCTCGCTCTGTTTTTGTTTCGCCTCGTTTGTCTCTGGTTCTAGGTGGGTTTTCCATTGCAAAGTGATTGCTGTTGGATGAGGGGGGGGAGAAAATTTAAAATAGATTTAACTATTTAGCAAAACAGTTTTAACTGTTTGCATACAGGAACTTTGGGATCTACAACAGGAATTTGGCAACTGTGTGCACAGTTATTAACAACCTTGATAATAACACAGGTATTTAACCACCTCCACTCTGTTCTGTGAGCTGGGGGGGGACCACACCATGTGTCTCCTAGGGAATATGCATCCATGCACACATATATCCATAGAAATACAGGGTCCCAACCTGCCCAGCAACATGAGGCTGAAAACTTAGATGTTCCACTTTGAAAACACAAACCTGGTATCTTTTTTGGTCTTTGCTGAAGAGTAAAACACTCACAGGACTTTCTGACATAAATCAGCACCTCAGCCAAGTTAGTCATTCACAGTTAAAAGTTCAAAAGCTTTTCCTCGGATTTCAGTTGTTTCAGGAGAAAATTTTATGAACAAACATAATTAGGCATTTTGAAATGCTTGGTAAGATGAGATAATTCCTTCCTGACCCCTGCAGAAATCTCGGAGCCCGAGCACTGATTATCCTGTTTTAGCAGGGAAACCTTCCAGTGCTTTGTTGAAAAACCAGATTAGTTGCACTCATAAAAACTTTAACTCATAGACTTAATGACTACAAAGCACTGATGTGAATCTACAATTAGTACAGGTGTGAAGTTTTGAGAGGCTTTTAATTGGATTGCAGGTGAGATTAAATAAGGCTTCGAGGCAAGAAGTGCTGGGCTGGTGGGGAGGGAGGGTTTAGTTACATGATGATTTCAGTTAGTTTGGGGAGAATTAAGAGGGAAAATGAAGCTTAATTCCAGGACAAAAGTGAACAATTAAAGAGTTTTCTTCCTCTCAGTTGAGGACACTTACAGAGGCTGTGAGGGGGGTCTGTTTTTTGGGATTGAATCTGGTCATTGCATATATATCACTTTTTAAAAATACTGTAATTCTTTTCAGGCATCTGGAGATAGCCAGAAAACTATTGCCATGTTAAATCATTGCTATATTAAAACTGAAAATTATCTATTCCTTACACATCCATATGTTTGCCTGGAAAAGAGCAGCACCTTCTGATATTTTCAGTTCTGCTTCAAGATATTCCATGGCTGCAGGAGTCAATGTTTAGAACCATCTACAAATAGTGTGGAGGGTCCCTTCAGTTTGGGAGTGCTGGGGTTAATTTCTTTAATTCATAAAATATTTAGAATAAAGTACTTAGTTAGACTGACTAGTGGTAGAAGTGCGGAGGCAAAAAAGAGTTATCACCACACCTCTCAATCTTCCAAATTAAATTCCCTCTTGCAGCATTTCTAATCACTCCAGGGCACCTCATCATCCTCTCTCTATTAGAGCCTGGGCAGCACCACTTCTTACAAAACACATACATTTCAACTGAGTTTTAAGCCTGGGCTTATTTCATCATCTCATATGTGAGACAATTAGGGTATTAACCCAGAAAAAGCAGCAAAAGATGTGACTGATCATTTATCAAGAGTTGTTTAGAAAGTAATTCACAGGGACCTTATTTAGCACTAAGAACCAGCTGGAATTACACATCCAAAATGATACTTCTGAAATATTAAACTTTTCTCACTGACTAATTACTGAGATACCAATTTTATAGATACTGTTACAGTGACTAAATTACATCAGTCATTAAATAACCTTAACTGTGTCTTATTTTTCCTGACTTAAAACAAATATATTTATCTATTTTTCCTTAAAATTAGGAGTGATAACTGCAGAAAAAAAAAAGTGTTGCTTTGTTATCTTTCAATATATATTTTATCTAGACATTCATCCCATTTCATGTTTCATTTTCAGGACTACAGTGATGAGCATAGTTAGAACTTTCCCCAGCTCTGCTTTTAAGAAGGGCTTGATCCTGTAG
>JAWWLV010000011.1:2726964-2737539 GCA_035041135.1 Platyrinchus mystaceus | reverse complement strand
AGCACTAAGAACCAGCTGGAATTACACATCCAAAATGATACTTCTGAAATATTAAACTTTTCTCACTGACTAATTACAGAGATACCAATTTTATAGATACTGTTACAGTGACTAAATTACATCAGTCATTAAATACCCTTAACTGTGTCTTATTTTTCCTGACTTAAATATATTTATCTTTTTTTTTCTTAAAATTAGGTATGATAACTGCAGAAAAAAAAAGTGTTGCTTTGTTATCTTTCAATATATATTTTATCTAGTCATTCATCCCATTTCATGTCTCATTTTCAGGACTACAGTGATGAGCATAGTTAGAACTTTCCCCAGCTCTGCTTTTAAGAAGGGCTTGATCCTGTAGCTCTCACTGCAGGGATAATTCTAGTTGCAGAAATTATTCTTACAAACCAAACCCTCAATTTTATACAGACACACTCACCATTGCCTCCATGCCATAAAACTTCCATATCCATCTATCTTTGGGAGCAACCCAGCACTCCCACTTTTAGACAATTGGGTGACTTTCAGTTAATTAAAGCTTTTTTCATTGCTTTCTGCAGAGGCACAAGAGCTCCTTTGAGTGACATTTTCAATCTTCTCTATCACTTAATAGTCTGGGAGATATTTACTATGTAAGAAAAAAAAATTCCACACCTCAGAACATACTTTTTTCCCCACAGATTTCTCTTAATGATGAGCGAAATGGGAGAACAAAGCTGTGAACAAATCGAATTTATCTACTCCTCTTTGTGGAGAAAAATCCACCAGTTGCTAACTAAAGATGCCATTTACTTTACATATTCCATGTTTCTATAGATTCCTAGTGAATGGAGTCTGCAAAATGCAAGCAGAAACCAAAATTATCCTGAAAAAAATGGTGATTTCAGCCCACCTGAGGGTCCTCTGCTCCCTCATCAAAGCTCTCAACAGTTTAGTTTCATTGTACCACAAATCTGATCCACTGGAGCAGTTCCAATCTTTATCCACACTCAAATACACATTATTTAAAATAATAACATCAATATATCCTAAAATTCCTTTCCAGAGAGGTCTCTTGGCACCCAACCACTCCAGGAGCTCCCAAGCCTGGGACTGTCCCCGTTAGTCCAGACTGCAAAGGCGGGTCTTGGTCAAAGCTCAGCCTGCAGGTTTCTACTCCTGCTCCAAGAAACTACCGGATTGGGTCTGAGCAATGCAATTTGGAAGCACTTGGGAACAAAGAGAGCAATAAAGAACAATTCAGTGGGTTTTATTTCCTATCCCTGGGCACAAAAATGCCAGATCAGCCGCCTCAGACTGGGGTAAGGCAACGATGGCATCAGGTTTCCTTCAGCTTTGAGCTGAAGTCCCAAATCAGAGGGCACAAACATGGTCTTACCTACTCTTTCCACCTGGCTAACCACATCCTGTGGTGTTTTGCCACAGCAAGACCCCATGTCTAACCCAGAGTGGGGGTGAAATCAGGCTTGAAGTGTCCACTTAGGCGGAGATCTTGCACTTTAAGCAATACAGGCCTTCAGGGGACAATTGGAACCCCCTGGATGCCCTTTAGTGTTTCCCTCTGTCAATCCAGCCTTGTTCCCGGGAGACAGGTGTGCTGTAACATGGAAATTGAACTCCTCTGGATAACAAAGGGAATAAAAGAGAAATGGAGAGGATTCCCAGAGGTTTTAGCTCAGGATGTTCCCACTCCAGAATAAACCCTGTAATTTCTGTTGATACCAGAACAAGCCAAACCAATGAAAATCACACTCTGTGTTATTTCTCTATTCAAAGGAAGGGTCTGAATTCCTTCTATTTCCATGGATATTCCTGTCACAAACTCCAAAAAAATTAGGTTTTTGTTAGTGCACTCTGGCTCTACAATGTATTCATGGCATTTGAGATTCATAGCTCCACATTTATAAAAGCAGATTAGTCCATTAAAAACCTTCTTAATAATGGTTCTATCAAAGCACACATGGCCTAAAGCAATACAATTATTGGTCAATAATTCCTCTTTAGCTGTCTCCATTACTATCATTTTAGTTCAACATTTGGCTTCTTACCCTTTGATCTGCTAATTATCTTTTTGCCCTCTGATCCTCTCTACAATTCCCTGGCAATTTGATCCATTAATTACAGTGCCCATATTCCCTATTTTCTGCAGAATGTGCATTTTTTCTGACCCTCCTCACCTTTCTTCATACAAAAACTTGCCATGTTTCTGTAGGGTATATCCACTTCTGCATGAATGTATATATTGATAGAAAATACTATAATTAAAAGTATCTTTACATTTGCTTTGCAATCCTTTGGGCTTCATGGAAGTGTCTTAATAGTTTGTCATTGACTTAAAATTTGATGGGAATGGGCTCTCTGGTAAATTCTTTTGAGTCCAATTCCAGTGAACAAAAACAATTAGATTTTTCCAATATTAATAAATATAGATGATATTTTCATCCTGGAGACTCTATTAAAAACACAATTTCTGCTATGTTTTGGATATATATTATAAAAAAAGAATTTTCTGATATAAGGCTTTTCTCACTTTATGAGCACATGGCTCATGAATTACTGAATTTTCTGCAGGGCCAATTTCCTTGTCCCTTCTAAGCCCGATGTAGACTTTCAGTGCAACCCAAATATGTTCTGGAGTGGCAGAATTTTAGGAAGATAAACTCAGGCTGTTTGCTTGTACAATCCAGAAACGATGGTGCTATGGAAAGGGGTGGCATTTTTGAGACCGGGGAGCGAAAGTTTGGCAGTTGGAACAGAATCTCAGTGTTTGAAAACTGTGATCAGAAAATCCTGCAAGAATTCAAAACAGTCATTTCTGCTCGAAAAATGGTTGATTGGACACTTCTTTTCTTGTATAAATAATCTTTGAAGTTTATATTAACAGAGAGAATTCATTTTGGTTTCTCTGGTATAAAAGAGAAAAAAAATTCTTGTTTCTGTGCATCCAATTCTTTTAAATCAGATTATTCATGTAAATATGGGGATTCCAAAGGCAAAATGCATCTTGCAGAGCAGAGCTATCTTCTTCCACATTCCCAAGGAAAATCTCCTAAGGAATAACATTCTTCTTGCACAATTTCAAAGCAGAAGTGTGCTTGTTGAATACAGCTCTGTCTAATCATATTGACTTATTCCTCCTTTTTTTTTCCCTTTTAGACCTACCTGATAGCATATAATTTGCCATTTTTCACATTAGTTCTTAAATAGCTCACACTTCCTTGCATCACGAGGCACTGAACAGCTTTGCAGTGATCTGGTTGTTCAATTGTCTGAATATTTCTCGACACACAAAAGAGAAGTACAGGATCAGCTTGGAATACCTTGAAATACAGGAGGCCATTTCAGCGTAACCGAAGCAAGTAATGGAGAATTTGTGAAATAAAATATAAAGGAATGAGCTGTGGTTTGCAATAAATACATGCTGGGCTCCAAGGGTATTTCTGTTTGAATTATGGAGCTTCTCCTTCACTGTTTGGGAATCAGGGCTGGTCTGCTTGACTTCACTTTATGGTCCCCCAGCCAGGTATCTCAGCAGCTTCTGAGACGTGGAGTAATTCAATGCTACGGGGAGAAGTTTGGTTCACTGATTGATGGCAGAGCTCAGATGTGCCAAACAGAACCAGAGGTGGCCAGAAGTGCTGACGCCGTAGTTTTAAGTCACTTCCACCTGGCTTTATGAAGGAAAACTTTTTGCTGCTTCCTGTGGTGGAACTCGGTCCCATCAAATATTCCAACCAGAGACGCAGCAGCTCCACCAACCAGATTGAACAGCCACTGAAATTCAGGCCTGGATTTGTGACTGACCTGAAAAGTGCAATAGTAAAAGAAGAAACTCATTTATCAAGTAAATCTTCAAAGAGCAGAACCATTCCCACTAATTTGACAACTTTTCTTTTTTGTGTGTGAGTATAATACTTCTCCTCATCAATATATAGATTATGAAAATACAGCAAGATAAATAATCTGAACACACACAATTTTTTCTACTTCAGAATCCAGAGTTCACCTGATTGTGATACTTTTTAACCTCCAGTTTCAATCCAAATTCACATAGGACATATCAAGTTTTTGATGCCTCATTCCTGGAAGTGTTAAAGGCCAGGCTGGACAAGGTGCTGAGCAATCTGGTCTAGTAGAAGGTGTCCCTGCCTATGGAAGAGGGGTTGGAATTAGATGATCTTTAAGGACCCTTCCAACCTAAATCATTCTGTGATAACAAAAACACTTAGGTCATTTTCCTTTAAAGGCAGATTAATTAATATCTCTCACTAACAGCTAAGTAATCTTTCTATTTTCCTTTTGAATCCCTGTAGCAAATTGCATCAGGCAGGTTTCAGTTACTCATGTATTTTTTACCCTTTCCTTTCTATTTCTTATTTTTTTCTCTCTCTCTTTCCTTTGTACTGTAATTCAGTGTTATGGAACTCAAAGAAATCTGTGTGATTCCTCTGTATTGCTTTCCTTTACCATAAAAAAAAAGACAAGGTGATTTTCCATAGTGGTTTCCAATGAGGTTGTTCCCATACAGAGAATTCAGCTGCCATTCCTTAATTCTTTCTTCTTCATTTTACCTTGCCTGCCACTCCAAGTTGTTTATAACTATTAAGGCTTCAGGCTGGGAGAGCTTTCCCCAGCTCCTCTGTTTGCCCTTTTAGCTCTGAGTAGCAATTAAAAGCCAAGATTTTAAGAAAACTTTGTGTTTTTATTTTCAGTCACATTTTGATTTCATTCTCTAAGATTTTTTTTGCTGCCAATTTGCTTCAATATTTTGCTCTAGAAAGCTCGTGCAAGGTGAAGTCAATGAAAGCCTTTCAGTTGAAGTTTGTGGGCTTTAAAATGAGGCCTAATTTAACAGCTGAGCCAGCACAAATCTTTCAACAGTGGATCTATGGGTTGTTCTTTGACACAGACACACACAAACTGCAGAACAATTAAACATGTATTTATAACTTAAGTTGAATGTAAGTCACACACTCTCAGGAATTCCAATGCTTTGTTGACTATAACCTTCCCCACAGGAAGATTTACAGAAGGGTGAGGTGCCAACCTCACTTTTGTTGCCTCTCCTATTTGTGCTGGGAGAGGCACAGCCTTTAAATCTGGTTTATCATGAGCCATCTCTCCTCCCTTCTTTTCTCCCTGTGCTATTTAAGCAAGAAGCTTTATTTGAACAAGAGCTCTTTAACCTCATCATAGCAATGTTTTTTCTCCTTTCAAACTTGTGATTAATTAATGTAAACTCCAGGGATCTTGCTGGCCCTGCCTTGAGAGGAGCTGGCAGTTTGCCTTTTGGTGAAGACAGCTAAGGAGGGAACAGTCCCCAAACAGAGCTGGGGCTGCTCAGCCTGGAGAAGAGAAGGCTGAGGTGTGGCCTTATTAATGTGTGTAAAGCACTGGAGGGAGGGTGCAAAGGTGACACAGGCAGGATCCTTCCAGTGCTCAGGGGCAGGACAAGAGTCAATGGGCAAAACCTGAAACACAGGAACACCAGAAACACATTTACTGTGAGGGTGAGCAAGCACTGGAACCCTTTGTCCCGGGAGATCGTGGACTCTACACCCCTGAAGTTATTCAAAAGCTGTCTGGACAATTCACAGAATCACAGAATATTTTGGGTTGGAAGGGACCTTAAAGTTTGTCTCATTCCAACCCCACTGCTATGGGCAGGGATGTCACCCACCAGACCAAGCTGCTTAAAGTCCCATCCCACATGACCTTGGCAACTGGCTCTGGGTGGTCCTGCCCGAGCACAAGGGTTGGAACAAATGGTCTCCAGAGGTTCCTTCCAGCCTCAACCATCCTGTGACTCCGTGAAACATGTCCATTGGTCCAGAGCCTCAATATGAAGCACATCAGCCCTGAAATGTCAGGATGTCAAGGGCCTTTGAGACACTCTAGAATAAATATGGACTGTCAAAACTGTAAAAAAAAAGGCACAAGTCATATTAGATTAGGGTCCCCACCTCCAGTGAGGTTCCTAAACTGTGTAGCACCCCAAATATCATAAAATTTTGATCAATTTTTTCAAATGTCTTTCCTCGCTTAGGAAGCTTCTCGTCTCACCCTTCTTTGCTCTCCTATTTCTGTAATAAGAAATAAACGTTTCTTTTGCAGGGCCAATTTCTTTGAACTGAAAAATAAACCTGTAACTTGGGGCATGCTTGGAAGTGTTTACAGATGCTCAGTAACCCCGTGAAGACTCTCATGTCCCTTTGAATTTAATGGAAGTTGACACCGAATTCAATGAAGTGTGAATTTCCCTCTCGATTTCGGGAGCTCTTTCTCTGGATTTATTATGCCTGTGATTTCACACAGTGTCTGTAAATAGTGTTATAATACAGCCACCAACTCAGCCATAGGATTTCAATTTAGAGACCAAAGTCTTTTGCCATTAGCTGCCTCCAGTCCTCATCTGGGATGGATAATCTGGATTTAACACTCTTGGGGTCTGTCTTTTATTACTAATTTGTTTCTTTTATTTTTGAGCAATTTCTTATTATTAGAAAGGGTGAATCCCCCACTTTTAAGGATGCCCCTTCCCTGGAAGTGTTCAATGCCAGGTTGAGTGGATCTCTGAGCAGCCTGGTCTAGTGGAACCTGTCCCTGCCCTTGACAGGAGGGTAAAACCAGATGATTTTAAGGTCCCTTCCAACCCAGTGATATCAATAATATACTATTAGGCAAGATTGACTGCTGCACAAAGGTCTTACAAACCAGAGAGATCTCAGCAGTTCCTGAGGGTCTGTGTTAGGAGCAGATAACAAACCTCATGGTGGGACAACACACCCACTCCTCCAAACTTCTCCCCATCCCATGACCAGTGATGTGTGACACTGCCAAGTCCAGTCCTATGGAGATCACCTGCCTAAGGCTTCAAAATCATAGTGGTTAAATACCCTAGAGATGTCCAACAGAAGGCTTAAGAGTATGGATTTGTGTTGTTTTTTTTTTTAATCTTGTGTGTGTGAGTAAATTGCCATCAACAGGATCACTGCAATCCTGGACCACGTGTGGGACAGGATATTTAGCCTGTAAGTTCCCCTTGCAGAGATGGCCGGGGGAGGTTTAGCTCGTTATCCCTCTAATCCTACTGCAAGCAGGTGCCTGGAAGGAAATGGAGTGAGATATCTGATTACTGTGTGCTCTGGGGGGTGAGGACAGGAGTTATGCCGGGGCAGAGGCGAGCGGGAAGTGGAAGGGAATGGCGGGAAATGGAAGGGAATAGCAGAAATGCCACTGCTCTGGGTCACGTCCCAGAGTGAAGCATCTCCCGCCCAGCCTGGCACAGGGACAGACCCGTCCCTTGGCCAGCAAAGGAGCTGAGGGCTCGAAGACAGGCAAAGGTGATGTGCTGGCAGGCAGCAAAACCTCCTCTGTGCTTCAGGAACGAGAGACAAGGGAGCAAATGGAAGAGCTGCCACCTCCTGGCCTCTGCCAGGACGACTGGGTGGCCCTTCTGAACTGTTTTGCTGGGTTTACTTTCAGGGAGCATCTCTGCAGCACAGCTCAGTTAAAATCAACTGACTGTACTGGTGCTTAAAGCTGCCCACAAAAATAAGTGCACTGCTGAAAAAGGGTGGACTTAAGCTGAAGCACTCTGCTGCAGAAAGTTCTGAGTCACTATTTTAACCGGGCTGTGCAATTTCCCAGAGTTTAATGGGAGGCACCTCCTTGTGCCTCCAATTCTGAACAGCCCAATACATATCGCTGGGAAGACTGTGCTCATCCTATGCCTCACTACATCTTATTATGAAATTATAATGCCACTCCATAACCTTGCTGGAGGGAGAGTTTGGAGCTAATGCAGGAAAGCTGGTCTCCCATACTGATGAACAAATATTTTAAAGCAGATGTCTCTGAAAATCCACCTCAGTGCAGACAGGATTTCTGTTGGTTTTCTAAGAGAGCTGCAGTTTATATGTTTACATATTACCAGTCCCAAAGTCTGCTCAGAATATTAGAAACTTAGTTCTTGGGGGTTTTATCTTATATGGCATTTCTCATGTTGCCCAGTCACATTGTTTACACGTTTCAGCCCCAAAATTATATAAGATTATGGACTGTAGAGCAATCTCTGGGAAATATTCTGCCTGTTTGTTTGCTTCTGATAAAAATTTGCAAAAAAAACCACCCCAAACCTTCAGATCCACTGCTAGTCAAAAAGCATTAAAATATAAAATTAAAGAGTCAGGGCTTTCGAAAAGCTTAATCTGGTCTGAGCTATTCAAATCAAACTTCACCAGTGCAATAAACAGCCCAGACATTCCCTGGGAGCCTGATAAAACCTGCTGACGTGTGCAGGGAACTATGTGCTGCAGGAATATTGTAACCACTCCATCACTGCTACTGCTGCATATACAGGCCTAGAGCCAGCCTGGAAATGTTCAGGCAGGATATTCCCAGCCTGGTTGACAATAACCACTTGTCTCATGTAAAATATCCATGTGGACTCCACTCTGGGCTCATCCAGGCACAGCAGTTCCTTTTCCCAAGCTGTGATATTCGGGATGTCACATTGTCTGAGTAACTTCCAAATATGTGCAAGCAGAGGGAGAAGGAAAATCTATGGAAAGCCGTAAAAAAGCGTTATGGGCAGTCCCTGAAGTAACTGAAATAATTCTGTGAGAATTATTCTCCCTTTCTTCAGCAGTCCCAACCTTTCTATTTCAATAGCAACAAAGGTATTTTTGGAAAGCAGACTGACATAATTACAGCACACAGAAACCTGTAAGAAATGGTAGAATAGCATGGAAAAAAGCCACTGGGAGTAACACACACAAAGGCAAAAAAAGAAAATAATGTTATTTGTACAAAGTTTGTGTGTAACAAATGCAGAGAGGAGAACTCTGCAGAGTAAATTCAGTGCAGAATTGTCCTGCTGACCTGGGCTCTTTATTAGTAAGAGTTTAATGAGGACACTCATAATGTGATCCACGTTATTTGCTCTGTAACTGCTCTCTGAGTGTGTAGAACTTATGGAAGACTTTAGATTTTGCTTACAAGTTGGTTAAAATAATCTGCATTATTTTAAGGGAGGGGCATGATGGCAGTGTTGGGTTTGGGCTTTGCAGAGATGTTGGGAAGGTGCTCTCCAGAGCAGGGGAAGATCAACAAATGAGCTTGTAAAATGCAGGAGCATCCTTGGAGTTTGTATAGCTCCAACTCTGATTCCATGCTTGCTCTTACTTAGGAAATAGGAAAGAGAAAAAGACGGGAGAGGAGGGGAGGAGAGGGGAGGAAATATTTTCTGAGCAAAGATTCCTGGTGTTGATGACTTGTGTACCTGGATAACAGTCCATCCCATTTTCCAGAGGGCTTGCCTTGGCTTGGAGCTGAGGGACAGCTCTGCTCTCCATCACCCTCTGATCCCAGTAACTCGAGCAGTTCCATGTTTTCTTAAAGCCCTTTCAAGTGGAGCTCAGTTCCCTTCACACCTCTTTTCTGGAGCGGTTTCTTTTCCCTCCACGTGCTGGTGGGAAGCAGCTGCAGCATTCCTGCTCCACTCCAGCTTTCCTGGGAACTCCCTCAGTGCCCTCCCTGCATCCCAGGGTGTTTTACAAGGGACACGGGGACAGAGGAACGGCACGTCTCCAACTGCAGGAGGAAATGTGGGGGTGCTGAGGGTCCTGTTTGATCTGTCACACCATCCCCACTGACACTGCCCTGCCTTGGTCTGACCCCCAGAGAGGAGTGGGAGAAATAAAAGTCCAATTTAGCACTCCAGCAGGGAGGAATGCTGTGCACACAGCTGGAACACAGCAGGCTCAGGCCAGGCCCAGCCTCCTGGATATTAAAAGCAGAGACGACAGTGAGTCAAACAAGTTCATTATTTGAGAGGTAAGCTGGGCTTTCCAATTAATTTTCCCTTTCTCTGGTGCAAGCCCTGGCTCACTTGACCTGTGCATTCTCTGACAGGAACACCACAGATAAGCCTCTCACTGCCAATGGCCTTGGTTATCTGTGTCTGTTTAGGAACAGAAATGTGCTATCAGGATCTGAAAAAAAAAAAAAAAAAAAAAGGTCTGCTTAATGTCAGGGTTTATAGCAAATTATGGCATGAGAAAAGGAGAACGTTTCTGATATGATTTTTTTTTTTTTGAAATAAATTATGGCAGGGGAGATGAAAAGCTGTTTCCCGGGGATAAATATGCAAATAAAATTTTGCTGGCCATGAGGATCATAGAAAAAAGATAGTCATAGATAATCATAGAATCATGAAGGCTGGAAAAGAGCTCCAAGATCATGGAGTCCAAACCTGTGCCTGATGCCCACCTTGTTCCCCAGCCCAGAGCACTGAGTGCCTTATCCAGTCCTTCCTTGGACACCTCCAAGGATGGGGACTCCACCACCTCCCTGGGCAGCCCCTTCCAATGTTTAACAACCCTCTCCGTGGAGAAATTCCTTCTGATGTCCAACCTGACCCTCCCCTGGCACAGCTTGAGGCCGTTTCCCCTTCTCCTGTCCCTTGTTCCCTGGGAGCAGAATCTGACCCACCCTCTGGCTGCCCCCTCCTGTCAGGGAGTTGCAGAGCCAGAAGGTCCCCCCTGAGCCTCCTTTTCTCCAGGCTGAGCCCCCCCA
>JAWWLV010000011.1:2698699-2718774 GCA_035041135.1 Platyrinchus mystaceus | reverse complement strand
GTGGCTGCCCCATCCCTGGAAGTGTCCAAGGCCAGGTTGGACAGGGCTTGGAGCAACCTGGGCTAGTGGAAGGTGTTTCTATGATTGTGTTTCTATGATAAAAGCATTTCCCACCTTCTCTTTGATGGAAATGTTAACATTCTGATGAAAGCCAGCTGAGATCCAGCTTTCCACCAAATGGATAAACATTTGAAAGTGGTTTTATCTGGTTTTTATCCGACATAAATTTCAATAAAGAAAAAGTTAAAGCTATAAATCTGTGCTTGTGCCTTCCTTGTCATCACAAAAGCAGTTTCTGTTCCAAGTCCCCAGAGTACCCAAGGCTGTGCAGCCACCTCTGTCTGCACCAGGCCCACCATCTTTGTTATTTTACTGGCACGTTCTCTGAGCTCAGTTAAACTGATGGTTTGGGACCATATTGTCCGTTCCATCAAAAACTTGGTATTCAAGGGCTGTACTGAAGGACTTGCCTCGGAACCAGAGAGTTATATAGAGGCAAAAAAAAAATGGTGAATACAATAGCAGATGGTTTATATCAGTTTGACAGCATCGTTTTTGGCCAGCACCCAAAGCTACAAACTTCTGAGCTGGGAGTTGGAGCTGTTGCTGTTTGAAGTTGGGAGTGGAGGCTCTGGAAGCTGAAATTCTCCAAAGCTGATCCACACCTATTTGGCTCTCCAGGAGGTTAGAACAGTGCTCCAGGTAGGTCAGTGCCAAAATAAGGTGAAGAACAACTTGAGAAAGTAGCATTTAGTCACCTAAGGTGATGGGAATGATATTTAAAATTAAATAGGCAAAATAAAATGAGTGGGCTTATAATTTAGAAATGCCCAGAGAAGCTTCATTTGCACAGAGGTTTTTTTTGAGGAAGGACTGGTTAGAGACATCAACTATAACCACACTTTTACAGAAATGGTTTTCACTTGCTACCAAAAGGATTAAAATATTTTAAGCCCTCAGCACGTGTGAGTTGTTTGGGTTGGAAAGTTTTGAAAGCATAGCCATGATCTGGTAGATCATTATTATTTATTGATGACCTGTCTGATGGAGATCTGAAAGTCTGACATTTCAGTTGGCCACAAATATAAAAACTAAACCCAGCATGTTCAAAAAGAAAAGCATGTGCAAACAAAGAAAAGCAATCCCCTTTTCCAGTTATCTCTAAGAGCAAGTCTTGTAAAGGCATTTAAAGGTTCTGAATCAGGCCCATGTCAGCAATTCAAATTTACTGGTAGTTATTACTGCTCCAATGACAAAGAGAGCTTGGCTTTACTGCCTTCCAGCAGTTGTCATGCACAGACTGAAACGTGTCCCTCACATTTCTCAGCTGCCACAGAAGCCCCATCTATTCCTTCCCTGCAGAAAGACAAGGCCATTAGAAATTAATGGGGTCCTTCAGGAATTTCCCCCCATCTCAGATGTGTCCCTTCATCCCCCCAAAGGAGGATTTTTCTCTCTTCTGCAAATATGGAATGTCCTTGTAAAAGGCATTTTACTGTACAGCTGAAGCAAACCACCTCAAGGAAAAATGATGATGATAGAAAAAGTGATTTAATTTGGTTTTCCTTGTGCAAGTCCATCAGAGGGGTCAGTCATGGGTGGTCCAGCAGAGCCAGGGAAACGAGGACCAGTCAAGCTCCCCAGGCAGGAGGAACTGGGAAAGCACTGTTTAAGTTTCCTTCTGTGAGTTCCACTTTGCAGCCACGAGCTGAACAAAATCTTCACTTGGTCCAAAATTATATGGGATTGAGATTCCCATGGGTGGTGTGATCAAAAACCAGAGATTTGATGTCACCCACAGAACTCCCTAATATTTGATTTATGAACTGATGGGCTTGAATCACAGAGCCTTGGGGTGCTGCTTGTCTCAAAGTGGACCTTTGGTTTTGTTTTGACCGTTAGATAGAACAAATTCTGAAAATAGGAATTCTTTGGGGATGCTTTGATATCTTACTGCCCAAAGGAAGACCCAGTCTTGAAATCCCTGTCTGGGATAGTTACACATCCTCTAAAGAGAAGGGAATCTCCTCCTCTGCCAGATTTCAGCTTTATCCTTGGCAAGTGCATGGTACCAGAGAGGTGAATTATCTTTAATTTAAGTTCTCCCTCAGAACTGTTTTACCAGGCTAAATAGTAAAACCAGCAGACAAGAAATCCAAGGAAATATATTCAAGGAAATTCAAGGAAAATATCTACAGGAAGAGAATGAGAGGTCTCAAATTTACAAGCAAAGTGGCTTTTTCAGTGGAAAATTAGATCTTTCTCTTCAATTCTGAGACACTCAGTTTCTGAGCTGCCTCATACACACCCCATCAGCAATATTGTACCAAAAATTAGGTCTACACTGAAACCTCCCTGAAGATGGAGGGACCAACAGATGCTTGGACTGTAATTCTGAAGCACAATCTCTGCAACCTTAAACCTCAGTGTTTAGTGCTCATTAGAAAAATTCCATTTCCTGAAGTTTTGTGAGTTCAGTCTCCTTTTCCAAAAACCTTCTCTTCTGCTCTTTGTATTTCCCCTACTCTTTCACCTAATTTCACCTATTTTTTAAAATTTTTTTTGCAATTGTCTTATGATACAAATAAGCAACAAGGCACACGGGATTTTAAATTTTTCATATCTTCCTTTTCGGGCATTGTTGTTTTGCTCCCACAGGGAAATTCTTTCTTCCCTGCAGCATTTGAGGACTTTTGTATAGAACACAGCCAAATATAATTCTTTTTTTTTTATTATTATTATTTTAATTTTTTAAGAGATCAGTGAATCAGAGAGTTTCTGACATACATCTTGAACTTATCAGTGAAATCAGTTGCTTTCCCAGGGAAGCAAAGTGGTATTAAAATTTCTACCTGGGCACAACATCAGCTGTCAGCAAGATCATCTCCAAACCTTCCTCTGAAGTCCATTCCATAACATGATTTGTACTTTACTCCTCTCTGGTGAGCAGTGCTCTGAGCTAATCCCAATTAAGAGGAATGGCCATCAGGAGAGCAAAGATTTAAAAATAAATGAGCTTTTCCAAGCAATAAATTTTCCTTGGGTGAAGCAGAAGAAACCAAACTTGTCTTCTTTGTTCTCAATAAGAGACCCCCAAAAACTCAGAGAGACAAACCAGCAAAACTAACATTTGCAGCTCCACAGCATGAATGTAACATTATTGTTTTCAATTCCATCTGTAAATAAAGAACAAATAAACACTTATTGTTTGAAATAGGATTGTGCTGGTGTTGTTGAAATTGCCAGAGTTTATTGTCCCATACTCTGGACCTGGAGTGGGATATGGCACTTTGTTAAGGCTGTTAGAATATGTCCTACGCTGCTGGAGTTGTGAATTCATTGTGTTACAGTTAATTCCATCCCTCTAAATGGCCCTTTTCTTCTTTGCTTTATCCTTTTCTTCTTATTTTTATTTTTATAGTTAGCCAGCAATTAATTTTTTAATCAAGATTCAGATACAGTCTCATTACTGGATCAGGCCTAATAATGAGCATTATAAGATTCCCAGGGAAAGTGGGTGTTTGCTTGTCTTTTTGTTCCTTCCCATTCACATTTGCCAGGTTCATATTGTGCATGCAAATTTCCATTTGGGCTGTATTAGTGTACAATCTTAAAGTTAAAAAGCCAGAATATTTTGAATTCCAGTAATCCTCAACAGCACCAAATACAATAGGCTTTCTCTTTCTACTTTAACTAATTATCTCTGTGCAGCACTCCAGGTGAATTTCAACACAAGCACTCTAATAATGTAATTAAAAATGTATAAAGGAATTAAAAATGAATTAAAAGGGGATCCTACAAAAACTTTCGAATTCGGACTAAATTAAAGGAATAGACTTAAGCCCCTCAGTTTTAAAGGACCTGCAGCTGGGAGATTAAGAATGTTGGGATCCCACCAGGACCTAATGCAAAATAAAATATACTTCAAACTGAGCAGGAAACAATGAATCCTCACATCTCCTGGGGTCTTGTTCCCTTAAAGGCCACCTGTACCTTGCAAACAGGAACGTTGTGCCAATAAATCTTGCCACCAGTAATAATATTCCCTGTTTAACAGGTATTTGAAGGTGGTAAGAGAGAAGCTGAGTTGGGCAACCTGGTCTAGTGGGAGGTGTCCCTGCCCATGGAAGGGGTTTGGAATGAGATGAGCTCTAAGGTCCCTTCCAACCCAAAACATATTGTTATTTCATCATTCTGTGACTATCCTGAAGCTGCATTTGAGCCCTGGGGCAGGAGAGGATCCAGCTGTTGATTTTCCCTGGTTCTGGGTGGGTTTGGGTGCCTGCATTTATCAAGGACCTGCTGACTGGCTCCATCCAGGAGGGTGCAGCACTCCAAGAAGGGCAGCACCCAGCAAAGCCAGCTCTGTCCATCCCTCCCAGCATTTCCAGCTCTCCTCCAAACCAGCTCCAGCCCAGGAATGCCCCAACCTTGCACAAAAGCACAAACCATAGAATCATCAAGGTTGGAAGAGACCTCCAGGGTCATCAAGCCCAACCTTTGCCTGGATCCCACCTTGCCCTTGCCAAGTGCCACTTGTCCACTCATTTATGAACACTTTCAGGGATGGTGACTCCACCACTGCCCTGGGGAGCCTGTTGCAAAGCTTAACCACTCCTTCAGTGAAGAAATGCAGTTTTAGTTTTTCCTGCCATTTGTCCAGACCTCCGGGCAATTTGCAGCAGCGCCTGGAGCCTGGACAGCCCTGGCACATCCAATATCCTGGGAAGGCTTTGGGCAGCACAGGCAGAGCATCCCAAACTCTCCCCACCTGCCTGCACATCCTTGGCAGCAGGTGTGGATGCAGGCACAGAGGTCACTTGGACCTGCAGGCACATTTAATGCCCAGGGAGGCCCTCAGGAGCTGCCTTGACATGGGTTGCTCAGGACTCCTGGCTGCACAGCAAAGTAAAATAATTAAATCAGGACAGGCCAACTAAATTAAAGTATCTATTTTTACAATCACAACGTTATCAAATGTATTTCTCAGGTAAACACAGCAACCAGGCCCTATTAAGGCTCCTTTTGTAATCTGCAGCAGGTCAGGCACATCTCTTATGGAATAAACACTAACAAGCTCTCCTTTAGTTGTGCCAGACTTGTGTCTCAGGGCTGTGCACTCCCCTTCAGCACTGTGTGTGACTGCTGGCTGAATTGAGGACAGGCAATGGCCCAACCCAGCAACACCCCAGAAAGACCAAGTGTGCAGGCAGTGGAATTCACTGAGAAACTGCCAATAATCGCAAAAAAAACACCTGTAATCAAACATCGAAGTCAAAATGCACTCCAAGCGATGTGTGCGTGGAGAATGACATGGATAATATTATTTATCACACTGGACATCTTCATTTTTCTATTACCTCTCCCTTCCTTCAGGTATTCCAATTATTTTGGTTTTTTTTTTTTGTTTTCAGGCTGGAAGATAACAAGAGGTTTACTCCTCCTCGCGAGAATTTTAATACATGAAATATTTCTCTCTAAAAATATATTCCTGAATGTCTAATAACCCAAACACAGTGTAAACAGGAGGCCCTTAAAATATCCTTCTGAAAATATCCCTCCTTCTGAAGCCACTCAGACTGTTATTAAAAAATAATGATAGAAATTGTACCACCGTATGGAAACACATAAACATATAAGTTGAAAGTCTTTCTTCAAGCCGCTTGTCCCAGTTTGCTTATTTTAGTTTATAAATTGCTGGTTGTGAGGATTTTGTAGGTTTGAGCTCAGGGTATCCAACAAGGGTTTTCCCAGCTAAAGGCACTGCAAGGAAAATGCCTTCTCCAGGCTCCCACGAAAATGAGGCCAGTCCCAATCACCTCTGGAAAATGGGAAGGCGGAGCTGAGGGCAGAAACCACCGAATTCAGGGCAAGTTCTTTCAAAACAAAAGGGTGTTTTGCCACCATTTTCTTTCTTTTTTTTTTTTTTTTTTTTCTCCTGTGGGTTTTATTCAATGCAGGGTTCACAACGCAAACTGAATGCCGGGGGTTTCAGCAGGGAAAAGAAAGCATTAAGAAAACATGCCAAAACAGGCTTTGGGCAAGAATTTTAAGAGGCAAGTGCTTAAAGCCAACAGAAACTGATGGAGCTGTACAGGGCAATGAATTAGCCTGGATTGTGCCTGGATCCCAGATTTATTCAGGACTCAGATGCAGTCAGACTCTGCTCTTGCTTTTTGTTTCTCCTCTCCCCCTGTGACATTTCCTGTTTGAAAGAGTCTTACTCCAGAGTCTTCCTCTGCTTTTGGAGTCGGGATGCACCTAATTGGGTTGGAAACACTGGGATACAATTAATTATAATCTCCTTTGAAGCAAGAGGATGTAGGAACACCCACAGATACCAGCTCCAAAATACTTACTGCAGGGCAGCACCTCTGTTTCTGTGGGGTGATCCCAGTGTTGATCCTCAGCAGTTTTCCTGGCCTGGATGTTGGTGACTGACCCTTCCCACACAGCTTTTCCTGCTTTCCCTTTTTAAGCTCCATAACTTCTTTTATACTTCCAATTTGGACAGACCTCTGTGTACACAAAATAAAAATCATTTGTTAGACAGCAGGCAGGTTCTTCACCTTGGAGAAGCTGCCCCAGAGACACAAGAGGAGCCATTCCTCGTGTTAAACCCTTCCTGAGGAGAAAAGTCCCACAAGTGCTGCTAGAGCTCCTTCCTAATCTGATCAAATGATCCTGTCTCAGCCCTGATTTTGCATTTTAGCCGGTAAAGAGAGCTCCAGATGGGAAAGCACCGCTAAATTGGCTTACTTAGAATAATGAGAGCGATAATGAGACCTTGCCTCACCTGCAGGAGAAATGCCCCACTGCAGGGATGGCAGGGAAACCAGCAGTGAGATCTTGGAGCAATTTGAGGTTATCTACACACAGACAATGACCTTTAAAGACTTTGCCCACCGGGGAGAAGTTCTGTAGCTGAGCAAGTGGGAAAACACATGAACCTGAAGAATTATTTCCTCTGGAAATAGCTAATACATTACAGGCTAAATAGACCCACCACGTTTCAGAACATTATTCTGGCCATGTTCGCAGTTTCCAGCTAAGTTAAAAACCAGCCTGCAATGCAATAAAACAAAATGTGAGGCAGATCTCCACCAGGAAAAGGATGTTATGGTGCAGGCAGAATTGAACCTGCTTTGAAGATGATAAAATTGGCTGGAGCACAGGGTGGTTTGACAAGTTTTACATAACCTTCTGTCCAGGTGTAAGACCTGGGATAAAACTTGACAGAGGAAAAAGGGGTTATGTACAGAGGGATTTCCTGCGAAGGCTCTGGGGGATCCCACTGCACTCACCATCTCTCCTCTGATTTGAGTGCACAAATAACAATTTTTCTGTCTTGATAAGGATTTTTGCCTTAAAGCCAAGGACAAATGTATATTAGTGGATGAGCTAAAAAGAGACAAAAGCTCCTAGGAGGGAAATCCCACCAAGCGAGGCTCTGCCTCGCCAAACCCTCCACACTGACGGTGCCAACATCTGCATTGGAGCTGATCACTGGAATTAATGACTGGTGAGTGGTGCAACCCTTACAATTCTCTGACCTGTTTTAAGTGTCTGGTTTAGGATGACTGAGCTGATCCTGAAAAATAGGCTTCTTCCTGACAACTCCAAAGGTGCTTGTAAGAGAACACGCTGTGATACAGCACATGCTGGAGCTTTGCAGCCTCGTTACAACACTTCTCAACCCCAGACAGTTCAAGGTCAGGATCTTCCCAGACTGTCTGTAAGCTTTTTTATTTGGTTTGTTTCAATGTACATGTTCCTCACTAATGTGCATCTACATCCTGCATCCGGGTGCTACAGATCATTTTGCTCCCATGAAAACCTAATCTGCCCGAGCACTTGCGTGTGTTGAAGTGAAAATAAGTTCTGAGGGAGTTGTGCAGAGTATTTGTGCAGCTAAAAAAGTAAAAGGATCTGCAAAAGGATGTAAATGGTGTAAGAATTAGCAGTGAAATGTTAAAGTAAGAGAAGATGTTTGGGTGTTCTAGAGGAGATGAGGAAACAGGTTCTTGTATCACTAATTCCAAGCATAAAATATCAGAGAGGCACGTGGAGATATCTGTAAATACCTCCACAGATATACAGACCATGGAGATGTGACAAACTGAGGTAAATAGAGGTTTGAGAGTGATCAGAAGTAGAAATGTAAGTGGTTATTAACTCTAATCAAACCTGGGTAATATGTTTGGGCAAAGGAGCAGCAGGAGAGAAGCTGAGGCTGCAGGAGGAAGGGGAAAGACAAAAAACAGAGTTGGAAGAAATCAGACTAAAGTAGAATTTGGGGGAGATAAGAATAATTGTGATTTTTGTGGTTTTTCTTATTTTTTTAATGTGCATATTGAATCTGAGGGTATAATTTCTGGGTGAGTGTGGGGTGCTCTGTTTCCCTCTGATGATGGTTTATATATATATGTATATATATATACACACATCTACATACTCTGTGCACAAATATATATATATATGTGTAAGGAGTTGGTGATAGACCTGCTCCCAGCATGGAGAACTTCCTCCTTTCTCATGGAGAACTTCTTCCTTTCCCTCATGAAATTCATGATTTCCCATCCCAAGTCCTCTACTTGCAGATAACTCAGATGAGTCACGATTATGCAAAGATATTGCACTTGCTGCTTGCAACTTTTATTTGTACACCAGGCATCATTTGAACTTTATTGCTGCCATTTGCCTTCTATCTCTAATACCAGACCTGCCTGCAAACCCCCCAGAATCCTTTAAAACACACAGTTCATTAGCTCTGTTTTGGAAAGCATTGTAAACACTGAAAATACATCTCAGACTGGGGTGTCTGGAATTGATAATGAAATTATGGTGCATTCTAAGGGCAGGGGGAATCATAAAACAGATATTAATGTGGAACTTGAGCCTTTGGATCCTGCAATATTAAGAAAAATCTCAGATAAAGTGCCATTAATGGCACTAATGTGTGGCTTCCATTTTAATTTCTCTGTAGAAAACTTCAAGCAATGTTGTTTATCCCAATATTAGTATGGTTTTTTCCTCTTTCCAGCTTTAAAAACGAAGCAGTTTGTGTTAGATTACAACCCCAGAAGAGCAGCACAGCCCTGGGGTAACACAAGGAATTAATTTCTACCACTTGCTGCATATTTTTCTATAGGTCTCCACATACTCCTCTGTATTTGATGCATCCTGGTTGGGATGCAAGGGAGGTACATGACTAATTTAGGCCACGCTGAGTTAACAAACCAAGAGGGAATTCATTCATTACTTAAACATGTAATTTCCAAACTGCTGGTAGTTCACCTGTACAAAATGCAGCCTTTTTGCTTTGTCATTTTGGAGAATGAGTCTGAGACAAAATTGCCTTTAATTGCATTTGCTGCTAGAGAGGATTTTACTTTCTAATGTTACTGGAGAAGTGGGGAAATATTGCTAATGTGACCAAGGTGGAATTAATTTTTAGATGTGCATGAACCACATATATAATCTGTATATATATGATTGCACACTCATATGTCTGTTTACCTGTCCAGCTATCTGTACTAATGTTTTTTTTAAATCATTAAGAATTTATAATGAAATTTAAAAAAGAGATGGAGCTCACAGAGATATTAAATGCCTTCCATTTTTGGAAAAGCTAGAAACTGGAAGAGAACAAAAAGAATAAAGATTAGTTCACCCTTTATTAGACATCAGAGAATCCAGATGAGTGTATCCCATGGGATACTGCTGTGCTCCCAGGAAGATTCCCACTTAGGAAGGATGGTGAAAGGACTCAGACCAGCTTTGATTTACTGAAGAACTTGTTTAAATTGAAGTATTAAAGCAACTTCAGATCTCCTCTACACACTTTATTGTGTTTGGCTACTTGCTGCCTTCAACTGAATAATCTTCTGCAAACTGACTAAATTAATGTCATTTCAGCACTAAAACGGTGTCCAAAATCTGGCTGTGGCACTTGGGAGGCTGTTGGTTGTTTTTCCATATCCTTTTACACTGGAAAATATGGAGTCTGTGTGAAGTCTTGTTTAATGCCCCTTTCCACATTAACACATTCAAATCCACTCACAATAGACCTGCCACAGAGATAAGTGGCTGGTCTTTATCCATGTTATTTAGTGCTACATTCCCAAATACCTTATTCCCAAGAAGTCAATGTGTCTTATTATAAGAGTCTCAAACCATCCCAACTGGATGTGCCTGGATTTCTGGGATGAGCAGTGAGGGCCCATGAATCTGCAGCCCCACTAACTCAAATTTTCCTGCAGAATGGGGGAACAATTCTCACTGTGTGTGTGGAGTAGCAGATTGCAAGGTGTGGCACAAATAAATAAATTTCATTGGGATTTTTCGGGAAAAACTCCCGTTAGAAAAGTGAGTTTGGTTGTCTCAGCTCATATGCATTGATCAAAGCTCTTCTCAGTAAAATAAATACAACGTGGTGAAAGTTGGGATCAATCTATGCCTGGAAAAGATAAATGAACAGTCAGCAGGGAGAGCCCCTGTAAGCACATTTAAGTAATAAGACCCAGCAGGACATGCCATTGTTAGGGCAGACACCCTGAAGTGCCTTAATGTGATTATAATGTGGCTTCCTGGAACAAAACAATTATAACCACCTTAGATAAAACATTATTATCAATATTCTGCAGGGTTAACCGAAAGCCAAGCAATTACATTTTTATTTTTCGCCCCATACATACAGTTTTTAAAAGCATTTCCAAAGACACTTTGCCAAAAGTACCTTTTTTTTTTTTTTTCTTGGTCCCTTTCTTGTCCCTGGGCTCAGCACAGACACTGAGGTCAACACAACCCAGATTTAATTCCAAAACGCACTGTTAAAAATTTATATGTAAATTCTTTTTTGCTCGGTTAGTTGGCTACCAAATTGAATGTCCCTCATGATAGTTTAAAAAGAGATTGAATGCATTCTAAGAGATATTTACAGCTTGTTTTCAAGGTACAAACTCCCCCCCCATTTGAATATATTAATTTAGTTTCCCCAAGTATTCTGTAGTGGCAGTGAGGGGGAAAATGGGAAAAGTTGTAGCATCGTTTTCGTTTGACGAACATTTATCTTGTGCAGAAATGTTATTTATTAGTGGTGAGGGCACAGAATGTACTTCCCTTGGTACAGACACTGGTTAACCTCCATGTTAAGGGCTTTGGATGGGGCCAAAGTGCAGGCTCAGCAGGTCTGCAGGTGAGCCCAGGCTGGGAGCAGTGGGTGACACACCACAGGGTTGTGCTGCCATCCAGCAGGACGTGGACATGCTGGAGAAACCAACTGGAACACCATGGAGTTCATCAAGGAAGAGCAAAGTCCTGTCCCTGGGGGGGAACAACCCCTGCCCCAGCACACACCGGGACCCAGCTGGAGTGCTGGGCCCAGTGCTGATCTCCCCAGTACAGGAAAGACAGGGACATACTGGAGCAAGTCCAGCAAAGGACCATGAAGATGATTAAGAGATGATTGAGAGGCTGAGTGAGCTGGGATTGTCCAAAGGTTCTTCTCAGTGGTGCCCAGTGAACGAATGGCCAAGAGTCAACAAGCACAAGGCAAAACGTGGGATGTTAAAAGCAGGTGGCCAAGCACAGGATCAGGTTGCCCAGAGAGGGTGTGGAGTCTCCATCCTTGGAGATGTTCCAAGCACAGGATCAGGTTGCCCAGAGAGGGTGTGGAGTCTCCATCCTTGGAGATGTTCCAAGCCCAGCCTGCTCTGGCTGCCCTTGCTGGGGCAGGGGTTGGGCTGGGTGATGTCCTGAGGTGTCTCCAACCTCAGCCCCTCTGGGACTTCGATGTGACAAAGAAAATGAACCCCTGAGTGTCCTGATTTCCAGGGGAGTGGCTGGAAAAATGTTCTGTGGGAAGTCTACCTTGGGGAATGGGGTTTCCCCTTTTTCCTGCCTTTGCAACAAAGCATAGATTTATTATTGATACTGTGACTTATTGAGTCTTCTCAGTTTCCACTGGCAGTTTGTGCAGCTTTGCCTTTTTCCTCCCTTCAAGGTTCATTTGGCCTATTTAAGATCTTGCGTATTTTGCAAGACCTTTTTTTATGGTTGGGTCTCTGTTGTTGAACATACATATCCTTAAAAGAACAACAAAGTCAAGAATTCAATATCCACAAGCTTTATTCTGGCAATTTTGTTTAAACTTTATATTAAAATCTGTCACGAAAGCTTTAAAAATGCATCTGTGAATCATTTCTAGTTGAATATTTGCTTTGTGTGTTTATATATTTAAACATCTTTTCATTATAGAAACCCAGGATGACTAAACTTGCCTGGATCATTTTTTATTAATAAATTTTTAAAGCCTACATTCCCCGAAATTGCTGGGAGCCTTAACTCCTCCATTACCACCAACAGGGACTAGCTGAGCATTCATTTTCCAAACCTGAGCAGATAAATTCAATTCTCACATGGTGTTTCAGGTATAAATATCTGCACAAGGATGTTCTTGAAGTTGGCAGGCTCACAGCAGCAAAATGAAGCTGACACGAGTTCCAAATGACCAATGATTTAAAATTTGGAGGAAATAATATGACAACTTATTTGCAGAGGCCATCCAGGCTGCTGGTGAGACTTTTCACAGCAGGTTACTTATCAACCTAATAGAAATGCTGACATGCACAACCTTAACTCCTGTATCACCCAGGCAGGCTCTCATCCAATTGATTTGTGGTTGTTTCCTTGAATGAAGACATAAAGTTGGATGTGCTTTCCAAAATACCCTCAGTTCTTCTTTAGGACAAAGAGGCTGTCCCAGAGGTACCTGTGATTACACGATTCAAACAGATCTTTATGATTTTCTTTTTTTGTGCCTTAAATGACAGGGTGACATATTTTGCACCAGCTGAACTGCAGCCCTGTGAATAATGACAGTATTTTCAGCTGATGATACCCTACCCTGACCTCCATCCAGGAAGTTAATCCCAAATTTACTCACTTTTTAAGTTCACACTGCAGCAGCAGCATTTTTTCTGAACTATGTCAGGTAATTATATTGTTTTGCATTTTTCAATTATCTAAATTATCACATAATGTTTGCAGCAATGGCTGTGTCACACTGCATTTTCTCCTCAAGTTCTTGTTTTCCAAACTATAAAAATATAGTAAGGGATATTAATTTTCTTCCTTTTCGTTCAAACTCATTGTGCTGAGAAAAAAACATGTTATATTGCAGGGAGCAAAAACAGAATGAAAGAGTAAATCTAACAATAACTTCACTAAAATAAACATGTTTTTGTATGGCTGAGATTTGCTCACAATGTCCATCTGGATGGGGCTTTGAGTAACCTGGTCTAGTGGAAGGTTCTCTGCCCATGGCAGAGAGGTTGGAAATGGATGAGCAACCCAAACCATTCTGTGGTTCCCTGATTTTATGATTGTAAATGCAATTTTGGTGATGGTCTGTCAGTTCTTTACCTTCATTCAAGCTCTGTTTCACCTGAGGTCTTGGTGGGCAGCTCTTTTTTTGTCCTGGGGGAGAGGAGTGTAGCACTACATTATTCCAATAATCCAGAGAGATTTCAGCTGAGGATGTGACCCTACAGACCATTTTTAATTAGATGTTGTTAAAACATGGACTTTTAGGATCTTTCTTTTTGTTAGGAGCTCATCCACCTTTCCTTACCTGGACTGATGGACCATCTCTCTGCACTGATTTGCACCACTAATCCTACACAACCATGTCAGGATTCTTCTTCCCTACACATGGAATTGCCAGTGACCCTACAGGGATTGCTCGTGGCAGACACAGTCACTCACAAGCTGCTGTGGTCGATACCAACTTCTGGGCCAAGTCTTGGCAGGATGTATCATTTCAAGATCTGAAAAGCACCTCGAATGGCATAGATGGATTTAGGAATTGCCATGTAAACACGGACTTGGCAGCGAGAGTCTTGTCATGAACTCACTTTCCCGACAGGGATTTACTACCCAGGTGCTAAAGCCTTGCCTCTGCATTTGGTTAATGCTGTCATTTTGGGTTTCCTGCACTGAACATATGATTGGAAGCCACGAGATATTTTATAGTCGGCGTTACTTTCTGGAGCAAACATTTATGAGAGTCTGAAACTTGATACACAAATATTTGAACATTTTCCCACATCCGTGTGGTGAATCACTTATATAAATACATTCTGCAGCCTTAGCAAGTCAGGATCCGTTTCAGTAAATCCCCCTTTTAGAAAATCTCTGTCATTCTCTAATCAGCTTTCTCTTTTTAGTTTTCATCCATATGAACATGGAGAAGTTCGGTAAATAGCGAGTTCGGGGATGTAACTAGAAAAATAGTTTCCAAAATCATTTTTAAATATTCCTAATCAAAACCCGAGCAAGGATCATAATCAATTTGTCCTGTGGACTTTTTTCATTAAACTGATTTTTTTTTTTTTATTTGTAAAACACATTCTTGTTTGCTTCCCCTTTGAAAACGTTTGAAATGAGATGCTTAAGGGCAATCAATAATTTAAAGCACAAAAAAATGGTTCCACTCCTCACTTTGCTAGGAATGAGGTTGTTAATTTCTTTTTATTTTATTTTTTTTTATTATTTCATTTTTTTTTCAAGTGAAGGTTGTTAAAACTGATGGGTCTGGGCTGAACACAGCTGAGGGACGTTTGTGTTTGATGGTATCTGTGCTGAGGGAAGGAATCACATTGCAAGTGTTTGGGGATCAAAGGCAGGGAAGGCAATCACGTAAGCTCCAAATTGGATTGCTATGGCATATTTTATTTATGTAAATGTTGCCAAAGGAATCAAATCACTGGAATTGAAATACCTGATTCAAAGGGTACCTTGCAGAAATAACAGCAGATTATAGGGTTGGCAAAGGATAAAACCCTACACCTGCTCGTGTAGTGGCAGTGAAGGAAGGAAACAAGTAATATTCCAGGCTGAAAAGCAGTGCTGCAAAGACACAAACCATCAGTCTAGAGAAATGTAGCTCTCAATTAGAACCATCAAGTATGATTTGCTCTGGGACAGTACAGAGGTTTGATATGATCCCCTTGTCAAAATAATCACAACCTACCATGGCCACTGTGCTCTCTGAGTTCCTTAATGACAAGGTGGGGAGATCCAGGCTCTCATTTAAGACCTGGAGCACTTGTGGAAATGACAGCAAAGGGCAGTAGATCTGACTAAACAGACTGGCAGCTGAAGCTGGAGGAGGCTGAGTTAGTCTGCAACAACTGAACAGCGTCAGGATCTCGATGGTTCCAACTTCCTCTGCAACCAGCGAGGAATTTCTGCCACATCCTTGCAGCAGTTCCACACCAAAGTAGATGGAGATCGTCACAAACAGGTTAAAATTACAAACTGGGATTGTCTTTTTTAATGAGAATTTCAAAACCCTGCAAGAAAAGATGATGTCTTCCTGCCCTTGAGAGAAATGTTTTCCTCAGCAGTCTTTTTTTTTGGTCACCTGAGAGCAGATGTGTTGGCTGAAGGGACAGACAGTGAAGCCCTGATCTGATAATCATCTCATTTTCTCCAACATTCAATTTTAGGTTTGTTTTTTTTTTCCCTGTTTGCTGCAGTGAAGCTGAATAACATGGATAACAACACTTAAGTATAGCAACCATCAGTGCTGCTGCTCTGTAGAAACAACAGTAAATACAGTCTAATTTTGCTGTTATAATTTGACAATAGTCCATTTTGCCTCTTTATTGATGGCAGATTTCTTTTCTCAGCAGAGACAAACAGTTATATTCTGTGCTAGGTACAGCCAAGACACTTAGTCCACAAATTTCCAGATACTTTCTTTGATCTCTGGTGCTCTTGGGATTTGGGTCTGGAAGATTTTTGGTGGTGGCCAATTCACTACTTACACTCTTATCAGAAAGTTGCATATGGTCTGGTGCTATTTGGGGCAGAGGATAAGCAGATCTTGGCTCAGCACCCCAGATATGTGTCCCACAAATTCAGGTTTCCTAATAATTCACTCTATCACTCACTACATCATAAACTATCTATTAGAAGCCCTTTGCCAGTTAAAGGTCTTCAGATTCTGGTCTTGCCAGTGAGTTTGTTGCAAAACTGGATGTCCTCAGCAGATTTGTCTTTCATCAGCGTGGCCTCTCTGGCAGTTTGGGTCCTGCCTAGATAAGATAAGATAACATAAGGTAAGATATCTCTTTCCCTTTTTATTGGTTTTTGACCCGTGGTGTAACAAATGGCAGGTGGGGAGAGGACAAACAGCTTCATGTGTGAGGGGATTCCTCTTTGCTGCCTTTCCCTGTCTACCACACAAACAGGGAAAGCACTAAATACGTGCTAAAATGTTTTTAGAGGAGGGCTGGGGCAATATTTCAGCATTTCACTGGGGCAGGGGCAGGAGGAAACCTCTCCCTGTGCTGTTTAACAACAGGCAGGCGGTAGGAAAAGAAGTGTCAGAGAGATTAGGCCCTGGCTCTGACCCCTCCTGTAATCTGCTGAGGAATTTTCCCCTGGAATCTAAGCAGCAATTTGTTTTAAAATCTATCACTGTCACCAAGAAATTGCAAAGTAGCAGCAGTCACCATCACCACCTGACCCTGCAGTGTTCTGTTCCTGCTGCTGGTGGAGGCAAACAGCAGCCTCCAGTTCACAAATCCTTCTTTAAAACCCGTATAATATCTTCCAATTTTTGTGTTTAGTTTTCTTAAACAATTTGATGTGTTTATAGGGAATGAATGAGCAGTGGGTTGGGCAGGCATTGGCCTAAATGCCAGAAAAACCTAAATTAATTTCTCAAATCCAACAAAAGACAGGAGAAATTACATAAGAACAAGTTTCTTAGTCTGCCCTGCTTGGTTTGCAAATATTTGGGGTGAGGATCTGTATCCCCAGGTGTTCATTCAGTGTTTGAACTCCTGGAGCACCTCTAACTTCCCAGTGTGACAGAACTGCATCTACCAGGGGACAACAGTGCTAAAGGACAATCCAACAGTATTTTGAATATTGGCCAACTGTGCAGTGTTGTTTTATTTATATTTGTACCCAACCACCTCCCTTTTTGTCCGTTTGAAGGTTTCCTCTGAAGCCAAAGGTGCTGGACCTGCTGTCAAGGGTGCAGCTTACAAGTGCCTTCAGGACCTGAGAACCAGAAGGAGCTCTGTAAGAATCCTTAAAAAATTTGAAAAAAATATAATAAAAAAAGGTTGGTTTGGAGGTTTTCCTGTCACAATCAAAAACAGGGAGCACTGCCACTGTTTTTTGTCAACATTAAGTTCTTTTTTTTTTTTTTCTCCAAATATTTCTATTTTTGCAAATTCAAGTGTTTGATTGTTGAAATAATCTTTTGACAAAAAACAAGGAGGTGTTTTCCAGAGGAGATCAGATCCAGGCTGATTCTGCTGTGCCAAAGGCAACGAAAACATTTGCCATTGACTTTCAAGATGCCCCTTCTAGGCTGATCATTCCCCTGTTAAAAACCCTCTTCCTTGTGCTTCTGTTGACTCTCAAAATCCGACCTTCCTATCCCACATTCCTGATGGTCATTGATGTCTAAGAAAGGAGCTTCAACAAAACCTTTTTAAAATTATATCTGGGAGCTTTACATGGAAACAAAAAGCAACTGCTATGTACTGCTATAAAGTGAAATACGTGAATTTTAATGGCTCAAGAGCCACCTGAAGACCTCCCACTTGTTTTAGGACATCCTTACTAGAAAATCTACTTTTATTTCACCTTTATCAATTACTCATTCTACTTCACATCCAAATTTAACCTAACTAAATGTTTTAGATTAACTTCATAAAATGCTTCTGAATATCTGTAACTTTCCAGCACTTTAAGCATTTTTGTTGCCAACAGTAATGCAGCCTCAAGTATTTAACCCTTCCAGGAGTAACTTTGGATAACCAGCAACATCAGTACATTGACTAATAAATGCATTTTAATAGAAGGGGTTGCATTAATCTTTAGTGAAAACAATGTGGCCAAGGATAACTTTTTTCATTCCTTGTATGTAGCTTGGGAATTTACATATAACACCACCCTGTTTTCTGATCTTTTTTGAAAGCCAGCCTTGCAAAGCTGTAATTACAGACCTGGGGAAGACAGAAGAAGGTTTTCTAAGTTTTAAGGCAAGACCTGCAAAATTAATTGCAGACTCTAAAATATTCTTTCTTTATTTCAACGTTAGGGATATTTAACCTGGATTATAAGGTAAAACTAGAGTGATGATTACATTCAAACAATTCGTAGTTGCCCATCCATCCATCCATCCATCCATCCATCCATCCATCCATCCATCCATCCATCCATCCATCCATTATTTATTAACTCATTTTCTTCTCTACTTTACGTCTGTGACCACTGGTAGGAGAAATAAAATTCTTTGAGGCAAGCAGGGCTGGGAGTTTTGGGATTATATTTCCTGTATTTGGTGGCCTCAAGACCTTGAGTCTCAGGGCTTGAGATGAAGGGAAGTGGGAACTCCCAGTGTCCTGTCACTCCTTCCCATGCCTTGTCTCCTCCTGCATTTATCCACATTTCATAAAGACAGAAAAGAGACCAAGACTTTCTCATCCTCACAATGCAATATTGCCTCTCTCATTTTGCAAGATCTTCCCTTAAACCCAGGATTTACAGGATTTTGTAAATTAGCAGGAAGGAGGCAACTGTTTCTGTACATTTTCCCTGGAGCTGAATTTTTTAAGGGTCCCTTTTTTATTTCCTTTCCCGTATGTTAAAAAGATTCCAGAAAAGCCTGGCTTAGTCCAAGCAATCTCTAATTAATGTGTACTGGGTTAACCTCAGGTAATTCCTGATCTAACAGTGCCTGTGAACAACGCTGAGAAATCACCGTGTTTTTTATTTTCCAGTAGAAATGGGAAATAATAACTGCTCTATAAAACCCCCTCATACCCATCGCTTCCCACCTCATTTGTTTAAAAACCTGGTAGTTTTATGGCTTGTCTGCACCTCTCCTGCAGTGGGAATAATAAGAGGAAATGATATGACTTGTCCACTGCTTTCAGCATAAAAAACCCCTCATGTTTCTGCTGCAACCAGCACATGCCTTTAAAAGACACGACAGCAAATTAATCAAGAGCAAACACGAGTCTCTTCTGCCTGAGGGGTCTGTGTAAAAGGGTAAATAATCAAAAGGAAGGCTACAGCTGATTTATATTTCTTTATGATGATCAAAGGCAAATGGACCCCGATCCAGCAAGGAATATAAATTCTGTGTGAAAACTCACTTTTTCTGCTGCATATAAAATTGAAAAGCCTTCTCCACTGAGCTAGATCTAGTTTAAAATCCATTAGCTAATACTGCATGCCCTAAGGTTAAAAAAGGAGCAAAAATCCAGAGGTGGACTAGACACTGCAGAGAGTTTTTTATGCAGCCCCCAAGTTCTATGTGTCTTTCTTACTTTTAGCAGATTAATGGCTTTGAGGTATCTGGCTTGTTTAAATAATTGTTGTTGAAACAAAGTTTCTTATATATATATATAATCAGCTAATGAACTGTGTTTCTCTGTTAAAAATAAATCAGCATCAAGAAAACAAAACAAAACAAACAAACAAACAAACAAAAATCCAAGAACCAACCAATTATACTCTGAAATTTGGGGTGGGTTTGATCTCTCTTGAGTGAAGAGACGAGCCCTGAGCCCCCATGGGATTCCAGCTGGGATTCCATGGAATTTTGGGATGGTGGGATCCTACCCATCCCACTGTTCACTGTGCTAGAAGATTGTGGATTAAACAGTCTGGAACAGCCAACACAGCTCCAGAGAAGCCAAAAAGTTCTTTTTTAGCCCTGACTGATTTTTATGATTTTTAGATTTTGGGGGCAGTGGAAGAATAAAACCCAATGATTAGAGAGAAATAAACCCAGTGAAATGAAAAGGTACATCCTCCCCCAGTGCTGGAGGTTGGTGGGTTTTAAAACCTTTATTACCAGGAAAACAAAGCCAAAATATGCCATAAAAGTTCCTACAACTGTTTCAAAAAGTAAAATAGTGTGCCCAGTCTGTCACTATTTTACATTTCCTGTACACTAGTTTTTCTTCTCTTCTCTTCTCTTCTCTTCTCTTCTCTTCTCTTCTCTTCTCTTCTCTTCTCTTCTCTTCTCTTCTCTT
>JAWWLV010000011.1:2686594-2698599 GCA_035041135.1 Platyrinchus mystaceus | reverse complement strand
CTCTTCTCTTCTCTTCTCTTCTCTTCTCTTCTCTTCTCTTCTCTTCTCTTCTCTTCTCTTCTCTTCTCTTCTCTTCTATTCTCTTCTCTTCTCTTCTCTTCTCTTCTCTTCTCTTCTCTTCTCTTTTTTATTCTACATTCTGTATTCTATATTCTATATTATTTGTTTTTCTATTTTTTCTATTCTATATTCTACTTTTCTATTCTAAATCCCATTTTCTATTTGAAATATCTACTTTCTACTTTCTCTATTCTTTTCTGCTCTATTTAACCTTAAACATCCAAATCCCCCAAATTTTGCATCCACACTTTTTTCTAGGATCTCTAAGTCTTTTATTCCTGCAAGTTTTACACCCTGCACGACCCTGCAGCATCCTGCAAGGCAATGTCCTACTCTGAAAGCTTCCTTACAGGTTTTGAATAAAATAATTTTTAAATGCTACAAAAACTACTTGAAAGGGGGATAGAAATCACAGGAATAGTTTTATTTAGCTTTTAAGCTCTTTAGTGACAGAATTGCTTTTCTCTAATTTTGTATCACCAATAATAACAGGATTATTTTGGTTTAAAAAAGGGGGGTTGTGGAGTTATGTGAAGCAACCTGGCTGTATGTGATTTAAATCTTGAATGTTTTTAGCTATACACTGAAAATAGTGTATTTTTGTATTTCCCTGGGCAATAAATGATGCTGAATAAGGTCAAAAGACTTTCAAAATTAGAGCTTCATATTCTAAGATGTAAATTTTTATGTCATAAAACACTTCTCAACACAAGGGTTTGTCCTGTCTCTCCTTTTTTAGGATATCAGAAGTCACTGCACTGCCCTAATTCTGCTCCAATCTAAACAAATAGGTCTTTTATTTGGATTGGATTGGAAGGAAACCAAGGCAAGTGCTCTGTGCTCCTGAAAAATCTTATCTGCAAAGTGCATGGGGATCTCCAAGAATTTATCCAAGATCAGAGACTTAATTTGGTTTGAAACCTTCAAACAAAGCATTTTGCCAGTGAAATCCTTCCTTCTAGTGGAAGGTTCCCTGTCCCTGGCAGGGTTTGGAACAAGATGGTCCTTAAGGTCCCTTCCAACCCAAACCATTCTGTGATTCTATAAAATTTATGAGAGCAAATGTATTAAATATTTAAAAATTCCTGGATGTGCAGGAAAACTCTGGAAGCCATCCAGGCTGGACTCCCATAGTTTTCAGCTCTAGGGTTCAGCTGCCAATTGCACTGTGCATATTTAATCAAGTGCACTATTGTTTAAAGTGCTTCATTTAAATTCTTCAATTAATTAAAAAAAATCATAAATAACTCTTGTTGAATTGTTCTGTCTCTGCCAAGAATAATTAAAACCATTTAGCAAAATGAACCTGCTAATTGTGTGTGTTTGGCATTCCTAATTCACCGTAAAGCTGCATGTTCCTCTATGAAGAAAGTCACTGATACATCGACTTTATTTCATTTTTGGGGGGGATGAAATCTTGAAAACTTTGCTCACATCATCTCTGATCTTTCTGGGATCTTCTCACGTTCTCCCTCTTCCTCTGCTCCTGAAGTAAAACACCAACAAATTAAAGACCTCATTGGGCTCAAAATACATTTTATAGCAGATCGATTTCTCCGTGAGATGTTCATCAATTCATCTTTCCTCTCTTTCATTTTTAATGCTTTAGGAACAATCAAAATGGGGCCAGTGATTGGATGTGGAAAAATACAGCCCTTTAGGGAATTTGTTGCTTTAGCAGATACAAATATACATATATATACATAAGCTGGGTGTTTCATAATGCTGGCCTCGCTTTCAAAATGCAAGATATATTTGAATTTTCAGCAGGAGCTCTGAAATGCAGGTCTGTGACTGTTTGGGATGTGCTAAAAGTGTCAAAGGTGACATCTGCCACTGCCTTGGAGAGCAATTTCTGCAGAAATGGTGCCCAATATCCAAGGAGAGAATTTCCCATCAGACTGGAGGTGCTTTACTTACTTTTAGTCTGTGCATTCCCAAATGATTCCTGGCAAGTTTGCAACTGTGTTTTAAATAATACATGAACTCTCTGAGATCTGCATGAAAACTCCTGTTGATTGCCATGACTTTGTGTCTGATCTGCATCCTGCTTCCTTCCAAAGCCCTTCCCAAAAAAGGTCTCGTGCCACAAACCTCAGCAGCTCAGAGGATTTGGGACATATTGTCACCTGTTTTCATTGGCAATCAGCCTTCAATTATAAAACAAAATCAAACTTTTAAAAATAAGCATGTAAAAGGTATTTTAAAAGAAGCTTGGGGCCTTGTCCATGTAAAAACTCTTGTTGCTCAAACAACTATTTATTGGATAACTAAGATTTATTTTTTTTTTTTTAATTTCTGACCTGTTATATCTCCTTTTCATGGGACATCTTAAGAATAGGAGATTTTATCAGGCCAGTCTTTCAACAATTTACACAAAGTGAACTGGAATCCTTTAGCAAAATGGTAAGGAAAACCCCAAAATTTTACTTAAAAACATCTAAAAAACATTTTTCCTTCGCTTTCCCTTCTTTAATGCCCTTTTTTTTGATGAAGTGGACATTTCTGCCTACAAACCTTTCAGCTTCCTCGAGGTAATTTGGCATCACATGTTGGAAAAAAAAAAAAAAAGGGTTTAAGGGCATCATTTAGGAAATGTCAGGCAATCAAGAGTCATCCAGTCCATCTGTCTTCCCTAAGACCTGATCAACTGCACACCCTTCCTTGTTTATTGAGATTATTCCTGCAGTGCTCCAGACCTGCAACCTCCTAGTTCACAATGTAATGCCTGAGCAGAATCATTTTCACTGCAATTTAATCTCAGTGCTTCTTGTCCTGCTCTCTGTGGGCACAGCAAACAGGTTTCTCCTTTCTTCTCAAAAGAATAAAAAAAAACCAATTCAGGGTGGTTGTGCAACTTTTTTTAATGTTTGGTTGTGGGGTTTTTTGCCTGCTTTAGGAAAGGGAAATGCAGATGATGAATGGGAACACTCAGTGGCAGGAGAGAAATGATTTGCACTTAGTGCTTAAAATGTGTAAGCTGTAGTGCTGTATAACCACCAAAAAAACCCTGAGATGATGTATAAAACACTGAGCCAGTGTTGCTGCTTTAACCTTTGTCAAA
This sequence comes from Platyrinchus mystaceus, assembly GCA_035041135.1. Taxonomy (NCBI): domain Eukaryota; kingdom Metazoa; phylum Chordata; class Aves; order Passeriformes; family Tyrannidae; genus Platyrinchus; species Platyrinchus mystaceus. The sequence continues at coordinate 2,695,475 of JAWWLV010000011.1, read as the reverse complement.
CATTCCTCACATTTTGTGCTTCTTGTGAAGCATTGCAAGAAGGTTTCCTGAGCATTAAGACAACCTTTGATTTAAAGACTGCATTAAGAATTAATGAATTTAGAAAACAAACAAACAGACATTTTTTTATTATTATTTTTGTCCCTGTCTGTGTCATCTCAAGTTGAGAATGTTATGATTTTGAGGAGCTTTAAGCTATTTATTTCTTTAATTCTAAAGTCCATCCTCGAGGTCAAGCAAAACTTTAACCTTGACCTGATTGTTCTATGCCAGGCTTTGGATCAGGATTGGAGATGCTTAAATGGCTTCCAACTTGACAGAGAGTGGGTTTAGATTGGATATGAGGAGGGAATTCCTGGCTGGGAGGGTGGGGAGGCCCTGGCACAGGTTGCCCAGAGAAGCTGTGGCTGCCCCTGGATCCCTGGAAGTGTCCAAGGCCAGGTTGGAGCAACCTGGGCTAGTGGAAGGTGTCCCTGCCCGTGGCAGGAGGTGGGACTGGATGAGCTTTAAGGTCCTTTCCAACCCAGACCACCTCATGATTCCATGATTCTATGATCTAAATATGCTGCACATTCAGCAAAGCAGAGATTCCATAAGTCTTTTCCCAGAGGAACTACCCACCAACAGCAGACACAAGAAGGCAACATCAGGCAGATTTTGAGGAGTGTTATGAGTGGAAAACATCTCCAGGGACACAATGCACGTGTTTTATCACTGTATTTGGGACAATAGGATGATCCTGCAGTCTGTGTCCTCTTGCAGCAAACACTTTTAGCCCTTTCCACAATCCCCCAGGCATTAATCCTTTTATTTATCCCCTGCTAATGCATAACCAGCTCGTTCCCTCCTATCCCAAATCCCTCCCTGCCCCTGTATATTATGAGATGCCATGAAATTCGTCGTGGTGGTAATTTTTTATTTATGCAGCTTTTGATAACATCATTTATTGCATGTTTGTGAGAAACAGCCACCTGGTCCCACTGGGGATCAGCTGATTCACAGATGACAGATGATAGAGAAAATCTCGGACAACATAAAAGGAGCAATAGCTTCCCATGTATTTCCAGCTACTTCTTGTTCCCAATAAGATGCTGTTACTCCCGGGCCAGGGCTCAGGAACTCACTGAGAGGAAGCAGAATCTTTAAACATACAAAGCATGAAGCTGTCAAACAGAAAAATTCTGCTTCCAACTATTGACATGCTGGGAAAGATGAGTTTGTGGTTAATGGATTGAGGTTAGGACTCTGGGATTTAATTCTCCACACCACAGACTTGCAGTATAGTCTTAAGGAAATCATTTATCTCCCTATGCATAAATTTTACACCTGCAGTGTAGGTGATAGTAGTGATATAGTAGTGATAGTAGCAATTCCTTATGCACACTCTCCCTGTCCCTGTTTCTGAACATTTTTTACTCTGTGTCTGCAAAATGACACCCCCAAATATTAATCTCTGGGTGCTGTGACCAGCAACATGTAGAATTCTCTATAAATAGAGGTTTTCCAAGAAAACACAGCAATGATGGAGGTCCATTCTCATTAAAGTCATTAAATGGAAGGGTGAAAAAAGCCAAATAACACTAAAAATGACCAAAGGAGGGGAAGATTGTCAAGTATATTCACATAAGTGTTTAAAGATCATAGAACAACAGAATCATTAGGTTTGAAAAAGACCCCCAAGATCACTGAGTCCAACCTTGACCTGTCACCATCTTGTCACCCAGCCCAGAGTGCCACATTCAGTCGTTCCTTGGACACCTCCAGGGATGGGAACTCCACCACTTCCCTGGGCAGCCCCTTCCAATGCTTATCAACTCTTTCCATGAAGAAATTCTTCCTGATGTCCAACTTGAGCCTCCCCTGGCACAGCTTGAGGCCATTTCCTCTTGTCCCATTGTTGGGATCCAACAGTGTGTTTTTAAGTGCTTGAAACAAACTGGGAGGGGATCACAGTTCAGCCAAGGCTTTCTGTAATCTACATAATAATAAAAACAGTATGCCAGAAGTGCAAAATTTAAGCCCCTGTCAGCACCTTCTGCAGAAATTGAACTTTAATAAGACAACTGAGGTTTCTATTTGGTTTTACAATGTGAATGTTTTCCGTGCAAAGCTGACCAGATCTCTGGGATGGCAGGGAAGAGCTTTACAGCGAGGGTGGCGGAGCACTGGGACAGGCTGACAGAGAGGGGCTGGAACCCCCTTCCTGGAGATATTCAAGAGCCAGTAGTGTGCTTGAGGGGACCCTCTTTGGGCAGGGAGGTTGGACTGGATGATCTCCAGAGATCCTTCTAACCTTGACCATTCCATGATTGTGTGAAAGGCAGTTTGGGCAAGAGAGGGAGGGAGCTCCGGTCCAAGAGGGGAATGTTGTCCCAAGGGCCTTTGCAAAGCTGGGTGATTTGAATCCAGTAGGTCCCTGAAGGATGTTTAAACCATGGAGTAGACACTAAAATGGAGTTGGTGATCTCTGGACCATTCCCACTGCTCAGTGGCCAGAGGAAAGGTCCTTTCCTCACGTGGGGAAACGGAGAGGCAGGCACTGATTCCTCTGTGGTGATCACTGATAGGACCTGAGGGAATGGCTGGAGCTGTGTCAGGAGAGGTTTAGGTTGGATCTCAGGAAAAGTTTCTTCCCCCAGAGGGTGGTTGGCACTGAACAGGCTCCCCAGGGTTTGGTCACAGCCCCGAGGCTGCCAGAGCTCAAGTAATATTTGGACAACACTCTCAGGGACAGGAGGGGATTGTTGGGGTGTCCCGTGTAGGGATAAGGGTTGGATTTCACAATCCTCAGGGGGCCCTTCCCACTCAGGATATTCCATGATTCCTGATGAGCTCCAATGTTCTGGGCACCCACTCCAGGGAGCTGAGCCCCAGCCAGCATGTCAAAACAACAATATCCTGCTGGGATAAAAATAGAGGGAGAAGGGGAGCATAAAAACCCATGAAAACCAGCTGAGAGTGTTCCCACTGGATCAGGGAGCGCTGCATGGAATGGTGTTTCTTGGGATGTTCCTCCCTGCAGGGTTGATTTGCTCATGTCCCACATGTGCTCTGAGGGAGTTCAAAGCACCCACAGCCACAGCCCTCTAGCAGCTGGGATTCTGGAGGAAAGCTGGGACACCACATGATACATTTCCCCCCTTTCAGCAATTTTTTTCCCCAAATTCCCCAATCTGGTATTTTCTCGAGGGCTTTAGCAGAATAGATTCACATTGTGGGGGGGAAATTTAATGCCTCAGCCTTCAAACCAGGCTGCTTTTGTGTTGGGAGATGCAGATCTGCACACAGATATACTGCAGCTTCCCAGAGAGATGGAACCATTAATCAGAACAACCAGGAATATTTATCTAAAAAAACCAGGTTTTCTGTGGCTCAGCTTTCCTATCAATGAGGATTTTTTGTTAACTCTATGTGTTATTTTGATTTCCCAAAATGCTTAAAATGGGGTGGTTTTTTCCTTCTTCCTTTTTTTTTTTTTTTTTTGCAACTTTATTTGAAAATGGGCCTCTAATACTTGCAAATTCTTAAACATTTATGGATAAACTTATGAATCTGCAAGCACTTGCAGATTTCCCATGACAGCTTGAATCCCTATATTAAACCTCATCTGGTAACTGCAAGTGTCAAAATTATTTCTACTCTGCTGAATCAGCCTAAGCTTGTCATTGCATCCAAGAGAAGTGGAAAATTAAAGTGAATTTCATTGCTTCATAGCCTGATACATGAAAAAGCATGTAGGAATAAGCAGCACATACAAAATTGTAATCTTAAATTACATTAGTTCGTGTTCTCTGGAGACTTTCCTGTGCCACCAGGCAGGTAGAGACAATCTTCCTCAGTAATCACTGTTATTTATTGACTTTCTTTAACACTTTGTGAAGAAAAAAAAAAAAACAAACAAAAACCAACCTGTGGGGGTATTTCCAGGAATCCAGTTGAATGTTTTCCTAAAGTTTCTAATGAGAAAGAGTGAGATGTCAGAAATAGAGTGGAAGATGGGGAAGCTCCTTTCCACCATGTAATTAAATTGTTAAAATGCCTTCATATCTTATGTGAGTGAAAGATATTAATGTACATTTAAATAATTCATTCAAAAATGAAATGCTTTTGGTGGGAATCACAGAGCTTGAAACAGTCAAAATATCAAATATTCCATTATTTGTGCTTTTGACATGTTGTGTGTATGTTAATATTTTATTCCTTATATTATTTTATCTCCTCTTCTTATCTCTTTTTCCCAGTCTCTCAGGTGAATGCGGGTGAAGTAAAATGCATTTTAAAGTGCTGTGAAGTTTCCACAATAATCTTTCCCTCTGACCATCCCTTGGGAGCCTTTTTTTTTGTTGTTGTTATTGTTGGTGTGTTCAATACAAGGGATAGAAAAGGAAGAAAACCATTTTTCAGTGTTATTTTGGAGCCTCTTTTCCCCTCCCTGCTCCCGGGAGCCAGCTTGTACTTTGCCCTCTCTTTTCTTTTTCACTTGGCCTGATTCTCCTGCCATTTATCTCAAGTTTACACTCATGCAAGGAGGCTGGTTCTGGTGTGCTCACTCTAATCCCAGCATCTTTGCCTTATATCCGTGGATATGGGAAAAGCTCTGCACTCTAACTCTGGGCTTGATTAGATTTAAGAATATTATTTATGTCAGTCCACATTTTTCTGATGTGGGACAGATATTAATGCCTTTGACCAAGAGTACTCTTGTAGTTTTGGAGAAAAAAAATGTCTTCAGTAGTTCTTTTTTGTCCTTTATTGACTGGATGTTTGTATGGAAAATGGTTTGGAGAAGACCCTGATCATCCCACCTTCCCTCTCTGTGCCTCACACAACAATCTCTGCTGGTTCTCTGCGGAGTTCAGGTCTCAGAGAGACCTTGAGGGACTCAGTGAAGCATCCCAGTGATGTTTCTTCTCCACAGCGTTCCCAACAAGTGCCAAGCAGCACTGAAGCTCTTGCTTTCCTCAGGTGAACCATTCAGGACGAGCTCCTGGGAGTGAATCCTGGGTTGGGTTCTCCATCAAAACTCCATCATCAACTTTGTCTTGAAAATACGTCTTGGTATTCCTACAGCCCCAAAAAGAGTGAGCTCTAAGAGCTCTGGTCCCGCTGAGCAATCAGAGCTTTTGAACCAACTTTTTTTGGAAAATGTTTGCCTTAATTTACACTCCTTAACTGCCCTGAGGCGTCTCGTTGACGTGGCACTGAATTAGACCTTTTATTTGGGTGTTTGAATGGAGACACGAAGCTCTGGCTGAGTGAATCACTATTCCTGGTTTCACTGGTTTCCTGGGAATGAGTGAGTTGGTTCTGAGGATCTGAAGACAAAATTTCCCAGGAATACCTTTCACAGTCCTGCCACGCTCTCAATTCCCAGGACGCACCAGCTGAGACTGGAGGGAGGTTTGACTTCCAGCCAGACTCTTTACTCAAGGAAAAAAAAAACAAACCTGTTTTTCAAGTATTATGAAAGAAAAAGGACAGTGAAGAGACTGCATTAATATGTTTTAGAAGACCAATTCATGCTGCTTTATATCTTCTCTCATTTTAGTGCAGGCACACAGAGAACATATTTCTACCCATCTGGTTGATAGTCTCCTTCCTTTAAATTGGGCTCTTTTTTGCTTGTCTTGACTGGAAGTTGAGAAGAGGAGACTACATTTGCTTGGAAAAGCCATTTAAATATGTAAGAGTTTTATCAGCAGAAAGCCTTCATTATTGGAAAAACATGAATATGAGCTACTAAAGAGACTCAGAGAAAATGCAGGAGACAGGAGGTGAGGATTACACTGCTATCAGTGATGCTTAAAGGATGGGGAGTCTAGAGGAAATTTAAATAATGTTCTATCTTTGGCAGCAGACCTGCTGTGGAGGGAGGAAGCAAAGGTATGCAACTTAAAAGCTCTACAAACTGGTGCAGAAATGAAACCACCTTTTTTTTTTCCTCCTTAGTGTTTTATGGCTGCTTCTTTCCACTTAATTTTATAGCCTGGCAAGGCAGATAATTCCTTGGATCTTCTCTGTCATATCCAAACATTTTGATTTTGTTTAAACTCATCCTCATATAGCTCTGCTTACTCCTGGTTTTTGCCTCAGGGCTTTAGAGGTGTTTGGTTTTTATGGTTCTCCTTTTGTAATCAGAAGCACAAGCACATCTTGTATCATGGTATGTTGTGTTTGCCATGACTTCACACATATATGAATTAATATATAGCACTACAAAGAGAAAGGTGAGATTTAGAGCAAAGGGATGAGCAACAGACAGTGACTTTCTGACTCCTCCCTCTGCAAGAGGCAGGATTGCTAAACCTCCAACAGTTCATTTAAAAACTGTAACTTATTTTCTCCTTATGTTTAATAAGGTAATGTGAAGGCAAAACAATTATGCCTGAAGACTATGGAGGCTCTATATTCCATTATTATCAATATTTATATGTGGTGTGACATTAAACTTACAAATAGCAAATGGGATTTTTTTCATAATGTATAAATAATTAGCATTGTCTTATTTCAGCTACAACATCTGTTAATTCTCCTTTGCTGGTGTATTTTTGTACTTTTTATGCCACAGAATCAGAGAAGAGAGCAATTAAATGGTGTATCATCTTAATTTCATAACCTGGGGTAATTTCATGAAGAGTAAGAAAAAGAAAAATGAAGGTTGAACATCAGGACAGGAGGTAAAGAAGGATCATAAAAAAAATGCCCCAGGGTATCTCATCACTTGGGTGTCTCAAAACTAGTCTGGAAAATCGACTTCAGTGTCTATTCTAAGAAACAACCCTGCCAGCTTGCACAGGGGGGTCTGGAAAAACCTCATCCCTTTGTTTTCCTGTTGTTTGCTGTGTTGTTCTCTGGGACATGACCATGCAAGTTCTTTCTGTTCGCAGCAGAGGTCTGGATAAGCAACATGGAAAACATCTTTCCCTTTTTATAACCATTATTTCCAGCTCCCACCAAGCTCAGCTGCTGTGAAGAACCCCAAGGCAAGAACAAGCGCTCAAGGGGTGGCTCAGAACCAGCAGAGAGTGGAGAAATCCCTCCCTGTCTCCATCCTGGGGAGAACATATTTCCCAACACTCTCTTGCCAGAGCCTGCTGATTCCCAGAATTACCAGAATTGAAAATGTTTATAACAAAAAGCTTTGAAATCACATCTCTGTCTTGGTCATAGCAAATGATACAACAACAGCTGCTTCCTCCCAATTAATTGCATTTAATGGTGCCCAGAATGGGATGCAGAGGCAGCTCCTTCAGATGAAGATGTCAAAACTAATGGAGTGAACTATCTCAAGGTGTGATTAATTCTTTGGCAAATATTTTTCTTTATTAGGGCGTTAATTAGATTACTTTCTGAATTCTCAGTTAATAAAAATATTAATATTTGATATTTATCTACTGCCAGCAGACACTAATAGCTGGCATGTTAAATACAACCCTCCTAGAGCTGTATTTCAGCTGGTTTTATTAGCTCTGAGCTGTGCTGCAGTCAGGCTTTATGCTGATTTCAGCATTACACTCTGTAGTAGTCATAACACCTCATATTAGTCCACCAGGGTGCCAAGAAAATCAGAGCCCAATTATGCTGGGTATGCTCTTACACAGAATTGTAGAGCCCTGAAGTGATAGTGTCTAAATTGGAGCCAGACACACACCAAAAAGAAAAAAGAAATGGAGAGAATATATGAAAGTCAAAATTTTGCAGAGAAAATAAATCAGCTGCAAAGGTGGGAATCAAAATATACATAGTAAGGATTTGAGTTCAGTCGTGTCCTGTGTCCTACACCAATGCCCTGGGGAAAATTATAGCACAGGTTGCACTTACAATGAGTTTTCTAAACAGTGTTTGATGGTGGAGAATTGCCTGGGTGCAAACAGGAACACGTGGATAAACTCCAGAGGGACGGTGGCATCAGCTGGACATCAGGATCTCCACGGAGAGGAGGGTGAAGGGGCTTGCATAGCTGAGGGCTGATCCATGTTCTTAAGCCTTCTTTCAATAAGAATCCTAATAAAAATTCCTCCTATCAAGGAAAAAGAAATAAAAGTTAAAAAAAAAATTAACCAATGGCATTTGCTCCTTGTAAAATGAGGTGGCGAAATTCTTCAGTTTTGAGAAGATTAAAAACGTCTGCCTTGCCTGTTTGAGAGCTACCATAGAATAATTTTTCACCATCCATGTTAGAAATGATGCCAATACAACATTTTCACCAAATCCTTATTGCAAGGTTGTCACACCTGAGGAACTTGGGAGCCCGTGGAGACGACCATGGCAAGTGCACTCTTGTATTTCCTCTCCTACAGCCTTACAGTGAGTGAACACAACATTGGACTAATCTGTTCCATTGCTCCCATAATAGACTTTTCCCTGGATTTGTCACATGTGTCACATTCCTTGGAGCACCTCGTTAATACATTTAGAAGAACCATTTCCACATGGGAGTAACCTGAGTTTGACATTTCCACTTTAACTGCTGTAAAAGCTCCTGGAGGTTGGATTGATTCCTGATTTCTTTTTTTTTTAAGAGGCAAGTATTTAGACATTTAGAAAGTCCTAAGAACCCTGAACAAGATCTTTTGTTGATGTTGCTGATGAACAAGCCAAAAAAGTTGGATGTTTCCCAAAATTCCTGGCAACACCCATCTCACAGAAACACATCAGAACTGAAAAGCAAGAGAGAAACAGAGGAAAACTGCAACACTAGAAGTGCTTAAGAGTTTTTTATTATTAAGTCCAGTTTATTCTGGTTTATCTGGTAAAGTCTTTAACCTAAAAAAATGCTTCACTGAACTGTCATTAGACTAAATTTTTTTTTTGTGTTGTTTAGGAATTTCAGAATTAGTGTCAGCAGCTACTAAGCACCAAATTACAGGTCCTGATATCA
>JAWWLV010000011.1:2661474-2686235 GCA_035041135.1 Platyrinchus mystaceus | reverse complement strand
TTTTTTTTTGTGTTGTTTAGGAATTTCAGAATTAGTGTCAGCAGCTACTAAGCACCAAATTACAGGTCCTGATATCAGCCTCTGTAAAATATATGTCTATTTTTATGAGAAAACTCTACCTTGAAAGGAAACTTCTTCTACCTGGTACTCTCCTGATCATATGGATCTTCTCAAACAGACACCAATTTTGGACTGATTTTCAGCTTGTGTAGTATATTTTCTTTTTCTTTATCCATGATGTGATTTAGCTGTGAATTTCCAACACAATGCACACCATTACATTTCATCTTTCCCATTGCTAAGGATGTGGCAGATATGTAAATTCCCTAATAATTATTTTTACAGCCCTAATTAATGCAACACCACCAGCTGTACCCGAGCAGGTTTATTTTTATCCGGAGAGAAGAGAATCTGGGGGGAAGAATTTTCCCGTTAGAGGGAGTGGGGATATAAATCTTTTCACAAAAAGCCTTTTTTTTTTTCTCCACAAAGGTTTGCCATGAGTTTGATCCAAAGCAAGAACAAAGGAGAAAGATGTAGCATCTGAGCAAGGTGAAAACCAGGCTCTCCCCATTGCCTTGTTGGTGTCAGTGGATGTATGTAAATATCCCCCAGGAAAAAAGAGGGTCCATGAGGTCTGAAAGAGAGAAAAGAGGAAAGATTCACTAATTTCAGCTCAAGCCAAGGTTGAGAAAACCTGTGGGTTTTCCTGGGTCATCTGATGGTCCTGTGGGACACATTAAAGTGCTGCTTTGTGAGAAAATGAAAAGCCATATATATATATATTTATACATACATCGGGTTATTGATTCTCAAAGCACTGTAGAACATTTAAAAACAGACTCTGAAGCTGCAGCAATGACAGCAAATGGAAGTTGAATCATGGCTGGGAGTTAAATAATGCCATTATTATGTAGTTGCTTAACAAAAGAGGACTGAGGTGCAAAAAAATCCACAGTGTGTGTCAGTCTGGAGTAGTTAGGAGGATGAAAGCTGATGCCTGAGTGCAGGAAGTGAAACTAAAATCAGGTTTTGCTTGTCAGATGCCAGACAATGAAAACAATTCTGAGGACAATTTAATGATAAATATTTAGGCCAGAAAAAAATGGGGTTGATTGATGGCTCCTACAATGAACTCTGCTCATACACTGCTGGAAACCTCCAGGAATTTCAGGGTGGTTTGAGAAGTTAAGCCCAGCCCTGCTCTTGTGCCAAGGGAAAATGGTATCACTAAATTTCAGTGGAAGTTGGAGTTCCTCTTTGGAAGAAAATTTTGACTGCTATTTTGGGGTTGGATCTGAGGAAAACATCGAAAATTTTAACCAAATCAGACTATAATGATAAAATATAAAAGTTCAAGCTCTAGTTCTTTTAGGAGCATCCTTCAGCTTTTATTCTTTCATGACATTTGTAGCAGGTTACACGATGCAGTGTCCACCACCATAGCCCTGCCATCCTATTATCTGTTATAAAGCATGACAGCCTTTGTTCTGATATAAAATTCCCTAAAATGTGCAGTGTAACATTTTTAAACGTCATGTTTTCTGTATCAAACCGTTTTGTCTGTGGCAATGAAACAGTTCAGCACTGTTTGACTCAATTCAACACTGACTGAGTTAGAAAATAACATTTCAGTGTTGCATTACTATTAAATAATTTTTTTCCTTGATATTGAAAACAGTGACTCCTGCTCAGGTCTTGTATTAAGTCATAACATGGTGTGTTGTGTCATATTCTTCCCTATTTCTGAGGTTTTAAGTAACACTCCTCATGTCACATTTACAGCAGATGACCCCACACAATGATTTACAGTGGTTCTGATTTTAAACTTCACTAACCTGCTGGCACTTGAGCCCTGATTTACACAGCTGAGCACTTCACCTCCTCTTTCCACACACAACAACCTCATTATTACTCTCTTAAATCACCCAGAGAAACAGGTAAATCCAGGATGACATTTGCTGATGGAGGAACGTTCCTTCTGTTGAGTTCCTAAATGATTTGACTTTGCACAAAGCTGGGTCCTCATTATCCATAATTTATGATAACCATTGCTCTTTTTTTTTCCCATGCCAAGGTTATTTTGGACAGCACATGGTTCAGAAAGTTTCATCAGGGAACTTCTCTAAACCCTCTTGGGTCAGTGATGACCAGATCTCTGTGTGATTCTGATATGTGATCTCCCAAGCTGTCCCTTGATGTCTCCACTACATTGTTTGCTTTGATTGTCCTATTTACAAATGGTCTCCACTGTTCCCAGGTTTAAATACATTCTGCATGTCTGGATTTAATTAATTCCACCTTATTTTCAGTAAAGCTGCCCACTGAGTCCCACAAAAACCAGCAGAACCCAAAGGCAAGTTAGGTTTTGTGTGCGTGGACATCATCCACCAAGCCCAGCCCGTGAGGTGGTGGATCACCATCCCTGGGACAAATCAAGGCCTTCAGAGGCCCTTCCTGCAGGAGATTTGCAGCCATCCTGCAAAAGGGGAGAAGGTTGGAGAGGTTTGATCCCTCAGCAGCTCCCGAGTGGCTGAGAGTCAACCCTTGATCCCGAGCATCATCACCGACCCCACTCCTGCTCCACCGTCCCTGCCCAGGTGTTTTTCCCCCAGCTTTTATCATTCCTGATTCCTCAATCCAGACATGAGTGATATTTTCTTTAATGTCTCTGCTTGGACATGGTAGAAATTGGGATAATTGAGCCCATTTTGCAGGGTGGGGCTGGAAAAATTGCATCAGGAGTAAAATGGTTTGAGGATAATTTTCTGAGTAAAGTGTTTTGTGTTGCCAGGATAAAATAATCCCAAAGGGAGCTTATTAGGACAATCTTTCCATTTTCTGACTGTAAGAATGGCTAAAAGCTAGAGTAGGTTGCAGGAAATATAGATTTTCTGAGAAGTAAAGACTTTCAAATATGATTAAATAGACATCTAATAATAGTGCTTTCAGGACAGGTGACCCTGGTTTGTGAGGACTGAATAGACATGTCACAACTTTTCTTCCTTTTATTTATTCTTCAACTGTTTTTCTTCTTTATTATTATTATTATTTTATTTTTTCTCTTTAATACCAATTTTGACATCTAAATGAATTCCTGTGGGTCATATTTTGAAACTTTTCAATATGATGAAAAAAATACACCTGTTTTTCCCTGGCTGCACTATTAGTTTCTTGTAGTTGACTTGCAGAACATTTGCTCAAGGGCAACTTCGCAATAGCAGGAACAAAATTTTCCAAGTTTTAACACTTTTAAAAAGTAAATCAATAAATATAGCCATTATTTTTAGATTTTCAACAGGAGCAATTAAGAACTTGCTTATGCAACAGAAAAAATGCAACAGCCAAACTTAACTTACGGTTTACAAAGTAATTTGGTTTAATACACCTTTGTGAAGGAAAGAAGCTTTTGCTGTGACAGCTGCAAATGTCATTAAAATTTATGGAATTTGCCTTTTCTGAGTGACCCACATCACAGAATGATGTAATCATTAAGGCTGCAAAAGTCCTCCAGGATCATCAGGTCCAACCTTTGACCCAACACCACCTCTCCACTAAACCATATGGAAAAGCACCACATTTACCCATTTTTTGAACACTTCCATGGTCTGAGTATAGAAATTTAATGGTCAAATTCTTGGAACTGCTGTCCCACCTCACACATGTTGAAATGCTGTTGATATCTCCATGGTTTATCAGGGAACTCTCACGGTTTTATAAAGAACTTTGACAGAATTTTTAAAATATTACCAGTTTGCCTAATGCACTTGCACAGTAACTCATTGCTGATGGCTTCACCTGGGTTGTATTTTTAGGTTTTTACTGTCTTGTTTTCTTGGGCTGTGATATCACATGCTGTGCCTCTTGCATTTCAAATTATATGGAAATAGAGATGTACCAATTCAGAGGGTTTTGAGCTCGTGCATGTTTCAGTCACTGACCTCTGGATAACAGAGAAAAAAAAAAACAGACTGAAAATACTTTTTTCTTAGCTTAAGTGAAGTGAAAGGCTTGTCCTCTCCACAGCTTTCAGCAAAATGATCCCTCTGAATATCAGATGCCAGTTGCTGCCTCACAGTCCAGTGTGTGGGTGTGAGTGGGGATGGCACACAAAGCCAGGCAGGCACTGCACCAGAGATGTTCAAAAGAGACAGGATGTGCTGGGAATTGCATCTTCAGCACTTGTCCAATGCTCTTTTCCTCTCCTCCAAGTAAAAAAAAAAAAAAAATATTTTCCCTTTATGAAACCATATGGGAACTGCTCAATCTCTGTTCTCTCTACAAAAATAAGAGGATATGCAGCATCATCTACTACCCCTTTCAGCTTAAAAACATTGTTCCTCCCTGTTTAACAGTCCACAAGTTTTCCAGGGGCAACACAATTAAACATATATTCCTTCTTTTTTATCTCTGGAGATAAAAACCAGCATTATTTTTTCCCCTTGCACATGCAGTCATTGCTTTTCTGGGCTGTTGATCACACTTGTTCTTTCTAAAAAAACCCAGATTTTCCTATAGCTTTTCTAAAAATACAGAGACAACTCAATTCATATTGCCAATATAATACTTTTCCAGTTTCAGGAGATTTTTTTAATCAGAAAGAAAAAGGATGAAAAGATTTTGGGAGAAAAAAAAGAACCCAAGCTAATAATTTTAAAGTTTTACTAAATGAAATGCATTCACCTCTTAAAATATTTAATATTAAACAATCTCAAAGCTTTTAGAAGCCCAGAACAAGTGGAGGTTTTCATTTCACAAGAAAGCCACCAGTTTTACTTTTTAGTTCAAAAAGGTTTAAAATGCTTTTGTTAAAGCCAATCCAAAATGATTTCCCTCGATTTTTCAGGACTGGTAGCTAAATAAAAAATCAGTTCACACTATTCTGAGGTTATTTGAGGATTTCTTTGTGTTACTGTTACACTTTCAGTTTCATTCTCCTGGTTTGAGTAGCAGTTAATTATTTGCTCAGAAATCGAAGTAGACCTTAGCAACATGAAAGTAATAAAGAAATTCAATGGATTGCATTCACTCAACAGGGTAAAAATTTCTGAAGCCTGAAAAGTTCCTGCCCTGGAGAGTGAAAGGCCACTAATAACCCATTGTCCTTGAGAGTCCTGAAAATAAAGAGGGGGGGAAAAAAAACCCCACTTTCTTTGCTGTGAAGTGGTGATTCAGTTCCTCTCTCCTGTATATATTGCAGCAGGCACATGTGAAAAACAAAACCCAGCCCAAGTGCTCCTTAACAAGTTAACGAGAGCTTTGAAGGAGAAAGCACAGATCCTTCGTTATGATCCTGATGTGACAAACCTCTAGTCCTGCTCCTCTTCGAGGGGCTGGTGAGTGATACTTGAATTCCAATAAAAGTGAGGACTCGCTGCTGTGGTTGGAGTTTTAAAAGGGAAAGAAAGAGCTGGTGCCGGTTTTCTCACCTCCCCATCAAGGTTTACATCCTTTTCTGTAAATATTGCAATATTTAGCTAAACTCAAAGCTAAAGTCATGGGAGAAGTTGTATTTTTTCCCCCCATAAATCAGTGAACAAAAGATGATCTTTACTCTGTAAAAGTTGTGATTCATTCCCAAGGAGGGCCCTGCTTTCCTTGGCACTGGGGGCTGGGAAATGACCCTGAATGAGCATAAGTGACATCCTGCATTTCACAAAATTATTGCACCCTCCTTGATCTGCTGCCTTTTGTCATCTGGGGTCTCATCTTGAAGCCCTTACTAAGGGGAAATTCTCTCTGACTTCAAAGCTAAGCAAAGCCTTTATGAATAAATCACCTGAGGTTTTGGTGTCACTGATCACAGAACCAAAATTCCCAGGCAATGTGGATTCTTCTCTAAAAGGAGGGTGTTACCAACCTTTTGGCTTCACCAATTCCAAGCCCTGCTCCTGTTTGCTGTGTCCTTCCTAATTCCCTTTATCATTTTTCCTGCTTGGCTTTTCCAGATTAGGCTTAAAGCAGCTGGTTTAATCTCTATATTTAAATATTTAAACCGTTTGTCCTACCCAGGATTTCCCTCTTATTATAAAAAAATTACAATTGCATTGGAAGCTAAAGAGAAAATAAATTAATTTAAGGGGTATTTTGCCTCTATTGAAGCAGCTTCAACAAATGCAGCATGTTGCTGTTACTGCCACAAATGGGTTTTATTGTTTGAAGTGGGAGGGAGCTCCTCGTGGGTGTAATCGAGGGACTGTGAGCACAGGCAGTTTTCCCTTTCAAAGCAGCTGAGGAAAGTTGTCCTCAATTTTTAAGTAACATGAAATACTCTTAGTGCCTGATGGAAATAACAAAGGGGATAATCAGATGTTGGGTTGTGGAAATGGATAGAAAAGTCCAATAAGCTTTTATGAAAGCTATGCTGAGATTTCTTCAGATGTATTAATAGCAAAAGAAAATCACTTCATTATAAGTGTTATTATTGCAGGAACTATCACACATCCCTCTTGAGATGTTACATTACAATTATTTGAAGGCAAAAGCAAAGAGCTGCAAATTAACAAACTTCAATTATTGTTTTTAAACTTCAAGACTTTTTCTTTTCTTCTCTGAGACAGCAGATTTTAGAGAAGCTGAGAGATGAACTCTGTGCTCTAAAATCAAAGCTGCTCTGGTTTTAAATATTTAGACAATGCAAGCAAAACATAGAATTTTTTTAATGTTTCTCCCATCCACAGTAACTTTCAAACTTACATTTATCATGTTATTGTTTTCTCTCAAATCATTCTAACTTCTCCCAAAAGCTTCATCCGTATTTCACTGAAACTGTAAGTCTGAGGATGGATTTTTGTGTACCTGGCCTTGAGATGAAGAGCCTGACATCCAAGTTCAGCACCTGACCGTGCCACAGCCTATTTTAGGTGAGCTTAAACAAATCTCCCCTCCCCTCAACTCTATGTTTGTGACCCTGGTGATAATTTTTCTCCTCCATGTTTTATCTCTTCCTTTCAGTGCATGGATTGACTGTTAGGATATGTCCCATTAAGAACCAGAGCGCCCAGCACAGGAGATCCTAAATTGCCATTCGCTCTTTCCAAAGCAGCAATTCGAGGAGATTCAGCATTAGATTAATAAATGTGATGTGTCTCAAAATGAGGGAAATAATTTCCACCGTAAGCATCTTTATTTTCCTCGGGAAACTTTACAGGGACATTCAGAGTAGCTGATGAGCAATAGAAGCAGTGCTAAAAGACCAATAAAATACATTAAAGTCAACACAGACAGATGCCAGCAGGTCACCTTAGATGGTTGTGCTTAAATTAAAGAGAAATATGAAACAATTTACAGCTGGGCCTTCTGCAAGAAAATTGATCAGTAATCTCACAGGCTCCCCTTTTCTTTGCCTTGGTATTGTACAACTCACAACATCCATCTACCTCTCAGCAGCTACACAAATCAGTGGCTAGATAAGATCACAGTGCACTTTCTCATTTTTTTTTTTAAAAAATGCACAAAAGTTGGCAAATTTGAGGTTCTGGGGCAGTGCTGGAGTCAAGGACAGGCTGCACAAGGACTGAGGTGCTTTTCTAAGGTGCAACACCCTTGCCCAGCAATGTCTGAGAACTCAGTGTCTTATAAAATTACTCCATTCCAGTTCCCAGAAAAATATAAAATCAACTCCAACAGAGGCAATTTCCACTGTGAAATGGGAGTGAGCACATGTAAACAGTGATAGAAGTGCAGGCTCCGCTTGCTCTGCAATGAGATTCCTGAGGGCTTAAACTTGACCTTTCCTGTTTAAACAGATACTATCCTGCCCATATTTATAAATATATTTATGGCATATATATTCATACTGTTTATGTGCTCTCAGAGAATGATCTTCCAGTCTCAGAGACAGATCATCTTGGCAGTGTTATCATCCTTCTTCACAGCCAAAAAAAACCCCCCAAGCTGTCAGAGTACAGAATTTAACATTATAAAAGATTATTGCCTTTTTTTTAAAAAAAACCCACTAACTAATTGCTAATTAAAAATAAGATATATTTACTGCCTGGCTTAAACTTGAAATGCTCTTAATTCCTGAGTGTGAGAGCGACGGACTTCTCACCTTCAGCCCTGTTGTGTGGCGCTGCCTCCCCAAAATTTTGCACGAGATATGGTTTCCTGCTGACACGTCCTCAGCTAAGTCCTAATCTTAACTTTTGCTGAACACCCTCCTGCAGCCTTCAATTACCACTGCAGGACTTGGAAATTGGATCTGTGACGGCTTTCCTGACGAGGGGAGCATGATGTGATTTTCATTGTACGCAGCCAGCTCCGGAGTGCCAGGGTTGTACTGGAACCAGCTTTAATACTTATTTTTAATTATAACTTTGCAGTAAGGAGCAGGGATCGATGAAACAGCCTCTTTTTGTCTGAGATCTGCAGGAGACAATGACCATCACTCCTCCAGGGAGTTTTTCACTACCAAAAAAAAAAAAAAGGGGGGGAAAAAAGGTGGAAACCTGCGGTTTCTCCTTGCAAAGAGGACGGAATGGATTTTCTCCCTGCTCAGCAAATTCACCTCGTTTTTTAGGTAACACAAGGCTTATCCTCATCTTTTATTTTCTGTCATGAGCAGAATGGTTTAAGGAGTCTCTTCAAAGCAGCTCCTCTTGTGTTTGCTTGAGGTGTGTCCGTGGCTTGATTTGTACCTGCATTTGCCACTTGTCACAATAATTCAAAGGAAGTCCCTCAGTGCCACCATTCAGGCCATTGTGGCAGCTAATCTGCATTCTAAGTTCCTTTTTCCATGAAAATGGACATTTTCCATGTCATTGTCAGTGTTTTGTGGATTCATCCTCTGGAAGAAGGTGGGCAGCAGAGTCAGAAGGTGGAGGGATGGTGGGAGATCCTCCTTCCCCAGCATCCCCAGGGTGGATGTTGATACCAATCTGTAGAGAAAAATCCCTTTTTTTTCCCTAAAACAATTCTTAAATGGTTTCCTGCATTGAAATTTGTTAAAAATCTGGAGGAGGAGGGACTCACATGGGTCACACTTCACACCTAAAATAGTAAACACTCTTGGAAAATTAGTCCTGGCCATTATTTTCTTTTTCTTCTTTATCTTCTTTCTTCTTCTCCTTCTCCTCCTTCTCCTTCTTTCTCCTTCTCCATTTTTCTCCTTCTTTCTTCTTCTCCTTCTAATTACATATAAATTATTCCTGATTTGTATTTTAAGGAACTGAATATTACTGGAATATATGGAGGAAAAACACTTCTCTGCATGTGTTGTGCAGGTAAAATTTGTTTAAAACAAATAAGAAAGAAATGGAGTCCTCTGCCCTGCATTTCCATCACACAGTGATGTTTGTCCACTGTCATCAAGCCTTAGTAATTATAATTAATGTCCTACAGGAAGGACTGTGAGCCAAGCACTCTATTTCCCTTAAAACTCTGCTTAGCCTCGTGGTTTTACAGGAATTTTATAAGGGGAATTACCTGAGAGTCAGTTTTCCCTCACCTTTCTGGCTGAACCCAAAACTCTGCATGGATTTCAGTTCCCTTTTCACTTCTGTCCTCTTTGGATGCCCAAAAGAGCTTTTGGACTTCACGACATATTAAGCAAAAGACACAGTTTACCTGAGAAATATTTAATAAAAATACACCTTACTTAATTATAAAGTTACCAAACTTTCAGAACGAATTTAAAAGGTTTCAAATATTAATGTCGCATCTTAATGTCGTAACTTTTATATTAATATTTTAAGGATTTTTTAAGGGTTCCCAGACATGTTTTTCTAAATACATACTGTTCTAAATACATAATACACTTTGCATTAAAAAAGTAGCCTTTTCTTCTCCAAACTGAACTCCTGAAGTTCAGCTTGTCAGGATTTTCACCCACGTTTCTGGAGCAGGAAATTTTAAATTCTAAACCCTCTGTGGCCCCCCAGGCACCAGTGGAAGAGCCTAAATAGGCAGTGATTCCTCAGTTTATGGCAGGAGTTGTGTTTGTCGTCACCCCTGAAGTGACAGCTGTACATCAGCCAATCTTTGCCTCTGTTTCAGAGATTTAACTCAAAACCCTCTTTTGCCTCCTTTAAATGGATTGTTGGAAAATCGATGTTATAAAAAACCCCTCATCTCTGATTAGATTAGCCCAGGAATGGGATGCCCAAATGAGCAGATCCTTTGTCAGTAAACCAGGAGAAATCTCCAGAAAAAAAACTATTTCAGATTTATTTTGCCATCGGTCTTGCACTGATGCGAGTCTTGCACTTAAAAACTAAGGCATAATTATAATTTAAAAAAAGAGCAACCCTCACTTAAACTTTCAAATTAGTGCATAATTGGAGGAAAAACCTTGATTAAGATTGCTAAAGAGAGACATATTTTCCAAAGAAAATAGAATTGCTGTTACAATACCCAAGCTTTGGAGATTTTTCCTTTCTTTTTTTTTTAATGGTGAAAATCATCACATTTGAAAGTTTTTTTTCCTTAGGCCAAGGTAATACTGGAAGATGCAGCTCAACAATACAAAGATGAAAAAATATGATTTTTTTTTTTCTGGGACAAGAAGAGTGTTGATCTTTTCTTTTTCCTTTTCCCTTTTCCCTTTTCCAGGTAAGAGAGACTGAAAAAATTGATTCAAATGGAAGTTTTCTTTATTTCATGTAGCACTACATCAACATTACCTTTTCCAAAGGTTAATAAATCAAGGGCTACCTAAAATAAAAGCAGGCAAACAAACAAGCAAAACCTCTGTTGGATAAGCTTATTTCCCAGAAAATATCATGAACACGTGAAATCTGATACACCACCAGCAAAATAAAAATTCATAATTTATTCATGGCTTCATCAATAGTTCCAAGAGACTCCCAGCACAGACAGATTTTTTATGCCACATTAATATTTTATTGGGTTTTATGGAAGGGGAAAAAAAAAGCAACCTGAACAGCGAGGATAAAATGGTACAAATAAGATTTAAAAGACAAAGGAAGAAGAGGGAGTTGGAATTAATAAGATTGAAGAGAAATGGGAGGGAAATGGTCAAAATGTGCTGAGCAGGTCTGGATGTCCCTCACAACAGGGGCTTCACACAGAGCCCACAAGGTTTCCTTCTCCTCCTTCAGTGCCTGAAAAACTCATCAGATGTTGCTCTGACAAATTTGTATTCAGAGAAGGGACCTGGAAAAATTAAAAGTCAAAGGAATAAAATAAAATAAAATGCTGCATCTGGAATTAGCTTTTATTTTTTTTTGCTTTCTCCTTCTACTTTTAATTTTTTTATTTATTTTTTAAATTATTTTTGGCAGAGATGGTACAGTTGAGGAATGATGGATTATTATTGTTTCTTACTTGTGTTGGAAAGCCCATACCATGGCCAAAAGCCATTGTGGTGGCCTTTGCAGTGGGGCAATGGTTGGACCTGATGATCTTACAGGTCTTTTCCAACCTAATCCATCCTATGGTTGATTTTGTTTCTCTACCAAAGCCTTTCCAGTGTGAACAGAAATAAGGCACCACCAAAGCTCTGTTTGTGTTTAACCTTGTTTTAGTCTGTCAGGCTGTTGATCCAAGCTTACACTGAGGCAATTGTTGGCACTCCTTTTCCACAGTTAAATCATTATAAACATTTGCCAAAAATGATTTAAATGTTTTCATTTCCATGAACATAAATCCATCAGCAACATTTTAAAACGCTTCATATTTTTAACGAAATGTTCAAGGCTTCAACTGAATTAATATCTAAAAGTGCAAAAAATTGCAAATGGTACCTGTTTCTCCATAATTTTACTGCAGAATTACAAGATAAACAGGGATCAAGAACAACTAAGTAAGAAAACATAATTTATTTTAAATAATGTGGAGATTGTGTCACACAGTGATAACAATTCAATTATAAAAGCATCTTGTTAATCTAATAACACAGTAACATACACAATATCCTTCCAATGAAAAGAACATTTCATTCTGAAAGCAAAACTAAAATAAAATACATTAATTGTTTATCGTCTATTCTTTGGTGATAATTGTCAGCGTTTATTATTTGAAGAACAAACAATAAATTTTAAATCTTTTCCCATTACCTCTGGGAATGCAAGTTTAGCATCACAAAAACACATGGGAAGATACAAACCCTCCCCTGAGGAGTTTTGCCGCTAAGTGTGGGAAATGTGCTGTATTTCCCCTTAGAACTGTGGGTTTGGGGTTATTTTGGTTTGGTTTTTAGCCCCTGGTAGTCAACTCCAATCTAACAGCACTGGCTTTAATGGACTTTGAATCCCAGATTTTTAATATCACTAGGAGAAAAGATAGCTAGTCTTTTTATGATAATGGATAAAGCATAGATTCACTCCTGAACTGGACATGGATTCAGGTCCATGATGCCAAATTGTGACCTCTCAACTGGAGGAGTATTTGAGAGTCTGGAGTGGAGAGAGGGAAAAGGTCCTTTATCCCATTGAAGATGGATCTTCCTTCTGAAAATTATTATTCCTGTTATTTCTATACCACCCTAAAGCCGTGTAGGATTCATCCAGGCTGAGGGAGACATGGATAACTACATTAATTTGAAAAAAATGGGGTTTCTCTTTCCTGTAACTGGATGTTAGCCCTGAATACTGTTATTACTGCTGGAAGTGTCCCATCCCTGGAAGTGTTCAGAGACAGGTTGGAACAACCTGGTCCAGTGGAAGGTGTCCCTGCCCAGGGCAGGGGGTTGGAATGAGATGGGCTTTAAGGTCCCTTCCAACCCAAACCATTCTGGGATTCCATGAATGTGACACACACCAGTTGTTCCACCTCTACAGAAGAGGCACCAAAAGAAACAGAGCTCGATTTCCTCGGGTCCTCTGAGCTATCAGGACCATCTCATACATTGCTGCACCTCTTTACTAATTATAACAGCAGCTTTTTCCTCTGTGGGGAGTTTCTAAAGGAGTTTTCAGCTTCCCAGCCAAAGCTTTTCAGTTGAATTACTCCTGGAGCACTAGGAAAAAAAAATAAAGAAAAGAGCAGTCATTTGCTGGAATCATGAGCAGCTAATTTGCTGAGTTTAGTAGCAGGAAGCCTGAAGATAATCAATCCAGTTCTTCTCCACATATATGAATGCAAGACAGCTGAGGAGGGTAAATTGCTCTGCTCAAAACAAGATGAAAAATCTTATCAGGTGAAACTGTGGATAAATCTTCACTGACAGAACACTTTGTTCAGAGTGTCTCCAGGTTCCTGGGAGACTTTTTGAGTGCCTCACGTAGTCAGTACCCAAGCACAACTGGATAATTACTCTGATTTAGGAGATGTTTATGCTTTTATCTAGAATAGCAGTTACATTTGCAGCACAACCTTCCAGCTTGCTGCAGTTTTTCCTCCTGCAAGTTCAAGCAGTAATTTGGACATAGCTAAGTTCCCATGGAAGTGTTTAACTGTTACAAAGTTCTCAGCTCTTTACTGAATCTTTGTTTTCCTCTGTGTGCAAATTGTGGGGTTTTAACACTATCTAGTTCTTGCTTGCATTACGTGTATTATAGCATGATAAAAATATAGTATAATATAATACAGATTTTGATCTTCTTTGCAGCTAAAAACCTTTTCTGTGCCATCCAGCCATATCCAAACCAGATTGCTCAGATACATCAATCAGCAGAGGTAGTTTTCTCTACCCAGCACACAGCTCAGCTCATTTGAAGCTCTGAGACAGACAGTATAAATGTGAGCTGAGCTGGGCAATATAAAACTGTCTAAAATCCTTCTGAGGCTCTATAACTCCATAATTCTCCTCAGGTTCACTGAACACTCATTTCTCTCTTTCTTTCTTTCTTTCTCCTTCTTTTAGGTGGCTTCAAGTGACACGGCCAAAACTCATTGCCTGGAAGTGAAAAGGAAAAAGCTGTGCCGTGTATTTTACAGCTGGGCTGTAGTTGGAGAACTGCACCTCACTAGACCTGCTGTAAAACCCCCTGGTTGACTTCTGAGCAGTGAAATATGGACAGGCTTCAGGGAGAAAAACAAACAAACCAACAAGGAATCACTTCCCCACTGCTGACATTTAGGGCTGTACCAGGCCTGTAAAGTGAAATCCCAAGCAGGGAATTGATCCATAACATCCCTCAAAAGGCCAAAGAGTTCTGACTCTTCAAGGTCTGGGGAAAAAAAAAGGAAGATTTGGGGCAGCTTGTACCCTCTCTGCTATTAATAGGTTGCTGCATGATGAGATTTCTTCACAGTTGTCCAGAAACTCTTTGGGAAGCCAGAAATGCTCCATATTTTGTTCTTGTCAACTTCAGGCTTTATATTCTGCTATGAATAGCAAGTCTTATGAAAATAAACAGACAGAACAACAAACAATGTCCTTTCTAAAGTTAAGTCAAGTCCCTTAAATTCTCTTAGGCACCTACAAAGCAATGGCTTAATTTTTCCCAGATTTTTCCCAGGTGGCACACGAAGCCAGGTCACCTTCCAGGAGCACCCAAGTGTGAGGGGAGATCCTGAATTCAGGATTTTAACAATTTCACATGTGTTGACACCTGTTACTTTTCTCACTTGTTCAAGTGAAATAAAACCCGAAACAAGCTTTGATTCCAAAGTTTCGAACAAGCTTTTTGAAACAGTAAAAAACAAATGAACAGATTGTTCAACCTCATCATTTTTTTTTCCAGGTGCATAGTTGAGGTCACAGGATTAAAGCAGATTCGTGTTAAAATATTGTGCCCCACTGGCCTCTGTGCAGAAAAACAGAAAGGAGAAGGATTATTATTCTATTTTATTGCACAAATGCACCTTCTCATGACATCTGTAATGCCTGTGAGCATCCAAAGTGAAGAGGAAAAAACCAGCATACCAATGCTGTGCTCTCTAATTAGAGAATTTTGAATAATGCTGGTAATCAGAACAGTGCCATGAAAGGGTAAGAAAATTGGGTCCCCAAAAATAAAAAAATGTCTCCTTTGGGGTCACATTTAGTTTTTATGGACTGACAAAGGAATCAGTCTCAATAATATAGTGGTAACTGTCTGTTCCTCTGATCCTGGAATGTCTTCTCCACTCACATACATATTTCTGGCTTGTTAAGGTGGCAGCCTGACAGTACAAAGGGCTGGGATGGATGTCTGTGCACTGTAAGCACAACTTTCAGCTGCTCTGAGTCAGGATTTTATAATCAGGTGGCAGGAATAAGTAACTGGTTCTGTTCTGCGTCTCCCCCAAAATAATAAAAGTCTGAAGCAGCTCTAGGTACAGAAAGGCTCTGCAAAGCTCTTTGGAGGGTTTAAAATGCATGATTGGAATTATCTGCTGGGGTTTTGGTGTTTGTTTTTTGGGGGTTTTTTTGTCTTGTGTTCCTCAAAATCTGATCAAACGTTGAAGATGATCAAATTTCCATGGGGGAAGAAAGCACAAACTTCCGCCATTATCTCCTTTTCTGCTTCCTTATAAACCCAAACTGGAGAGCATCCAAATTTCTCCTCGCAACTGCCTCTGGAAATGAAAGGGAGCCTGAATAGAGGAGGAGATGAGCTGCTTTAAATGCTTTTTCATAGTCCTCACTGCTATGAAAGCTTCATTAAAAGCTGCAGCTTGCTTGTTTTCCAACTCTTCCGAAGTAATAAGCATATAATTGTGCTGAAAACCTGGGAGGAGCCAATCCCTGCGAGCCACGACGGCAGCATTTCATTTCAAGGTCCTTCTGCATTTTTCTTGGGGATCAGTCATTCACATCTGAAGAGAATTTAGAAGAAATACTGTGTTTTTTTGAAAGAGGACACTGAAGATTTGCGATGTTGATACGTCTACATAAATTATTTCTTCGTGGGCTATTGACTGTGAGGGTGTGTTGTGAGGCATAACAATTATTTTGCCTTTCTAACCTACATTCAGAATATATCAGGCACAGTGCTGGCTGCAAACATGGCAGGAGCCCTTTTACATTTGCTTTGATTTGCTGAGGTGGAGAAACACGAGAAATGAGGAAGAAAATTTGTGATACTTGAATTTTTTTTTACGGCTTATTCTAAAAAATTCAGCTCCAGTGCTGAGATCCACTCATGCTCTGACTGATTACATGGGATTCCTTCTAATATCTGCTGTGGAAGAAAATCAACCTTGCCTGCAGATGATAATAACTGCTCTTTTTTTTTTTGGAGCAGCTGGAAGGGATCTTGGGAGCAGGGATAGATGCATTTCATGACACTGAGGGTGACAACAAAATTCAAAGCTCTTAAATCACCCTCTACAATGACAGTTCTTTGGTAGTGAAAATCCTTTGGATTCATCAGATTCAATCCAGTATTTACTTACGAAATTCCACTTTCATTCCACTTTTTGATTGAGAATGAATATTTTCTGATTTCCTGTTCAAATCAGAGCCCCAAACGTGCATAACATGAACACAGTGTATAAGAAACACAAGATTTTAGAAAACTCTCACCTAAAAAAGTTAGGATAATTATTGGGGTGAACTTCTATGAGCTAAATGAGCTTAATGGGAACACTGACCAAGATATTTAAGAAGTCAGATGTGGATTCTGTTAAAGTGAAGGTGCATTTCTGCACAATATATTTGCTGTGGAATATGTTTTCTGTCCATGTCTCCTTGTCCTCTTTCATCCTGCAGCATTAATTATCTGATGATGGTGAAGATCAAGGTTCCCAAATAGTCATTTTGAATTTGTTCCATCTGGTTCCCAGTTCACTTCTGGGATCCCAATGAAAATTCCCTTCTAGTTTATAATGAAACAGAATGGATTCATATCTCATAAAACACAAGCCTATGAATTTTAAATGGTTGGGGTTTTTCCATAGACTTTTGATAGCAGCAGTGTCCAAGCTTTCCCCAAGTTCACTCCACACCAGCAATCAGAAACAAAAAAAAAATATATTTACATTTGTTAATTTGCTTTCACCAATCAAGAAAAATAAATAGGTATTTCGGAATAATAAAAGTAAAACTTATAGTGAGACCAAACTTCCCTCCTGCACCTGCTGAACCAATGGAAATTTCCTGGCATGTTAAATAAACGTGGGTAAAACTGGTGGAAAGCCATTGCTTTGCTTCATTTTTATCTTTTTTTAGAATCAATAAAGATATTACCACACAAAAACCTACTTTGAGATTTTATTCTCTGATTGAGGAGCTCTTCTGACAGAAAGGAAAGAATATTCACAGCAAGTCAGACAACTTTTACACCACAGGTTTTGCCCTAAATCACAGAACAAGGTCCACAGAAACCAAATCTCATTACAGAGTTGAGGATGGAGGGTGATCCTAGAAGGAAATAATGAATTAATTCCACCCCTTCCCCCTTTTTTATTTTCATAAATTCCTGATTTTCAAGCAATAAATGCTCCACAAGGTGTAAGCACTCGAGGTTCTGGAAGGAAATCCCAAATTTCTGACTCTACTCCATCAACACTGTCCGGCCAGGGAAGCCAACGCAGCTGGATAAGGAGTTTGGAAATGGACTCCTGAACACAGATGTGGCCCTTTTCCCTTTTTAATTTCAAAATCCAGAGAGCAAATGAGTGGAATGTTTACCTTGTTGTCTGTGAGCCACAATATATGAGTTTTCATCAAAAACATCAAATATTTTCAGGTGGAGTAATCTCCAGACGCTCCCAGAAGCAATTAGCACTGCCAGGGTTTGTAAATGCTTTCTGCCCGTGCTTGTTTGTCAGGGGAACTGTGCAAATATTATTTGCAGGGCTTGTGGTAAAGCTGTGATTGCTCATCCCAGAGTCGTGGAACTGACTGTGGGCTTGTGGAATGGTTTGAAGGCCAGACATTTTGCTATTTAGCAGCACTGAGGGGTGAATTGGGCAAACCTCTCACTTCACACTAAGGGGGAGAAGAGGGGAGAAGCCACTCCAGCTCTGAGGGGCTGAGGTGCTTTCCTTCCCCTTCCTAGATAATATTCCATGAAGAAAAGAGCCTTGACAAGTGGCCTGTGGGCACTTTTTTCCTCCCTTCCCTCACAGCTGACCTGTGTAGAGGGATAGGGCTGGATATCAGAAATAACAACAAAAATTAAAAAACTCAGTTGTGGAATTTCACTTTCCAGCACTGCTTTGCTGGTTCCATTCCTCCAAAGACCTTGCCCCAAGAACCCTGTGTTTGCAATTAGGGCTAGTTTGGAGCTCAGTTGTTATGATTGGCTTTGGACAATTCTGGAGTTCTGAAGCCTGTGGACAAGTTCTCAGGAATTCAGCACGTGCTGTAGAGAAGTAACCTCTAAAAATTCTACCACTGATGAAGCATTTCCATACACAAACAAAACCCAATTCAAAACACAGGATCCATTACCACAAGCTTATCAACATCTTCTTTTTATTTTATTTCATTTCATTTTATCGTATTTTATTTTATTTTTTAATTTTTCATTAAGGGCAAGCTGTTTTTTTTGCCTCTTGTAACGGAGGAGGATCAGATGCTGCAGAACAAGCACTTAGGCTTTATCCTTAAATATTTATTAGTACAAGAAGCAGCTCACCACAATGTTCTGGCTCCGTGTCACACTCGATTCACTTGTGTGGGCACAACCTGTGGGCAGCTCTTACACCTGAGAAACAAATCAGAGCTGAGGGGCACTAATGCCAACCAGCTCTCGCTGATGATATGCACAGCCTTCTAAAAAGGCTGCCTGGCACATTTCTTGCCTTGTGCTTTGCATTTTTGCTCTGTTTCATGCCTCTCCAGCTTGCAGTGCAGGAATTCAATGTGGCTACTTGTCACTTCAGGTGTTTGAGATGGTTATTTGATTTATGTGTATTTTTATGTTTCCGAGCCCTGTGAGCGGAAGGTTTTTCATTCCATTTGTTGCCTTGCAAACTCATACGAATTAGGCAATTATATAAGTTACTATTTTGACCAGAGGGAGAAAGAAACCTGATAGGATAGAGCAGCACAGAAAAGCAAAAAGCAGTGTCCTCAGGCAGAGCTAAGGTCTTAACCCTTTGAATGCTCTCCTAACCCTCCCTGCAATGACAGTGGCATCTGCTGTTTCAATATGAAGTACACTGGGAAAAGAAATTGTAGTGCTTCAAATCCTTCTGCCTCACACTTGTCAGTCATGGCTCATTTTCAGGATTACTGAAAGACAAAAAGCAATTATTCTGTCCAGTATTTTTTCCTGCGTTCTGGGCGTTGTAGGAGACCTCGCTCAGTGCAGAAGGCAGAGCCAAAATCTGGCTTTAATAAGATGAAATCCTTGTCTGTAGGCAAAGCAAAGCCATGTGATACCCCCATCCATGAGCCTTTCATATGCAGCTCCTCCAAACCCTTGAAGAAATGGAGTTGATGAAGGTGAGCCAGCGGCAATTCAGCCACCAGCTCCTCCCGAGCCAAGCAAGGAGAGGATCAGAGGATGAGCTCCCTCGTTAGCACTGAGCTCCTCTGAGCTCAGAACCAGCTACCAGGGTGGTAATGAGCAGATCCAGGACTACAAGGCACTTCCTGAGCAGCCACCTTGTCCACTGGTCCAGCTTCCAGATGGTGTGTCCCAGCCTGAGGACCTGAAAGCAAGCTCTGGAGAAGAGGGAAAATCAGCCAGTCCCAGGAGCTGTCAGGAGGAGAGAGTGTCCCCAGGGGATGACTGGCAGCTCAGCAGAGCAGACCAGACACTATAAATGTAAAAATGGAGACAAACAGAGCAGGGAAACCAGCTCATAATTATCCTCTTGTGAAATATCTGTGCTCGAGTTCCAATTAGCCAGGAGAGGAGCGAATTGGCATTTGGATTCAGACCTGCAGGTTGGGGCACAGAGCTGTGCCAAGGTTTAAGGAAGATGTCTTACAAAGAACATGAAAAAGGAAAAGAGCATCTCCATGCCACACCTGCAGGTCATGCACATCATCCTCTTCATGCCTTCCAGCACTGCCTTTCAAAGATGATCAAATCATAAAATACCCTGAGTTGGAAGGGACCCAAAAGTTTCAGAGTCCAGCTACTGACACTATAGAGGACACCCCAAAAACCACACCATGGGCCTGAGAGAGTTGTCCAGATGCTTCTTTACCTCTGGCAGGCTTGATGCTGTGACCACTTCCCTCCAGGGAAAGAACTTCTCCTCATGAAAGCAAAAAGTACCTGTTCATGGGCATGTGGGTGCATGAAAATGCTTCATCAGTGGTAGAATTTTTAGGGGTTGCTTCTCTGAGAGAGGTAAAGCCACTGGTCACCCTCGCAGAGCACGTGCTGAATTCCTGAGAACTTGTCCACAGGCTTCAGAACTCCAGCTCTGGGTCCCCAGAAATGTCCAAAGCCAATCATAACAACTGAGCTCCAAACTAGCCCTAATTTCAAACACAGGGTTCTTGGGGAAGGTCTTTGGATTAATATAAGCAGCAAAGCAGCACTGCCAGGCCACCTCTTCGCTAATCTGTCACGTCCTAATCCAATATAATCCAATCTAGCAGCTTCTTTTCTGGACACAGGAAGCCCCTTTTAGCTGCAGTTATCTTCACATTACCAGATAATATTGGCTGAGCCTCTCTTTTCTTCCCAATTTCAGAGCATAGAGACTGTGTCCAAGACTTTGGCCCTAAATGTAGGGGGTTTGATTTCAGTGTGTGATTCCCAATCTCCCTTCTGTGCCCTGTCAGGGATAATCTCCAAGTCTCAGCAATTCCAGCATTTGCCATGTGCAATGACAAAAGAAATCTGCATCCAGAAATCAGGCACTTCCAGGGTGTCTCTGCTGCAGGAATTTGTGTATGGAGCCACTTTACCCTCATGGTAAAGGAACTAAAACAAAGTCTGAAGTAAATCAAGCTGGGATTTAAAGATTTTGTGATGGCAGAGGTCATTGCACAGAGGCTGGTGATGGTAATAAATGCCAGGAATGGAAATGAGTGGAAAGCACCTGAGGTAACAACAAAACAAGGGTTAAAGGAATGACATTTTTAATTGTTACAGAAGGTGGAGGCCAAATGATATGAATGTAAGATGACAGGACAATAGACAGAATTAGAAGCATAATGTGATGAGGCAAAAATTTGGCCAAATCCTTCCCCTTCTTAAGGTTGTACTGAATTTTATTACATCGATTTCCTACAGTTGTGCAACTTCTGTCTGTACCTTCCTATATTTCAGCTTGGTTGGGAAACATGCTGGTTTTAACTGGTCCATCTGAGACTTCCCCGTCAAAACCAGTTCTTTGGAAGACAATGCCTTTGGACAAGTGAATCTCTTCTCTGGGGAGAGCACATGGAATGCTATAACAGGGACTGCAAAACCAGTTTTGGTGCAATAACAGGATATTTTTAGTATCAAAGCTGTTTGTTGTCCTTTGCAACCGATGAGTTTTTTATCGGATTGATGGGGGCACTTTGAAAGAATTGTTGGTATTTTTATACGCTTTTAGAGAATTGAAAAAAGCAGTTTATGGATTAGTTTGAAATGGAAAACTTATGGCATATGAGCTCAGCTGTTCATTGTCTCCATGCACTCAATTAAAATGCCCACTGTGAGTCCTGTTTTATAATTTCACTAATACATCACAGCTGTTTGTCTTTCCCTCAGTTTTTGGTGCTAATTTTGAACAATTATTGGATTATTGCAAAATTCTGAGCACCTGAACCCCAATATATGCAAAGGGAATTTATACCTCTCTGAAAACTTTAACACTGAGTGGAAAACCTACATTGAATCTTCAGCATTCAATACTCCTAAAAGTCTGATAAAAAAGTGTGTCACTGGCAACTGGATCATCTAATCCATATATTTGGTAAAAAAAAAATCTGTGCATGTTTTTCAACAAGAAGCAAAAAGTTTTTTCCCTGCTTTCTAATTTCTTAGTTAAAACTGTACAGGGGACTGAGAGGAGGAGGCTCTTGTGGCTGGGATTGAGGTGCTGTAAATTGGAAATCAGCTTTTTTTATGTGGAGGCATAAGAATGAAAGGCAGGTTTGGGGGGGGGGAAGAAAATGTCCTTGCAAATTGTTGTGTCAGCTGGGTAGAAATCTTCCCAGAAACTCTGCTCTGCTGCTGGATGATCTTTTTGGGGAGCTGAAAAGGAAAAGAATAGGGAGTTATTTGCCCCAGCTGAGAATATTTTACAATAGTTGCTGGTACAACAATGGGCAGAAAAATAGACTGATCAGGGAACAAAAATCACCCTGTGGTGACCCAGCTGGGGCGACTGACAGCTCCAGGTAGCCGGAGTACAAGATTTCTGGAGTTGTGCAGCTATTTGAATATCAAAAGCTGTAATTTCCCTTGAAAAGGAATGACAGTTTCCCCGACTGAGCCCACTTGATTTTGATTTTCACTGGTAAGACTCTTCAGCCCTTGGTGTTTTGTATTAACTTTTCATGGGTGTGGGTTTATTCCCTAATTAGAGCTATTATTTTGGGAAAAGAAATAAAAAAAGGCAAAGCTGTTCCTCCATTTCTCCGTGGCAGGCTTAGAGCTTTGGCTGCTTGTTGTCTTATTCCCCACTGACTTTAAAAAGTCATGTTTTGTGGCATGATGACAGTTCAGCAAACACTTCCCTGCAAGCTCAGGAGATGATGAACATGTTAAAATATGATTTAAAGAGGACTTTCATCAGTACCAGAAAGATGATGTCTTTGGGACATATGAAGGATGAGCACATGAGGGATGTCTCAGATCATGGAAGGCGTTGAAATAAAATCAGGGAATCAAAGAATGGTTTGGTTTGGAAGGGACCTTAAAGATCATCTCATCCTACCCTCTGCCACAGGCAGGGACACCTTCCACTAGCCCAGGTTGCTCCAAGCCCTGTCCAACCTGGCCTTGAATATTTCCAGGGATGGGGCATCTTTGAGCAACCTCTGCCAGTGTTTTACCACGCTCATCTTCCTTAAGTCTGGTCAGAATCCACCGTCTTTTAGTCTAAAATCATTACCCCTTGTCCTATCATAACAGGCCCTACAAACCTCTTGGGTAGAAGTTTAGAGGACGCTTCAGAGTTTTAAAATAATGGTAATTACATCCAAACTCCATTGGTTGAGACTGTGACCATGCTATTTTGTGGCTAATTCTGCCCTCCACCTCTGCAAGATTAATGTCTCTACAAAGCAGGTGCTGACGATTTATTTATTTATTAACTTGTTGAAGGAAGTGGGATACCAGAGTCTCTGATCAATTTTTTCCTCATCCTACAGTGCTTTAATGGTTTCCCCCTACCTGCAACAGGCTGGTCTTGAGAGGTTAATAAATGTTATTTTCAGGAAACTGCAATATTCTTCACAGTTCTCATGATCATTTATATGGATAAAATGAGTAGTTAATCCCCTCTTTGTCAACTCAGCTGAGTGGAAGGGGGAAGATGAGGAGGGTCACCCAGCAGGAACACAGAAAGAGAAATTAAATAAGAATTGGTCATTTTTGATAGAGAATGCTTTGTGAGGGTTTGCCTGCACTGAGCTGGATTTGAAACAGGGACAAAATTATCCCATCTCCCATCCCATGAGGGATGGGAGGACTCAGTGCCCTGAGAGTGTTTGATCACATCTAGGAGGTGATGTGTGCATGTGCACAAGCAGCTGGTGGTCTTAACCTTCTAGAACATCCTAATTAGCCATCCCTTTTCCTGTTGTCTTGGGCAAATAAATTGCTATCATCATTTGCAGAGATTACGGGAAAAAACCCTGCAAATAGAACATCTGCTTTTGATTAAACACATGCGGAGATATTTCA
This sequence comes from Platyrinchus mystaceus, assembly GCA_035041135.1. Classification (NCBI taxonomy): domain Eukaryota; kingdom Metazoa; phylum Chordata; class Aves; order Passeriformes; family Tyrannidae; genus Platyrinchus; species Platyrinchus mystaceus. The sequence continues at coordinate 2,662,650 of JAWWLV010000011.1, read as the reverse complement.
ACAGACACCCATTAATCAAATTTAAACTTTGCTTTACCTCTCTTTCAGTCAGCCAAGCAATTGTTATAAAAATCTACTTTTTTTTTTCTACATATCAATGGTTACAAACTTACAGGGGGACAGGGTGGTTGGGGAAGGATCTGAAAACACTGAAGACATTTTTTTTTCCCCAATATTTCCCTCACTTGTACCATTCAATTTGGTTTAATTTTCAGTATGGGTGAGCAGCTCTTTGAGATAACACAGCCAGGGCTGAGAGCCTCTAAACCCAAGCCTTCCAGAGGTTCATCACTGCCAGCATTATTAATCTCACTGCTGAGGAAAGAACGATTTGCTGCCTGCAGAGCCAACAGCAAAGCTGATTTGGGAACCTTGGGAAGACTGGCATGAGGGAAGAGCTGAAGGAACATTTTCTGTCTCCAGCTCTTCTGGGTTTTGCCAGAATTAGTCTAAGAGTCAAAGCTGACAATGCCTTAAATAAGAAAGTGGTAGAATGACCTAAAATGTGGGGTCAAAATGTGCTAATTAGGTAACAATTAATGTCGGGTGACCTCTAGTGGTGCTTTCCCACAATTTACCCTCAAACTGGAATCCCTGAAGGGGACTTATTTAAGAGCCCTCCCCACCAACAGGAGAAACAGTCTGTAACCAAATGGGGTTTGTTTTTCTAAGAAAAGCTCTGGTAACTTGATAAAGAAAATCAAAATGCTCCTTGCACACAACTTTTTGCTAAAATCCTTTATTGTCACATCAGGTAGAGCAGCCAGCTGGAACCCAGCCCACGACACAAGACTTCAGGGCATCAATAAGGAGGACTGTGGCTGCACAGCAACAGGAAAATATGATTTTTCCAGCTGGAGGCACACTGTTACTGACTTTAACCACACCTTCATGGGCAATAATATCCGTGGTGTTATCCATGTCCCATGATATTCCCACCTGCAGCAGCCACAGCCAGGTGGGGCTGCAGTCAGGGCTGTGCAGGCTGCAAGCTGAAGACCAGAAGACAAAAACTGTGCAAAGCAATAAGTCAGGGATTTGCCATCTCCAAATGAGACATTTGGCCCCAGCACTTGTTTAGGGGTTTTGATATAAAGCTGTCTTTTATTACCCTGCCATCTGAGAGTGCTCCAGCTCTCGGTGGGTCAGCTGTGAGTGCTTTGCAGGGACTGCATT
>JAWWLV010000011.1:2641842-2658707 GCA_035041135.1 Platyrinchus mystaceus | reverse complement strand
CTGGCCTTGGACACTTCCAGGGATCCAGGGGCAGCCACAGCTTCTCTGGGCAACCTGTGCCAGGGCCTCCCCATCCTACAGCAGCTTGGGTGATGTAGAGGCAAGAAGGAAATCCAGCAATACAGTGAGCTGTTCTCACTCATAAATGTGTTTATTTTCTATTTTTACAAGAAGTGCATAATCTGAATGTCCTGTTTTCACCTGGGTTATGATTTAAGCATGCAGTGGTATCAGCTGAGTGTCAGGTTTGTATTAGGATCCAGGGTAATATCTTTCCATTAAACAAAGTGCAGCTTTGGAGCTGCTCCTTCACTGCTTTTCTCATTCTGTTTTCTGGGGTTTGTTGGGGTTTTTGAATTCATCAGAAAAATAGCAATGAAAGATGGATTTTAAAGAAATAAGTTCATAGATAAAAAGCCATATATGACAGACTTTCCAGATAAATGAAAAGAGAGAAAGATTTCAAAACCTTCTTATTATGAATAACGTTTTATGCAACTGCTGTCAGAAATACAGCTGTGCAAAGGAATTTTTACTTACCAGTAAACCTACAGTTTAAAGATTTATTCTGCAGTTGCAACATTCAGAGTCTCAGGCTTTCCACAAGGCAGTGAGATGGATTCTGAAGTCCTTATAAAGCCTCTACAGAATATCATGTGCCTACCATGAATTCCTGAATTTAAGTTGCTTCTCAGAAACCAGCAAGAAACTCTGCATTTTTGGCACGTTTTCAATGACCGTCCTTGTTGTTATGGTAATTCTGTGAAAAAGACTCTCAGAAATCAATTTGTTGTTTGCATATAATTCCCCAAACTGAGAAAGAAGCTGCTGGATGTTGAGTAGGTCAAGGAACTGCCACCAGAGAAGCTGCTGAGCTCAACTTCAGCCTATAAAATGTGCCAGCATTCAAAAATCGATGAGCTTGGTCACACCACATCCACAGGGTGGGAGGGAGTGAAGGTGTTAAAGGCATGGCTTGGATGATCTCAAAGGTTATTTCACAGCCTTTCTCTCAGGAACTGAGGTGCATAAATCCCAGGAAGATCAGAACCACTGGAGGCTCTTGGTGGCTTCACGTGTTAGATGGTAAATCAGATAAATTAGGCAAAACTCGGGGCTAGGTAGGAAAGCAGCACGATAATGCCAATGGGAATAGTCAAAGTTGAATTTACCAAGCCAAAATCTGTGCTGTAGGAAAAGTGGGAAGAACATTCACACTTGGTAAAGTGTATAATTGTGCTGAACACAGGCAAAGAAACCATGGAAAAGCAAAAACAAGCATTGGAAGAGTGGGAATGACTGTACACGTGGAAGTCAGAGCATGTGCTGCATTCAGTGTGCCCATTAAAATCCCCAAACCACAGGATTTGCATCTAAACCTGGCAGAGGGAATAGAGTTTTCCAAACTGTGCTTGTCCAAAGCCTGGCAGCAACATAGGAATCCAAATTTTAAAAACATACTAATTCTGACTGAACTCACACATTCGTGCCTATTGAAGTAGGAAAGATTACCCTGGGGGGAGCCAGTTACCTGCAGGATTTCCAAGTTGAATGGATTGAATCCTGCAGAGAATAAATAGTATTTTCTGGTTTTTGGATGACATACTAATACCTGGGAGGAATTCAGAAGAGTATTTACAAAACCTTGAGGAAATTCCACCATGTTATAAAGCTATGCTTTAAATTGAACAAAAATAAGATTGCAGGCATGGGAGTTCTTTTTTTTCTTCTTCTCCCTAAAACCAAGTTCCATGCCTAAGTTTTCTGAATAAAGGCTTTAAAAGGGAAGATAAAAACTGTGGAGCATGCATAAGTACCTTGGTGTTGTACAAATTCTGTTGGTTTTATCCATGTTAAATGTTTCTTATGAAAGTTCAAAATTATCATTGCTGTTTAAGTTGATGTCTTTTCTGATACAGGAAACATCAAATTTTTGGAGGAAAACCAAAGAAAAATCCTGTAGCTCTAAACTGGCATCCTTCCATTTGAGGCCATCCAGAACAACTTTATACCACAATTTCATAAAGGAAAAAGGTCTGTTGTTTCCTAAGACCGTAGGAGAAAAAAAAAAATCCAAATTTGCCTTTTAAAACATTATCAAAATCCAAAACTACATCTACAGTTTAAAAAGGCTTGCATTCCCATTTAGGAACTCAATTCTATGAGCATCTCTTAAAAAAATTCTTGATGCAGATAGTAAATCATTGGCAAAAAAGAGGTGTGACTAATTTATATATTTTGGAGGTACTTATGGGGATCAATCTTATTATTGCTGGTTTACTGTTGTAAAATTCCTTGTGGATCATCAGAAACACGTGTCTGTCACATCCTTCCTTCCAGTCATCAACAAATTTAGCTGGAGACAGAGAGGAAAACATGGTTTTTTTTGGAGAAGAGTGAATTTGTGTGTGGTTTTGAAGCCATTCAACCTTCACTAAGCAGCGTTACCTGGGCAGGAGCTGCTGTTTTCCAGGAGGGACTTCTCATAGTGGCACCAAGGAGCTTGTGAACTCCTTTACTGGCAGAATCACATAACTAATAAAAAAAAGGGAGAAATAAAAAAGGATGGCAAACAGCTTTTCTTGGTGGCAAAATCTGATCAAGGCATCTGAGCCCTCTGTTGCCCTCAGGAACAAGGAGAGGTGTTTCTTCCAGCGCCTTCGGATTGCACCTCGTGTGTGGTCACCTGGACTCGCAGCAGTGGTTTTTTAGGGAGAACTTCCCTCAAAATCTCCTGCCAGGCCCTTCTAGGGGGGGCACAGTGACCTCAAGGGCACTTGTTTGTGCTTCTGCCTTGGCCCCATCCAAGACCTGCTGGAGAGAGTCTCTTTGGTCGTGTCCATTCGCTCCCCAGACTCGAGAGAAACCGAGTCCTGCGTATTTTAGTACAATCTCGTGTCCTGTGCTTGGTGACAGGGAGCAAAAGAAAACATTATTGTGCTCAGCTAATTGTTTCTTTGTGACAGACTACACTCCAAAGACACTTCAGTCTCAAGTGCATCTCGGCAGAGAAAAGCCCGTATCACTGATTTTTTTAACCCCCCTATTTCCAGCCAAGCCAGACGAATGAATTCCATATAACAGAACCTCCACATGTGAAAGGTGAAATTAGTTTGGGGTTTGTTTTGGTTTTATTTTTTAAAGTACTGTTTTAATGAGGTGTTCAGTTTAGCACATTTGGCTCCTCCAAATTACCTCAAGGGGATTCATATGTTAACGACCTCCACAGCTGTTGTTTGTGAAACCAGCCTCGCACAAGCAGAGCATGTTGTGCAAAGATTTAAATGCTCTGTTGGAGAGGTCACTGCACTCCTTTGTCTGCTGTCAGTTCTTAATAATGAGCCTACTACTTAATTTTAAGCACTAAGTTGGTTTTTCTTGAGGAGTCAAATAGTTACAGGTCGGTTTGATTTGGGATCGAACGCCTGGGCTGAGGAAGGGAAGCTGCAATCCAGGGCTGACCTGATTTTATGCAACTGATGAAACATTTCAGGGTGGGGAAGGCTGGTGATGAAGCTTCGGGCTTTGGGAGGTGGCCTGAAGAGTCTGCGTTGAGCAGAGAGAACGTTTGCAATGATAATTGTTTTATAAACATGCCCTGATATGCTTCAAAAGCTTTGATTCTGAATTTCTTAAATTAGGCTGGCTTTGCTCCTGGCAAGCAATAAACTGTTTTCATTTTAGATGTCACTTTACATTTAAGGAAATTAATAACTGGGAAAGAAAAAAAAAATCCTCTTTGCTAAGTAAGGGCAAAGAATCTGTTTCTTTTATTTTGATTCGAGTATCAATTAAAATTAGCAGAACTCCCAGATTTTGAAGGGCCAGTGTGACAGAATTTATATCCTAGAAAAAGAATCCCAGTTCTCATGGGAAGCAGGATGTGTTGGCCATGCTCTGTTGTTCCTGGAGCCCACCTGGTCACAACATGATGTTGGAAAACCCCGTGGGCAGCTGGTGGTCCAGAAGACATGGACTCAGGACTGCTGCTTCAAAACCTACCCACCCACAGCTCATTCCATGTCATTCTGGCTCACAGATCATTGAATCACCTCAATATCTGTGTTTGATTTCCTTCGTGCGTTTTATCACGGAAAATTAATCATTAACATCAGAGCAACCTCTGCTGGTTGGTGGAGATGGAGCTCTCAGCAGCAGGATTTCATTTTGATATATCAGGCTTTATTCCCTCCCTTGAAGGTATCAGCATCTGAGCATAAGGGATGGTATTTTGCCTAGGATTTAGGTAGAATGCAAAATAGATGTCCAACTGGAGCACTGCCAATTCTGAGTGCTCCATATTGGCTGAGATCAGTGGTTCTTGTCAAAGCAAATGCAAATGTGGAGCGACTTTCTTGCACACAAAGCAAGAATTTCATCTAAGCCTCCGTGACACGGTTCTGAAAACATAATTAAGCTCAGATGTGAGAATAAAACCTTGGCCTTGCTGAAGACAGAGAGGTTACCAATTACTGTAAAGTGGGTTTTTTTGGTGAATCAAGTTTTCAGAAAGATTTGGTATTGCTAGAAGAGTCCTTCTAAAAAGAGAACAACCCATGTGAGGGGGAAATACAATAATTTTTTACCAAAGTCATTGTATTGCTATTTAACAGATGGGAAGCTGAGGCTCAGTGTCCCTGAGACCTGGTTCTCCCAAGTTATTTAGCTTGGGAAGAACATGGGATCAGTGCAAGCTCAGAGCACAGTTAGTTTTTAAGACTGTGGGACAGTCTGACATCAGAGAGGGATTGTTGGGATGGCAGATAATGTCACCCACGGGGTCTGCTCACCAAGTGGTCAGCTGTCCCCAGGGAAGTGGGTTAAAATCAGCCCTTCTGTGAACACAGGCTGTTGGAAGCCATCCATGCACGAGCTTTTCACTGAAGCAGATGAGCTGGATGCAAACTGATAAACTGGATTCCTAATGTTGTATTCAACCCTTTTCCATTTGCAAGCCCCACTTCCAAATGTTCTCTGGACGGGGAAAGGTGGAAAATGGTGGGATTTTTGCTTGATTTTTGTGGCTAACTCTGGGTAATGGAAGCACAATGAATGCAGCCTGCAGGCCATTCTTTGAACATGATGAATATTCAGTTCAAAAATATTTGTAATAGGGTGAATAAGAGGCTGCTTCCTTGCTCAGCATGGAACTGGAACGACTGCCAGTCAGGAATGAAGTCACCTTCCATTTCAGGCTCTTCCAGCGAAGCAGGGTGAGTTTTCCTGTGGATCTGGATTTGTCACGTATGTTCCCAAGGAAATTATTGAGAAACCCAACATTTCTGGAAGGTGGAGGGCTTGGAAGTACATTTACAGCCTCCTCATCGTTGTTCAGCCCTGCTACTTGTGTTCAGTTGGTGAGAAATCTTCTCCTCCAGAGCACAGATCTTGTCCCCAGTGTGACTCTCCTGTCTCCTAGAACATGACAGGCTTTTCCATAGGGAGCTAGGATTGGGTCAGCAGAAACCACTAATGATTTCAGGAACTCCAAGCTTTTCATCTTGTTCATTTATAGGTTCTTCAAAATATATTAACAGAGATTAGAGGTTCAGGAGGGGATGGATGGACAGATGGCAAATACTTCGGGTTCATCAATACTCCTAAAAGTAGAAACCCCTAGCCAGGAGAGAAGGATTTCCTCTCAATATCTAGGTAACAAAATTAGATGTTACCTTAATGAGTAATTTCTAGATATTTCTAAGATACTTTTAACAACAAAGCTAACAGAAAGCTGGTGACATCTGAAGGCACAGCAAGTCCTGTAGAAAGGAACTTTGTCAAGTCCTTAAGGAACACATTCAGTGATAAAGGTGCAGTCACCTCACTTGTGGCCATTTCACAGAGCAGCAGCACACAGAGACATGTCCCCATTTATAGGAAGCAGCCCTGACCTTCTGAAATGGTTGTTAGACCCTTGTCAGACCCCTTTAAATACTCACTGACACATCCCCACTCACGCAGTGTCATTTCTGATGAAAGCCCAACTCTTTTCCTGTATCAAAATGCACTTATTGTGCAGTAATTCAATGACATAGCTCTTCCTTTTTATGAGCTCTGAAAATATCTCATTAAGAGTTTCACAAATTACCACAATAACTTCTGCTGACGCGCTCGTTTGTTCTCATCCCGGAATAAATCCGGTTGACAACTTGAAGGGAACAAAGCAGGGATTTCCCAGGCTGTGATTCAGCACTGAGCTGCTCCCAAAAACACCTTGGTGTCTTCTCCAGCTTGAAGGTTTGACGGAGGCAAGGTGGGAGATGCCACTTCAGACAGGCTGGGATGGGAGCTGAGCATCCTGAGCGGAGAAAACTGCGGAGATGTTTTTCCTCCCCTCTCGGATCTACGGTTTCAGCACTCTTCGCCATCTGGTGAAACACTTCAGAGAAGAAAACAGTTTTGCAATGTCTAATTTTGCCATGTTTTTGGAACATTATTGTAATGATCTTTGTGTCATTTGAGTATGATTACTTGTCCTCCAAGGCTTTTCCTGTTTACACTTAAATAGTACTGGAGTGTGGCCAGATACGCTCGAAATGAAACACTACAAAGTACTACATTTTTATCATAAAGGCTTAAAAGCAGCATTTACAATTAAGGGACACAGCCTGTGCTTTGCATTCTGGTAGGGTTGTGGTTTTGGTCTTTTTCTTTTTTTGTTTTGTTTTGATCTTATTGTAGTGGTAGATAAATAAAATTAATTAAGCAACCATAATTAGCAGTTAAATTTTACAAAATCCCGAAGAAATGGAGGGCCTCATTCAAAGCTGTGGTAATGGTGTAAATAATTAAGTCAAATTATTTTCATTTTCATGCTGCATATTGTTTCCTTCAGCATGTAATGGTACAAGGCAAAGTGTATGCAGTGCTAGAACTACACAAATAATAGATAAATTTATTCATAAGCGCTTCGTGGATTGTAATTAGAAGTTCACTGCAGCAGTGTCTATAGCACGGGTCTATTTCTTTTCTTCAGTTTCTGTAAATATTTGCCTGAGTAAATTTTTGCTTTGAAGAATCTAGGCAGAAGGAGAATAACAGACAAAAGTGTTGCAAAATCATCTTTGCTTCTTGGTCTGAGTGGCATCCAGGGTCCCAGGAACATCCACTCCGAGGTCTGTGTCCTCAGCGTGGCCCAGGAAAGCGTGGTCCTCTGTCTGCAGCAGGGCTGTGGGTTGGGTGTGAGATGAGTTTTTCCCTTCTTTCACTGCTGAGTGCCCTAAATAGAGCTTTTCCAACCAGGAGATACAAATTACCTGGCAGATCTTGCCAATAAAGCCACTGAACCTCAGGGCTCCAGCGGTGATGAACATGGAGCCTGGCAAACGCAGTGGCTGTGCAGGGTAAATACAGCGTGGAATACAAGTGGAGAATGGGATTGTTTTGGTTCAGGGATGGAGAACTTTTCCTCAGTGAGCTCATTCCAGTGCAGGGCTGTGATAATCCAGGGAGGATGGAAGCTCAGGAGATCCTCTGGGGTCAGCTCTTGCCATGGCACAGCTTTGAACACCTGGCAGGGATACTGAAAGGCACATCTGGTGAAAAGACCACAGCAGCAGCTCCTGGGCTGAAACCTGTTCGTGTAAATACCTCTCAGCTTATTTTGAGCATGGTACAAATGTATTACAATTATAGCTTTGAAAATTCAGGGGCACAGAGAAGAGGGTGAAACCCACCGTGTGACTCTGCCACTCAGCGTGTTCTCAATGCATCCACACTGAATTAAATCAGGGATAGCTTTAGGATTACCTGCACTCCCTCAGGTCTGAGGGACCTTATTCTGCCCTGATGAGTCCTCCTAGATCCTATTAGTGTTATTAAGCCCTAACATGAGTGGCAGAAGAGGCTGTAGCACTGCCAGCAGCTCTCACCAGCAGGTAACAGGCACCTCCATCATCTGAGCACCAGGCACTGCAAACCAAGCTCCGGATGGGGGTCAAAAAGACAGACTCCTCGGGGCTTCTAATTCTTCCCGTGTTCTTCCAGCCCGAGGGCAGACTGCAAAACACCGTGGAGCTCTCCTTCACCTCTCTGCAGTGGCACACAGCTTCTGCATAGCACTACTGGCCTCTGCTGCCAGCACGGGAGAGGAGGCGAGGAGAGAGGTTTGCCACATCCCTGCTGCTCCCGGGAGGAGCCTCCTGATCCCTGAGCACGAGCTGGAGGAAAACCAATCTTTCATCTTTACCTTATTTCCATGCTTACAAATAAAGGTCAAGGCTCCTGTGCTGTAGCCGGCGCCGTACGAGCTTTGAACAACCAGCCTGAAATGTGATTGTAATTAGTTTCCTTTCAATCTTGATGTGAACAGTGATCTTAAAATGCCAGGACTGTAGCAGTGCATATGATTAACAAGCACACAGAAAGGCAGTCTATGGAAAAATATGGAGAGAAAGGAACAAAATGCAAATGTTGCACTGCTTTAAATTTTATTATCCTCCCAGCTCTTCATAAAGTACTGTAGACACCGTTTGATTATATTTTTAGTCTAGGGAATTAATTTTTAACTAGGGAACTCGTTTCTGTCTTATGATTACTCTTCTCCTCAGTGGCCTGTAGGTCTGAGCTAAAAAATCACAGTTTTAATTGAGCTAATGATGCCCAGAACTCAAATTAGTCTCACTTCTGTGTGTGTCCTGCAATGCAATATGTGCTGCAGCTGCAGTCAGTGTGGGCATCTTTTCATACCAACCATTTCCCCAGGAGGCTGAGGGTGTAAGTCCTGACCAGGGGTAAGTCTGTGTCCGGTGGTTGTCACCACCTGGGAGACTCCTTGGAGGTGGCTGATGTCTGTGCAACCAGTGGAGGGGAAGGAAGAACAAGAGAACCAGTGACATTTCATGGTCACTTCTCTGCTTTCACCTCAGTTGTCTCGAGGGCATGACTGCGACTTGCAGGGGATGGTGAAGGTGAGCTCTGAGCAGTGTGACTGGTCCAGATCCCACCTGCACCCAGGGATGGGTGGGAACTGCTCCCAGAGAGGCAGAAATTCCCTTCCCCAGAAGGGCTGCTCCTCCCCTTGGAGCAGAAGAAATGGGAAAGGGAGAGAAAAAGAAGAAATCACATGGAAATTTTGCTTGTGGAGCTGCCGTATTTTCTACCTGGGAAAACGGTATTTTTTTCCCAACTGCCAAGAAAATTCACTTTCTCAAAATACAGGTCTTTAAAAAAAAAAAAATCAGGGAAAGAATAGAACTAGAGGGCTGTGGTACAGGCACAGGGGGAGATAAAAGAGAGAAGACTCCACAGAGGAGGAACATGGTTTAACACTCTGCAGGTGGCCACGGCTCTCACACCTTCAGGCTGGCTCGGCCTGCAGCATCCTGACCCAGACATGCAGCGGTATCTCAACCCTCTCACTGTTGTCTGAGCCAAAACTGCACCCCAATACCCACCCAAACGTTATTTATTCTCTTCTCCAAACGATTTGGGCTTAGCTACCCCTGTTTTAGAGCAGCATGATACCTCGATACACCTGAGAGTCCCTTGCTCAGGGTATGTGGTACCCAACATCTCAAGGGCACAGCTCTCACTGGTTGTCTAATCCCACTATTCTGGGCTCTCACTCTCCACACTGGAACCCACTTCAAAGGGAATGCTGAAATTCCAATTGTTTCTTGTCAAAAAGTTTCCATTTTGTGATGAAAGATGTGACCTTTCTTTTTGGATTGATTAGTAAACATGAGGTAAAAAGCAGGAGCAAGCCAGTGTTAACTTGATACTGCCACAGGCTCTGTGCATCAAATATTTTTGCTTTACTCTGAGCCTCCTGTTAATGAGAAAAATATTCAAATCAAAGAAATGTGTTTCCCTCAATTCTCTTCAGAGTGTAATTTGGAGCTTCAGAATAGCATGCTCAATTATGTCTGTTTTATTCCTAAATTAGAGGGAAAAAAGCTTCAGAATATTATTGAGTAAACCTCTTAGCAACTGTTAAGCAACACCCAGTATTAATTGTTTAATCACTCTTTTATTATTTTTCATCAGGTAAGAAGAGAACAGCACAGTTGCTCCAAGGATTTCTTTCCACCTTGGCACACCAGACTCCAAAGCCAGCACAAGGCACGATGCCTTTCCCGGGGCAGAGGGGCAGAAACCTTTCCTTAAAAGCTGCTGGAGGCGTTGGTGTGACCAGGAGCAAGAAGTAGCATTTTTTACATGTTCTGGCCCTTCAGTAAGTGGCTGGTAAAGGCTCACAGCCTGACTGAGCAGCAGGGATGTGCCAGTGCTGCAGAGCCAGGAGCCCGTGGGGGCTTCTCGCTGCTCAGCAGCTCCTCAGCGTGGACATGGGATCTTTGGGTATTGGACTTCTTCGGGTTTGCTTCACTGAGAGCTGTCACTTACCTTTTGGATAATGATTTATTCATCTCAGCTGCCCTTGGCTGCTGGGCAAGCCTCCCACCCTGCCATCACACCACATTTTGGGGAGCCTTGTCGTGCCGGGGCTTCGCCTCCTGGGGCTCCCGCTCCGCGTCCCTGCGGAGCCACAACCCACGCTCGGCTTGGGGACACGGCAGCAGGAACTGCTGAGTGCTGATGCAAGATCCAGCCATCCCCACATCTCCAGGAGACTGCCCGAGGCAAGGAGGCTCCTGAGGTTTCCTGGGAAGAGTGAACAGCGTCAGCACAAAGCGCCGGCTCCCAGAGCAGTGTGGGCAGGGGATTCGCCGGGCGTTCGGGGGCATGAAAACAGGCCTGCTTCCCAAGCTCCCCATGAGCCAGGCTGAGCTCATCCCTCAGATATAACACATGCCAAAAGCTTTGGCTAGGATGGCACAGACCAAAGGAAACTCATTGTTAGTGTTCCTTTTTTCTTATTCTTCTTCTGCGTAGGTTGAATTATCCGTATTGAATTTTCACAAGTCGCATTATCCATAGGTCGGATATCAGGAAAAGGTTGGGTGGTTGGGCACTGAACAGGCTCCCCAGGGCAGTGGTCACTGCCCCAAGCCTCACAGAGCTCAAGAAGCATTTGGACAATGCTCTCAGGAACAGGGTGGAATTTTTGGGGTGGTGCTGGGCAGGGCCAGGAGTTGGACTGGATAATCCTTGTGGGTTCCTTCTAATTCAGGATATTCTATCCTATTAATCACTGCCTTAATACAATCTTATATTTTGATATTTATAGCTTTCTTTTCAGACTCCTGCAACGTCTTGGCTCTCTTCTTGCTCTTTTCTCTAGGGTTGTGCCTACCACTACATATCCATCCTGGTGGGATACAGGGAATCACTGGGCAGCTTGGTCCATGTCTCTGGCTCTGTCACCATACGGAGGAGAAGCTTCAAATCCACATGCAAATTTGTTCATACTTCAGCAGCCAGGCCTTATGCCCTTGAACTACCTTCACTAGCAGCCCTGAAGCCCTCCTTGATACCTGGAATGAGGTTCTCTCATCCTAATTTATGCCAGGACAAATTGTGCCAAAGCACACCATGGTTCTGGAGATGTCCAAGACCTGCCCCATGGGTTGGAAATGGTCATCCAGGTCAGGACTGATATTTATAAAAATCCTTGTGTGACAAGGTCTGCACCTCAGCTGCCTGGCTCCTGCTTGATTTCTTGTCTTCATGAATATGTTCTTATTTCCTAAACATTTTTAGAAATATTACCATAAAACAGTTCCTCCAAGAGCAATAACGAAGCCTCAATATTTTTAAGTCAGTCAAAACAACTTTGCCACACTACAAAATACAGGTGCCTTCAGGGATAAGCTTCTTGCTACCTAAAATAGTCCTTCTCTAAACATAAATACAGAGGCCAAACACTTTCCTGTGCAGTTCACAATTTGGCTCATTTAAAAGCTGTTTACAGCAATTCCATCAACTGTCAGTTGACAGCCCTTCTGTACCAAGTATGTGATTAATCCCTCATGTGAAAGCCACGAGTTGTGTCAAAATAAATGACAACCAACTGGTCCCACTACTCCCAGCAGGGAAGGGAATGCTGAGAAAGAGGAGCAACAACCACCAACAGGACCAGCACCAGGTACACAGCAAGGAACTCCCAGATTTTACATTGGAAGCTGTTCCTCGGTGAGTTCACATCCATCTGTCAGCTTCATTTGGGACCAGGCTCCCTGATACGAGCTGATAGCAAGGATCTGAGTCAAATAAGTGGATATTTGTGCTAAATGTTGTCTGTCACATCATGTTACTCCACTTTGGGTTCACCACACGCACGTCCACGATGTGGTGTAACGGCAAGATGCAGCTCCCATGATTTAATGGGACATGACAGAAAACATTGCTGCAGCTTTTGGAATAAACACCTGCTTTTAGTGCTTATTTCATCTGCTGGAAGCAATTTTTAAAACATGTAACCTGGGTCCTGCTAAAGCACATTGAACTTTGCTGTTTGTGCATCTTTCCAAAATAACTGCTTTGTTCATTTTCCTTTATTTCAGAACCATGTTCTGGCTTTTTGGGGCGGCTTCTAGGGCTGGCTTTTTGTTTTGGGGTTTTCTTGCTTGGTTGGTTGGTTTTCTGTTTGGTTTTGTGTGCGTTGGGGTTTTTTTGTTTGTTTTTGGTTTGGTTCGTTTTGTTATTTTGGTTTGGTTTGAGTTTTTTTTGGTTTGGTTTGGTTTGGTTTGGTTCAGGTTTTCTGGGGTTTTTTTTGTGGTTTTTCTTTTCAATGAAAGGTAAAAATTAACTCACAAAAATCATGAGAAACAGAGCTAATCTAATCTATGACTGGAGACACGTATGGAAAAAGTCCTTATAATGGAAGGAAAGCACAGGATTTATTAACAGCAAAGAACATATTTACCCACAGGTAAAAATAACAACAGGAACAAAGTTTAAAAGACTTGTTTTTCCTTCAAAACCTTCAACAGAATGTTATAAGTGAAAGCTGGGTAAAAATCATCTCTCCTTGGAGAAATATGGACACAGAAAAGGCAAACATTTAACTGTTGATTTTGTACTTGCAGATGTAGGTTTTATGAATGGGAACATTTGCAATAAGAAAAGCCAAGGTTTGGGTGACCCCTTGTAGAACTTTGGTTCATTATCCTTGACCTGACTGACAGAAATATTAGCAGTGGGAAATAAAACTGCTGGTTTAGTTATTTAAAAAATGAAGTCATTTATTCATGTTGAATATATTCTCTCCTTCCAAAAGTCCTTCCATCTGTGGGTGAATGCGTGAGAGCTAATTAAATTGGCAGCCAGAGCTCTGTTCTTCTCATTTGGAGGACCTTCATCTCAAGCTAGAAGAGTTTCATCCTCCAGGACCTCGTTACAGAAGAGGGAAAGGGACTGAAACACAAGTGAACTTCAGCTAATCATGTCACAGAGTTCAAAACAGAGATGGATTTCATAAAAAAAAATAACACAATTAAATTTGGATCACCACAGTCTCTTCAAAGGGAATAAAACTGGTCCCATGAAGCCAAAAAGGTGGTTTCTGCAAGCTGGAGCTGGCAGAGGCAAGTTTGGCAAGTCCTTTGTGTGCCTGGAAACTCCTGATGGAAAGCCTGCAACTGTCACTGGGTACCTGTCAGGCTTCCACCACCTGTCCTTCTCACCCTTGCCCAGATACACGGCAGGCAAGACTAAGACTGAACCCAAAGAGTCATCACAAATATTGTCCTCTGTTAGGACAAGAGGAAATGGCTCCAAGTTGTGCCAGGGGAGGTTTAGCTTGGATATTGGGAAAAAATTCTTCACAGAAAGGGTTGTCCATCCCTGGCACAGGGCAATGGTGGAATAACCATTCCTAGAGGGATTTAAAAGATGTGTGGATGTGGCACTTGGGGGCAAGGGTTTAGTGTGGGCTTGGCAGTGCTGTGGGAATGGCTGGACTTGATGATCTTAAGGGTCTTTGTCAACCTAAATAATTGGATTTGATGACCTTACGGGTCTTTGCCAAACTAAATGATTCCACGATTCTCTGATTCCATAATTCCATGACTCCATAAAATGCAGGTTGGGGTTGTGGCCAGCGAGGAGGAGAGGGTCTTGAGCACTTCAGGGAGGAGGGAAACAAGCTGATGGTTGTACAAAATCTGTCCTGCACAGGGACTGAGCTGCTGTGTCAGTGGTGTGGTGGCCCTGGGGACCCCTGGGGTCCCCTCTGCCCATGGCCAGCCCTGGCAGGCAGTGAGATCCTGGTGCTCCTCATCACTGATGGGAGTTATATGGGGTTACATTTCTTCCGAATGCAAAGCACCTTTTGACCTTCAGTAAAAATTCAACAGCCAAAGGGATTGGGCAAAGCAGATTTTAATTTCTAATAGGAGTGAGGACACTGTTGGCTGTATTTTTACAAAGGCCCCGAAGAGCTCCCTTGCTATGTGAGCAAGTTGGCAATGTATTTTAATGTATTTATTTGATTATGCATTCATTCTTTCATTCATTCATCTATTCAGTCATTCATTCAGACACTTGTTCATTCATCCCTGTCCCTTTGCAGGAAGAGAACATAAGCCAGCAGTGGATACTTCACTGTCCTGATTTACAGCGATGCCTCTGAGTTTGTATCAATAAATCTCTTTGGCCCTCCTCAATCCAGCATTATCCCTCATTAGTGCCTGGGATTTAAAAAAAGGATTAAAAATAATATCAGATTATAGATAGATGCATAGATATGTGTATTGGTTGCAGGGCTTTGATTAAAGAGCTGGGTTGCTGGTGGGTTTTTTCCCTTTATTTAGGATCTCTCATATTCACAGCTCTCAGGCCTTGCAATTATTTTCACAAACAATCCCTGACTTTTTATTAACCGGCCCAATAAATTTGCTATCAGTGTTGGACAATCAGGTCCCCATTGCCCTCCCACTGCCTGCCCAGTGTCTATTGATGTCAAGGGCAGCTCCACTAAGCCTGACTCTCACCTTTACCTTCCCTGCCTCTGTAGGATCTTTTGGTATTTTCTGCCTCTGGGAAATATTTATTTAATATAATCTTTCTGCAGGGGCCATGCCCACTCCAGTTGTAAGGGTTGTTTTTAGAATTGCCTCCCTATCACTGTTTGTCTCAGCCCAAATATGCACATTTTATCTGCTTCTGAGTAAGCCTTAACCATGGGAATATATTCTCTGAAGAGGAATAAAATGAAGGGGAACTACTGCTCGAGTTGGGATTACTCACACTCTGAGAGCTCCTGCAACAGTTTTTCTCCCATATCTCTGAAATACCCTTAATTAATCTTGCAGACAACTTGCAACATAATTGTGTCCCTAAACTGTTAACCTTGAAAAATATTTGACAGTGTACTAACATCTCCGAAACTTGTTATCATAGGGAATATAATAAATCCATAAATATCCTGGTTTCTCTCAAAAGGCCCAGAATAATTCATTGTTGTCAGCCTTTTTTTTCCCCCTCCTCTTAGTTTTATTTTTGACCTGGTGGCAGGAGATGCAGGAGAGAAAGACGGCATGTTAGGGGAAAAAAAAAAAAAAGGCAGTTTGGAAGAAAAGGTAGTTATATATTATGCATAACTTAGTGGGTTTTATACAAAGGAGATGTCCCTTGCATTTCTTTCTCATTTGCATTTCTTCAGGGCACCAAAGGACAGAGACACTGGATGGCACAACCTGCCATCTGCAATCGGGTCAGAACTGGTCCCTGGTGAGCAGAAAAGACAACATTGCAGCCCCTGTAGAGCAGAGCCTGGACCTGCAACTGCAGCTTAAATAAACAACTTCCGTTTCAAAGGAATTATGATGTCACACAGGCTGACAATGTGCTGAAATGCCATGTTCACTTTGGCTGAGAAACCCAGAAGTTTAAAATACGTGCACGGCTGTGACACCGGTGACCTTATTAAAGCCATGGAAATCCCCACCAACAGGACAACTTTAATTAAAGTTATTACCATTTCTCCTGTCGGTTGGTCCTCACAAGCTCAGGAGCTCTGTTATATTTAACAGTCTGGCATCGAGTGCTGTTGATAACAGTGAAGATCCTTTCCCAGGCCTGTCTGCTGTTCTTACTCTGCTGCCATTGGAAATCATCAGGAAAAAAAAAATAATCATAAGCTTAAAAAAGCTAAAGCAGACAGGCTGTTTCAGATTATTTCAGTATGTGTGTTGCTGCAACAGCTGAATGTTCCTGTTAAGACCATAGTCTGATTTTCCCCCTGAAAATCAGGTTATAAACAAAAGGATTAGACATAGGCAAACCCGGGCAGAGAATTTAGATCTGGGTTCAAATATGCACTGGAAATTATGGAAACCCTTTGGTTTGAGGCCTTCTCTATTTTAATAATAGGGGTGTTTTTTTCTAACTATATGTATCTTTGATGTATTTTTGTATCAGGGATTAACTATGTGGCTTAGTAGAAAATAGAAAGGGAGATCGTTATTTTACAATTCAATTTAGAGGAATCTGAAGGTTGGGATCAGTAGGGAAAGCAAGAACAGCTGCATTTCTTATAATTTCCCCATTAGAATATACTAATTTCCACACTGCTGCTCCCTCCTCTTCTGTGTGTTTATAGACATTATTCTCATATTGGATCCAGGAGCCCAGAAAGCTTGAAAAGAGTGAGTCTGTTTTTCACCAAAGGAACACTTTCTCCCTTCATTCAGGCACACCTTCAGCTTGTGTTTGCTAATCTTCATATAAAATAGTAAAACTGTGCTGCTAAATTGAAGTTATTACATGTTTGTCGTCTTGGGAAGAGTATTCCAAGAAAAAAAAAGTCAATATATCATGTACTTGTAAAACTGTGAGTGAAGGGGTTCCAAGAGAGCAGAGAGGGACTTTGGACAAGGGTGTGGAGTGACAGGACAGGGGGAATGGTTTTAGATTGTCAGAGGGCAGAGTTTGATGGGATATGAGGGAGAAATTCCTGGCTGTGAGGGTGGGGAGGCCCTGGCACAGGTTGCCCAGAGAAGCTGTGGCTGCCCCTGGATCCC